>JAAALK010000283.1:104979710-105421917 GCA_019279435.1 Zizania palustris | reverse complement strand
AGTCTGAACTAGCGAATTCTTGACTTCAAATCATCCGTGCGACTCCATCTTCAACTCCAACTCTCCTATTCCATCTCCCATGTTCCTAAGCAACAAAATATCACTAGTATTCAGTAGCATCCCATCCAAACAAATATTAACATATTTGCTAAGGAAAGAATTAACCTGTAATTGAATTGTAGATTGATGGTGCATGTGTGTATCATGGTGGTGCAGGTGTGTATCATGTTGGTGCATGTGTGTATCATGGTGGTGCATGTGTGT
Source organism: Zizania palustris (assembly GCA_019279435.1). Classification (NCBI taxonomy): domain Eukaryota; kingdom Viridiplantae; phylum Streptophyta; class Magnoliopsida; order Poales; family Poaceae; genus Zizania; species Zizania palustris. Next base: position 105,421,653 of record JAAALK010000283.1, on the reverse strand, counting down.
ATCATGTGAAGCGATGTCCTCATCAAGTGTTCTCCAAAGACCCTTCCTACAGTTTTTAACAACCTTCTTTATATGAGTACTTATCAAAGAATTACCTTTTGTTTGCGCATGTTCGTGAATGGTTATGACTCCGGAGTAGGTGGTCTGGGCGTCCGAAAATGTTGTCGGAGCCCCTACTCGCGGCGAGAAGAAACGAAGGCTCGAGCTGGTGTGGGCTTGGTAGCAATTGTTGATAGCAAAATTTGGCGCAAATGGTCAAAATTGTCAAAGTTGGTATTTTTGGCCAAAGATGTGGTTTACCCGCACTTCCAGCACCTCCTGCTCCCACATACCGGCATAGGCTGAGAACATCGCATACCACGAGCTGGCATGAGAGGAGGATAACTGAGAAGAAATATATGGTCGACACGTCAGTATACCACCACATGTCACGCCCCCACATGCGAGGCGTCCCTAGGATAGAAGCATAGACAATATAGATAAGCATATCCATGTGCTATTCAGAGAGTGTGTTTACCACAAGCCATACCCAGATAATTTTGACACTATCCCATATCCTCACGGTTTTAGGGTTCCTAAATTCAGCAAATTTAACGACGAGGATAGCAAAACAACTTGGGAGCACATAGGTCAGTTTGTAGCGTAGCGTGGAGAAGTTAGTGGGTCAGATGCCTTTAAACTTAGGTTGTTTTCTTTGTCTCTATCTGGCACCGCTTTCACTTGGTTTTCACCACTACCGCCGAACTCTGTCCAGAATTGGGACTAGTTAGAGCAGAAGTTTCATGATTATTTTTATACTGAAGAAACTTAAATTAGGCTCTCACACTTGACATATGTTAAACAAAAATTTAATGAAAGTTTTGTTGAATAAATTATGAGGTTTAGAGACACCATAAATTGGTGTTTTAACTTGAACATTAATGAGAGAGTCCTAGCTGACTGTGCTTTCAACGATTTTCATTATGAACTTAAGGAGAAGCTAGATGGTCATGATTTCCTAAAAGTGAACCAAGTACTGCATAAGGCTCTAGCCCAGGAAGGCTGAGTCAAATCTAAAAAATTCACTGACATTTAGTAAACCCAAAGTCGAGTTGCACGTCGTAGAGCATTCCGATGAGGAATTATTAGAGAGCAAAGATTACTTGACTAACATGTACACAGCCGAGTGGACTTGGTCCAATAAGTCTAAGTCATTCACTTGCTCTGAGCTACGGCCGTCTCTCACTAAGAGATGGCTAAGTGAGGTTAAATACACTTATGACGTGACCAAATGTGATAAAATATTTATTTTTTGTTGAAGAACAAGCTCCTCAGGTTGCCGAAGGGTCACATCATTCCTACTACCGACGATTAGAATAAACACACTTATTGTAAGTGGCACGATTCACATTCTCACTCTACTAATGATTGCAATGTCTTTCGTTGATAGGTTCAATCGGCCATAGATGAAGGACAATTGAAGTTGGACACTATTCCCAAGTTGAAAATGTATCAAAACCCCTTTCCCGTGAACACTATTGACCTTGACGGGAATAAGGTGTCGATTCGGCCTAAACAGGCCGAGTTATCTAAGGGGAAAGTGGTCGTAGTTGGAGAGTCTTGCCCATAGATGCTTGTACCAAAAAATCCCAAGGTAGGCGTGAGAAACCAAGGGTTGGTTTCGGAGTCTGTGATGAGTGATTGACAGATTTTACCCTCTGATTCGAAGGGGTCCCTCCGAAGGGGTTCGGAGGTTGGTTCTCCGAAGGTGTTCGGAGGCTGGTTCTCCGAAGGTGTTTGGAGGCTGTTTCACCAAAGGGTTCGGCGGGTCTGGTTGCTGCAGCTGTTGCAGCGGAGTGTGCTTGTCGGAGGGGTCCGACAGTACACGATGACTGGGTTGTACCGAAGGGTTCAGTACTTTGGGCGGTACACCGGAGTGTGTATCGGAGGTTGCTTACCCGGAGAGGTCTCTGGGGTACTGGATACACTTGTCTGCTTGTCTGTGGTGCGCAGGTGACTTCGGAGGCGACGGACGGTTCATAGCAAGTGAACCTGGGTCAAGCGGGAGGCTTGATGCCAGGGGAGCAGGGAGCTCCGTCACGAAGGCTGCGAAGGGGTCGAGGTCGGACCTCGGGTCGAGGTGCGCCAGGAGAAGGCAGTAAGTGCGGAGCCTGGCTCCGGGTGAAGGTACTCCAAGACGAAGTCCTCGGAGGCGAGACACTTCGAAGGGTACTCCAAATGGAGTGACTTCGGAGTATGGTGGATCAAGTTCTCAGCAATGAGGCAAGGCGTTCGAAGTGTGCTCTGGAGGGAGACACTCGAAGGTACACCCGACGAAGGTCTTAGAAGTCGAGGTGCATCGAAGGCATGGTCCGTGTGAGGATCGTCGAGGAGTGTGCTCGGGGAGAGACACTGCGACGAAGTGCTCATGGAATGCTTCTTGCGGAGGCCTTGGACGAAGGAGGGACTTCGAAGAGTGGTACTCCGAAGGTGGGGCTTCGGAGTGAGGCTGGCTTCGGAGCAAGGCAGACTTCGGAGCGAGGCAGGCTCCAGAGCGAGGCTGGCTCCGGAGTGAAGCTGACTTGAGGTACTTCGGCCATGCATGGCTTCGGTACACGGACTGACGGAGTTCGAGCTGGGAGAAGCTGCGAAGCCGTGGTGGTCCACTTCGAAGGTGTTGGTGTGAAGGCCCAAGGGCTTTGACGTCTTCAGCTCAAAACCGTCACTGTATCGAAAGCTGGCTTCGGTGAAGCGAAGGCCGTCACGCCCAAGGCTTCTCACTGAAGCTACCGCACCCCTCACGTGCGAAGGGGGGCTTCAGAAGGGTCCAAAACTGCAAAGGCTGACAGCGTCTACTCTACAAAAGCTGGTACTGTCCCCTCTGCGAAGCTGACAAAAGAATCCTCCAAATAAAGTAGACTACCAGTTGTACCCCCTTGTTCTGATGAGACAAAACCAGTGTAAACCCTAGGGGTAAAGTAGTCTATTCACATGGCTGAATAGTGCCTATAAATAGTGGAGGCTAGCTAGGTCACATCAACACTTTGAGTAGTCATTTTTGAGCTCCTGTGCTAGCCGTCACATACCTTGTATTCATCCTATGAGTTCAATTTTTGTGTTCCCTGTTCAAGCATTGAAGCCTTGATTCTGTGTTCATTTACTGCTTGAGCTTGTATGCGTACTTCTCTACATGCTTCGATCTCTTTTGTCTCACTTCTTTTGAGTTGAGTTTGTGTACTGAATCCTTCTTGGAGAAGTGTGTGAGAAGCCTGTTTGAGCAAAGTGTGTTCGAGCGAAGTATGTGTTTTTTAGTGTCTGTTCGCTCTGTGTAAACTGGAGGCTAGACCTCTCTGATTACTAGCGAAGCACTGATCTTGGCTTAGATCGGAGCCCTTTTTTATTCCCTTGTCGAAGTCCTCGGCGAAGTCTGTTTAGTGTGCGTTTAGACCTTTGAAGTACGAAGCCCAGCACTAGTTGCTGTCGCTGAGTATTTGGTCGAAGTCTACAGAGGGAAGTCTGATTTTGCGAAGTCTGTAGTGTGAAGCCTGCTCGAAGGCACCCAGTGTGCGGAGCCTGCACTGACTTAGCAAAGCTGATTGAAGTCCTCAGAGGGAAGTTCGTTCTTGCGAAGGGTGAAGTGCGAAGCCTGCACGAAGGCACCCTGTGTGCGAAGGCTGCACTGACTTAGCAGAAGCTGATTTTTCGGGGTTGTGGGTGGAGCAAAGTCTTCTTGGCTTCGAACTTTTGCTCCTTGCGAAGCCTGTATTCGGAGCAGTGAAATACCTCCGAACCAGAACTTCGAAGGGTGTGTTCGAAGCCTATTCCGCAGAAGACAGAATTAAAACAGAAGGCTATTTTTAGTCTGAAATTTTAAAAGCTCCCATTCACCCCCCCTCTGGTCGCCGTTTCCGGTCCAACAAGGCATTTAGAAATTCAACACCTACGGAGCATCTTCGGCTAGATCCCATAAGAAGTCGAAGGTGACGCATGAGATTCTACTTCAAAAGCACCAAAAGAGGGCCGAGAATGCGAGTGATCGGTAAAGGCCTCTAACAAGGCCGAACCATCCACAAGGAAATCGGTTCGGTCCCCAATATGCAAGACCACTAGAGCCACTAATGCCTCCACCTCCATACTAGTTTCCAATGGCACAGTTGGATCCGTACTACTTTCCACCCATCGGATTCCCATTCCCCTACTTTTCTTGAGTGTCCCTTTTGTGCCACAGGATATGCCCAACATGTAGGAATAGATGGGAATAGTGGGAAGTAGCGTCTTCAGCGGGCTGTCCATCATGACACGAGGCGAGGAACGGCCACCTCAACATGAAGATCGACGAGAAGAATGCGAAGAGGCATTAGAGAGGGTTTCTGAGGCCATTGTCATCAAGGTTGTGAAACCAAGTGAGGTCGCACTATGGTTTTTGTCTGTATGATGAGTGATTGATAAGGTTGAGCGATCTAGAGTGATGAGTGAGTAATGGTTTGATTGCATCGATGGGATCGATGTGTGATATGGAGAGTGGATGCTGAGGGGATCGGTGTGCGTCGCGTGGTATGGAGAGTGGATGCCGAGGGGACCGGTGTGCATCGTGTTTCGTGTTTTGGCTTGTCTCATGTGTGCAGGGTGGAGATGGTAATCAACTGTCAACGACGGGTGATTAAGGGTCAAGCGGGGAGCTCTATGTCAGAGGATCAAGGATACCAGGTGAAGTTGGAGATGATCTCAGGAGTGCACGAGGAGATAGAGCAAGACATGGACGGACGGATGGTCAAGACAGCGTGACGGTCAAGTCAGCAAAAGGGAAGTCAGTGCAGGTGATCAGGCGGGTCGAGGGGATCGAGAGCGGCAGAGACTTGCTCGCGGTCGAGTTCGCGGATTGGCGTCACATGTCGGAGATCGAGGAGGCTTTGTCGGTTTTTGCTAAAAAACGTCACATCATAAAATGTTTTTAATTCCAGTAATTAGGAGTTTATTTTTCTATCCAGTAGTCTAGATTAAGTGTAATCTTTTAGTATTTTTTGGAATTTTCAAATTCTGAAAAATATTAAGAGAATAGGGTCAATGTTGTAATAAATTAGAAGTATACATTAATGTATTTTTCAGAATTCATAATTCTGAAAATACATTATGGAATTTAGGTAAATGCCTACAACTTTAAACCTAATGGCATTTTGGAGTTTTTCTTAATGGGCTTGCCTATATAAAGGACTCTATGCCCTAGGGTTAGAGTGACTTTTGGCTGAATATTTTGGGGGTTGTCATTTTAGATATCATCCTTATATTATGTGTTCTTTGCTGCTATTGGATTTTTCTCTTTGCGTTATTTCTTTTGCCGGCCGAACAATAGGAGATATTCACAGCGCTGCCGTCCTGGACGCACTATAGAGCAAAACCCCATGCTAGAAAGCGGTGCTGCTGCACTTCGATAGGAGGGAAGTAGCATAGCGAAGCAAGGATGCAGAACTGCCCAAACCGAACAGGTATAGTACCCAGTTTTTTGAGAGAAGTCTTCTAGTTGGGTTGCCCTTGGTTTTCTCTGATTCATTGCCAATACCTCTGTTCTTTATCTGGCAAAGGCTTTTACATCTATATTTTGGCTATGATTATGTGCTGAATTTTTCCCAAGAACTAGTTGAACAGAAAGTTTTGGTTCATTGTTTGAGGATTCTTGGCAGATATTAGAGAGATGCTATTCAATATTGATTTATACACCTGCATCTCTCTAATAAAGTGACTGTAAGTAATTTTTGGTCAGCATGTCACCGACGTGAAGCTTTTTAATTCTTTCTATGTTGCTGCATGTTCGTCTGGCTTTGCCCCAATTGTAGTCCAGTACACTTATGCCAAAGCATCAGTTCTAATAGCTATTATTCAAGTGGATTTATCAGTTTGCCATTGCTTGATTCAAAGATCTGGATGGTGTTTATCTACTTTCTTTTGGACTGATATTAAGTCATCTCCTGCCTTTTTCAATTCACAACCAAGAGGTTGTTTCTTGGCCCAAATACAGTATTGTTGGAAGCTCTACAGGGTTTCATCATCAAGACCTTTTGAGAGCACAACCAATTTCCATGGGCAATCTGAAGTTTTCTGTCATGAGTATATTTCAGTGATGATGTTGTGTTTACTCTTGATGCTGATCTGAAGTAGTTACTATTCATTATCAAATTGCCGAGTGTTTGGTTTCTAGTAGAGAGCTACACAATTTTCAGCATCACCAAGAAGTATCAGTTGAGATTATTCAAATCAGCTACAGGCTTGCCAAAACTGTTCATCATCTCTTTGCCATAGCAAATTTTTGTTTAGTAAGATACAGTAGAGACATTGTGTAGAGCCCCGATTTATCGACATCGAGACATTATTAAATTTCATAAGAAAAACAATAATACAAGAGGTTCATCATGCGACAATCGTACATACGACAGTATTCATGGTGCACAGACCATATTTATTACATCAGAGTTTAATAAAAACAATAATAAAAATTGAAATGCATGACGAACGCCTTCTTCAAGACCTTTTCACTTGACTGGGTCGCTACTCCAGACCGTCTTCGTTGTAGGCATCTTCTGAGGTGTTCAACGGGTATGAGTACAAAAAGTACTCAACAAGCCACCACAAATGCAGGTAATAATGCAAGGTAATAACAAAAGAAGGATAATTGGCTAAAGTGCGGAAAAGTACATTTTCAGTTATGGCAGTTAATGTAGTCAAGTTTTATCATACAGAAAGTAAACATGAACATCAATAATACCATCTAACTCAAGGAGTATGTTTTACCTCATCGCACAACAGTCCTTACATGTCAAACCATCATGCACATACATATCACAAGTAATCTAACTGTGGGATGTCACGCAACCCGCCCTTGACCGTGGGCTCGGCTTTTCAAAAAGATTTATGACTCTGATCAGAGATGTACTACTGTACCCACAAGGCATGCACTCATCCCAAACACCAAAGTGTAACGAGATGACCCATACCACGGGAACTCGTGCCAAAACCTCATCATGAAATGCTCCAAGCGATAACCACCCGCTCTAGGTTTCGCCGGCGCGCCGGGCCGCATCCCGGCTAACGTCGCACCCACTTTTGCGCCACATCGGTACAAGCCACCCGTAGGTGCTGCTTGACCCATCTCCAAATGGTGGCCTCGGTTTGGAACACTCCATACCTTAGTTAGGACTTACCCATTAGACGTGTGGTTAGTACGGAAGTGTATTGCAATGGATCCCGTAGACCGGTCCTTATAGTGCCCCGGGTGCTACCGACCAATGCCCTAGCTTGCACCCGGAACCCACCATGCATTCACTCACAACCACAACTCATCACCGACAGAATTCCAAGGATAAGAAGTAACGGGGATCATATAGTAGAACCATTTTGCTACGACTCATTTTTATCCTATAGCGATCGTGTCAATACATTGGACACTAGCTAATAATACTAATCATATGGTGACAAGGAGGTTAGGCGAGATAGCATGGCTTGGGTTGCACATCAAGGTCGGGGGATCCTAAATAAATATATTGTAAGGGTTTTCATTGGACTAATGCATGTATTGCCTATGTGTTTTAGCGATAGTTTAATAAAACATGGGTTCAATATGCTCAAAAATGTTGTTTGGTGACTTGCCTTGTTCAGCAAAAGGTGAGGGAGGGACTTCTAGGAAGTATTCGGGTTCCTCGGCGGTGTCGTAGTGTTTCAAATATAAATATAATGAAATAAATACAACATTCAATTTAAACAATCTAAAATCACATAACAAACATATAGACTTTGATTTATTTAGTTTAAAGAAAGCATGTTGCTAAGTTTCTGAAATCCTTTTTATGCATAGTTTTAAGATGAGATATAATGAAATATGGTCCTTTATAAAAGGGATTTTTAATGGTGAATAACCTCATCTTAATGTTTCTAATTAATTTAAAATGAAAGGTTCAGAGAAAACTTAGTGGATTCATCATTTTAACAGGGAATGACTAAATCTAAACTTTATTGAAATTTAAATAATAAAGTTTGTATTTTAACATAAGGGCATTTGAATACTTTAATAAATAAGGATGAAATATTCAAAGTAAACATACTGTTTTTGTTGTACTAATGTGTAGAGAATAAAATTACAAAATTTCTGAAATTGAAATGATAATTTTTGGAGTTCAAATGCGCCAGATATGAATTTTACATGTTTAAAACAATTTTTAAATTTAAAATCACCTCGGGTCCACGGTGAGCCAGGCTCACGGTGAACCCGCGCACTGTGCGTGTGGATCGGTTGATCCAGAGCCGTTGGATCTAGATCCGGCGGCCAGGCGCGAGGCGGGAGGGTTAATTGATTTTGGACGGCCATGATTAAAACGCGCGAAAGGGTACAACATGGACGCACAAGATTGAGTCACGATTTTAAAAAGCGATCAACGGCTCAGATGGCCTGGTACCCCTTTGATCGGATCAAGGGCGGAGATTAAATCCCGTAGGGCTTTAATCAGAGCGCTCCGATCGCGATCGTGCGACCAGGATTAAATCCGGCACGACACGTGCTAAGGGGCTTGTACACCCCTTCGTCTCCGGCGACGGTGGGGCTCTGGTGCGGTGGCGACGGTGCCGGCGAGGGGACTAGGCCCTAGTTCTATGCGAAAATGGAAAGAGGAGGCTACGGCGGTCACGACCGTACCTTCGACGGCGATAAAGGACGATGGACGACGACCGACGGTGAGGGTAGACGAGGAGGGCTCCTCGGGTGCTCGACGGCGACGGCGATCCTGTGGTCTTCTTGGCCAACGGAGGCGTGGCCGAGGTCGTGCGGTCGGCGACGGTCATGATGGTGGCGACGGCGTGGATAGAGGCGGTCCGAGGTGGCGGCGAGCGGTGGCCGGAGGTGAAGCAGGAGAGGTGCGCTAAAAATCAAATTGCGGGCGTTCTGTTCGGTTCTGGACTGCGAGAGCATGGGGGTCGAACGCGGTGGAGGCCAGGGGTTTAAATAGAGGCGCCGGCGAGGGTCAGAGGGGGTCGCATGCATGGAAAGCCGAGGGGGGGGGGTATTTACTCGCCGGCGAGGTTTCACCATGCACGGTCTTGTGATCCGGGGGCTTAAACGCGTGCCTTAACGCGTTTAAATGGCTGGCGGGCCTCGGGGAATTGAATGCCGACATCGGTTTAACGGGAGGGGGAGTCGGCGAGCGGATCCGAGGTGAGGTCTTTGGACGGCAGAGTTAGGGTGGTGTGCCACGAGGTGGACGACGGTCCTGACAGGCGGGGTCCACCGGGCAGTGGGTGCGGGCGCGAGTGAGGACGAGGCTGACGGGTGGGGTCAGGCTCGGTCGAGAGAGGGGTGGTGCCGACAGGTGGGGCCGGGCTATCGGTTGCGTGGGCGTGGAGAGAGGGGGGTCGCTAATGGGTGGGGTCCACTGGTCAGATGGTGCGCGCGGGGATAACGGGCTAGGCCGGCTGGGAGAGAGAGAAAAAAGGGGAGAGAGCCCGTTACTGTTTAAATAAATTTCTGATTAAAAATAATCATAGAAAATGGATTAAAATATTAGGGTTACTTCCAAGGTTGATAAAAATTTGTAAAAATTCTCAAAAATATCTCTTGGCCTTGGGATCATATACAAAATTTTCTAGCCCCTGGTTTGGTCATTTCACCTAGGTTCTAGTTCAAAAAATGTTAAGGAGGATATTAAGGGTATTTCCAAAATAAATAATTCCAGGAAATTGGATTAAATAATATTTTTATTCCTTTGAAAATTTGCGGTGTTACAAACCTATCCCCCTTATAAAGAATCTCGTCCTCGAGATTGGATCGCTACTCGAACAGTTCAGGGTATTGGTCTTTTAGTTCGTCTTCCTTTTCCCACGTGGCTTCTTCGGTGTGGTGGTTGTCCCACTAAACCTTGCAGAAGCGAACCACACGACTCTTGATTACCCTCTCCTTGGTTTCCAAGATATTGATGGGTTTCTCGATGTAGGTCAAATCTTCTTGGACGTTGAGTTGTTGAAGATCGGCTTGTTCGGCGGGCACACGAAGACACTTCTTCAACTGAGAGACATGGAATACATCGTGAACTCCTGCCAGTGATGGAGGCAGCTCAAGTTGATATGCCACTTCTCCTTGCCATCGGAGGATCTGAAAAGGTCCGACGTAGCGGGGTGCTAGCTTGCCTTTCATGTTGAACCTTTGAGTTCCATGGAGGGGAGTGACTCGGATATAGACATAATCACCCTCCTCAAAGGTTAGGTCTCTTTGTCGGTTATCGGCGTAGCTCTTTTGTCGGGACTGGGCTATTTTCAATCTGTCCTTGATGATCTTGACCTTCTCTTCGGCTTCTCTTAGTATATATGTCCCAAACAGTTGCGACTCTCCGGTCTGATCCCAGAGCAGCGGCGTTCCGCACTTACGTCCGTATAGTGCTTCGAACGGGGACATTTGCAGGCTGGCTTGATAGCTGTTGTTGTAGGAGAACTCCGCATAGGGCAAGTTCTTGTCCCACATTCTGCCAAAGTCTAGAGCACAAGCTCTAAGCATATCCTCTAGTATCTGGTTGACCCGTTCGGTTTGACCGTCGGTTTGTGGATGATAGGCGGTGCTAAAGTTCAGCCGGGTGATGAGTTCCTCTTGAAGGTTCTTTCAAAACTTAGAGGTAAACTGACTCCCACGGTCAGATACGATCTTCTTAGGAACTCCGTGGAGGCACATGATCCGGGTCATATACAACTCGGCCAACTTAGCGATAGTGTTAGTTGTCTTGACGGGGATGAAGTGAGCCACCTTGGTGAGTCGGTCGACGATCACCCAGATAGAATCATGACCAGCTTGGGTCTTGGGCAGTCCCGTGATGAAGTCCATTCCTATTTCTTACCACTTCCATTCAGGGACCTTGAGAGGTTGCAAAAGTCAAGCAGGTCTTTGATGCTCTGCTTTGGCTCGCCGGCATGTGTAGCACTTGGCCACATACTCAGCTATTTCTCTCTTCAGGTCTTGATACATCTTTGTACTCCCGGGATGAATGGCGTATAGAGTATCGTGGGCTTCTTGAAGGATGAGGGTCTTCAACTCAGGCTTGTCGGGCACACATATCCGGTTTCCGAACCAGATGGTACCATGCTCGTCCTCGAAAAATCCGGGGGCTTTACCCTTTCGCATGTTCTGCTGGATCTCCAAGATGTCCGGGTCTTCCTTCTGCTTTTCTCGGATCTGGTCTATTAATATAGGCCTAGACTCCAAGGCAACGAGGTATGCTCGGGTGGTGATCCCTAAATTTAGCCTTTCCATCTCCTTGTATAGCAAAGGGGCCTGGTCCTGAATCATGATGGCATTGCAGTACCCTTTTCGACTAAGGGCGTCTGCCACCACATTTGCCTTGCCTAGATGATAATGGATTCCCAAGTCATAATCCTTGATCAGTTCCAACCATCTCCTTTGCTTGAGGTTCAGGTCCGGTTGGGTGAATATATACTTGAGGCTCTTGTGGTCGGTGAAGACCTCACACCGATTCCCCACAAGGTAATGTCTCCATATCTTCAAGGCATGAACCACAACTGCTAACTCTAGGTCGTGGGTTGGGTAGTTCAGCTCATGCGGTCTCAGCTGTCGGGAGGCATAGGATATCACCTTCCCATGTTGCATCAAGACACATCCCAAACCTTGGCGAGAAGCATCACAGTAGACGTGGAAGTCTTTCTGGATGTCTGGCAGGGTCATGATTGGGGCTGACACGAGCTTCTTCTTGAGGGTTTGGAAGCTTTCTTCACAATCTTGGGTCCATTCGTGAGTCCGAACGACATCAGGGTATACTCGTAGAGTCTATAGTGGGAGGTGAAGGGCAGTATTGGGTATGTCCTCTTCTCTAATCCTCAATTAGTGATAACCTGACCTGAGGTCAATCTTGGAAAACACCGAGGATCCTTTCAGTTGATCGAACAGGTCATCGATCCGAGGCAATGGGTACTTGTTCTTGATGGTTACGTCATTCAGGGCTCTATAGTCTACGCACATCCTTTTGGTCTTGTCCTTCTTGATAGCGAAGATGACTGGTGCACCCCAGGGTGAGGTACTCGGTCGGATGTACCCTTTTTGCTCCAGGTCTTCGATGTTGCTCTTGACTTCGGCTAATTCATTGGCGGCCATCCGGTATGGACGCTTGGAGATTGGAGTGGTCCCGGGGACAAGTTCGATTCTAAATTCGATGTCCCGCTTGGGAGGCATTCCTGGTAGGTCCTCAGGGAAGATGTCCATGAACTCCTTGACTATGGGCACTTCTTCAAGGGCTAGCGAATGGAGGGACGCTTCGGGTGGTTTGCGGCCGGTCATTCGAAAGGTGATGGCTTCGCCTTCAGGGTTGGTCACTGTGACGGACTTGTTGGCACAGTCGATCACTCCCTTGTGCTTCATCAACCAATCCATCCCTAGGATGAGGTCGAGTCCGGTGCACTTTATGAGGACTGGATCGGCCTAGAACAATACTCCTTGGATCTCTATCTTAACCTTAGGACTGTATAAGTGGGCTATGGTTTTATTGCCTGGAGTGGCAATCATCATGGGGACGGATAGAGGGAGCATGTCCAAGTCATGGGTTTTCACAAAATCTTCCGAGATGAAAGAATGTGTTGCTCCAGAGTCAAATAAAATCATAGCTGGTACGGAATTTGCGGTAAACGTACCGAGCACGACTTCGGGAGCCTCCTGAGCTTCCTCTGTGTTGATGTGATTAACGCGGGCCTGAACCGCCTAGTTGGGTGCCGCGCCTTGGGGCTGCTTGCGGTGAGGACACTGGTGCGAATAGTGCCCTTCCGGTAGTTGAAGCAGAGGACCGGCCTCCCTTGGCAATCCTTCAAGATTGGGGCCTTGACGGCGGGCGTCGGCTGAGCGGCCGGAGCTGGTGGTGCGGGCAGGGGTGTCCGGCGTTGGATCCACCGGCGGTGTGAGGTGGCCTATAGGCGGGCCGAGGATGGTAGGCGGGCGCGGGTGGTGGAGGAACGAAGCGAGGCCTCTGGGAATTCGCCTGTTGATGCTTGAAGGCAATCATCTTCCTCTTCTTGTGGTCCAACTTATTTTGCTCATTCTCTTGGATGAGCGCTTTATTCACTAGCCATTGGAAGTCGGCGTAGTTGGTGGCAATGAGCTGGATGGACAGCTCATCCTTCAGTCCCTAGAGGAACTTGGCCTGGCAGAGGGCATCAGTCCGCACTTCTTCTGGTGCGTAGCGAGCCAGACGGTTGAACTCACGAAGGTACTCCATGATAGTCCGACTGCCCTGTTGTAGGTCGTGGAACTCCTACTGCTTCACCGCGATGACTCTGGCGGGGACATGGGCGGCACGAAAGGCGATGGTGAACACCGCCCATGTCACCACGTGGTCCTCGGGCTGGGACTCGCGGTAGTTGTCCCACCACTCTGCGGCGGGACCCTGGAGCTGGTGAGTGGCGAAGGCCACTCTCTCCCGGTCGGTGCAGGGGAGGAGGTCCAGCTTCTTCCCAATGGTGCGGAGCCAATCTCCGGCCTCCATGGGGTTGGTGGTGCTAGAGAAGATGGGGGGCGCACGCGCAGAAACTCCGAGAGTTGGGGAGCGGGTGCGGGTGCTGGTGCGTGAGGGGTAGGCTCCCCATTTTGCAGACGGTCCAACTGAGCTTGTTGGTGCTGCATTTGAGTGAGGAGGGCGGTGATTAGCTGGTTCTGGTTCACCGTCATTTCCGCCAAGGTGGGATGGTTGGCAGATGGCGACCCAGACTGCCGTGGGCCCGTTGCACCCCAGTTGGGTACAACACCCTCGGGCGCGTCACGGCTTCCTCCTTCTCCGTTGTTGGAGCCGGTGTTCTGGTTGTCGGCCATCTTCTGAATATAAGGTGTTATAAGGTAAAAAGATGATGAAACAACGTTACAATTAAAAATAGCTCATAAGGCCCATGTATATATATGAATCAAGTGGTATAAAGTGTTCATTACAACCAAGGTCTTATTTTACTCTACCTACAACACAAGTTGTTGCAGGCAGTACCACATACACAAAATTATTACGCAAACAATGATAAATATCGTCTACTCGCCACCGGTGGCAGTCTCCGTGCTCTCGAAACAACGAGCACGTGGATCACGAGGGATGGTGGGCTCGAGAAAATTCTCGATGATCGTGTCCGAGACGAGGCCGGGGCATGGTGCAGGGGCACTGGCGGTGGACGGTCCGGCGTTGGAGGGGTGTGGTGGGATCCTTTTGGGGCGAGGGGCAGGCTCATAGATGGGCTTCCTCTTCCTCGGGAGGAGGGGAACCATCTCTGCGATATCCTTTTGCAGCTGCATGATCTTGCGCTGCAGCTCGCCATTTTGTTGGATCAAGTTCTTCGTCTCCTCACGAAGAAACTCAACCGCCTCATGGTGCTCATCGGCATCGAGCACAGCCTCAGTATGGAGGTCGTCCATGGCCTAAAGAAGACGCGACTGCCGGGCCATGACCGGATCATGAATGTAGTGAACTCCAAGGTAGATACTACGGTAGGCACCGGGTGTGCGCTTCGGCACAAGCCGGAAAGACGAGTTCTGAAGACGATCATCATAGATCATCCTCAACTCCATAAGGGCCTGGAGGGCGACACGTTGGCACACGACGTCGAAGGTCGGGCCCCCAAGTGCGGTGGTGTAGGGCGGCAGGTGCTCTCCGGAGCTGTGGATGGTGAGGGAGACGTCGCAAGGTCCGGCAAACTCTTCCAGGTACACCCCTTGGAATTCGGGCTTGAAGAGGAACCCGAGGAAAGTGAGCATCATGCTGAGCTCCTAGACGAAGCCGTCGTAGTGGCGGCAGTAGCTGTGCACTTGATAGACAGGCATCTACAAAAAACAACGAGTTGAAGAAAAGTGAGGAGAGGAACAAAGTTTATAAAGTATATTTTCGAGAAATAATTTTCTGCAGCTATTGGCTAGGTTGGTCTGTTTGGCTTCCTACAGTCAAGTCGGCTCTGATACCATCTTGTAGCGCCCCGATTTATCGAAATAGAGACATTATTGAATTTCATAATAAAAACAAAAATACAAGAGGTTCATCATGCGACAATCGTACATACGACAGCATTCATGGTGCGTAGACCATATTTATTACATCAGAGTTTAATAAAAACAATAATAAAAATTGAAATGCATGACGAACGCCTTCTTCAAGAACTTTTCACTTGACTGGGTCGCTACTCCAGACCGTCTTCGTAGTAGGCTTCCTCTGAGGTGTTCAATGGGTATGAGTACAAAAGTACTCAACCAGCCACCACAAATGCAGGTAATAATGCAAGGTAATAACAAAGGAAGGATAATTGGCTAAAGTGCGGAAAAGTACATTTTCAGTTATGGCAGTTAATGTAGTCAAGTTTTATCATACGAAAAGTAAACATGAACATCAATAATACCATCTAACTCTAGGAGTACGTTTTACCTCCTCGCACAACAGTCCTTAAATGTCAAACCATCATGCACATACATATCACAAGTAATCTAACTATGGGATGTCACGCAACCCGCCCTTTACCGTGGGCTCGGCTTTTTGAAAAGATTTATGACTCTGATCAGAGATGTACTACTGTACCCACAAGGCACGCACTCATCCCAAACACCAAAGTGTAACGAGATGACCCATACCACGGGAACTCGTGCCAAAACCTCAGCATGAAATGCTCCAAGCGATAACCACCCGCTCTAGGTTTCGCCGGCGCGCCGGGCCGCATCCCGGCTAACGTCGCACACCCTTTTGCGCCACGTCGGTACAAGCCACCCGCAGGTGCTTCTTGACCCATCTCCAAGTGGTGGCCTCGGTTTGGAACACTCCATACCTTAGTTAGGATTTACCCATTAGACTTGTGGTTAGTACGGAAGTGTATTGCAACGGATCCCGCAGACCGGTCCTTATAGTGCCCCGGGTGCTACTGACTAATGCCCTAGCTTGCACTCGGAACCCACCATGCATTCACTCACAACCACAACTCATCACCAACAGAATTCCAAGGATAAGAAGTAACGGGGATCATATAGTAGAACCATTTTGCTACGACTCATTTTTATCCTATAGCGATCGTGTCAATACATTGGACACTAGCTCATAATACTAATCATATGGTGACAAGGAGGTTAGGCGAGATAGCATGGCTTGGGTTGCACATCAAGGTCGGGGGATCCTAAATAAATATATTGTAAGGGTTTTCATTGGACTAATGCATGTATTGCCTATGTGTTTTAGCGATAGTTTAATAAAACATGGGTTCAATATGCTCAAAAATGTTGTTTGGTGACTTGCCTTGTTCAGCGAAAGGTGAGGGAGGGACTTCCGGGAAGTATTCGGGTTCCTCAGCGGCGTCGTAGTCTTTCCAATATAAATACAATGAAATAAATACAACATTCAATTTAAACAATCTAAAATCAGATAACAAACATATAGGCTTTGATTTATTTATTTTAAAGAAAGCAAGTTGCTAAGTTTCTGAAAACCTTTTTATGCATAGTTTTAAGATGAGATGTAATGAAATATGGTCCTTTATAAAAGGGATTTTTAATGGTGAATAACCTCATCTTAATGTTTCTAATTAATTTAAAATGAAAGGTTCAGAGAAAACTTAGTGGATTCATCATTTTAACAGGGAATGACTAAATCTAATCTTTATTGCAATTTAAATAATAAAGTTTGTATTTTAACATAAGGGCATTTGAATACTTTAATAAATAAGGATGAAATATTCAAAGTAAACATATTGTTTTTGTTGTACTAACGTGTAGAGAATAAACTTACAAAATTTCTGAAATTGAAATGATAATTTTTGGAGTTCAAATGCGCCAGATATGAATTTTACAAGTTTAAAACAGTTTCTAGAATTTAATTTGAATTTAAAATCGCCTCGGGTCCATGGTGAGCCAGGCTCACGGTGAACCCGCGCACTGTGCGCGTGGACCGGTTGATCCAGAGCTGTTGGATCTAGATCCGGCGGCCAGGCGCGAGGCGGGAGGGTTAATTGATTTTGGACGGCCACGATTAAAATGCGCGAAAGGGTACAACATGGACGCACGAGATTGAGTCACGGTTTTAAAAAGCGATCAACGGCTCAGATGGCCTGGTACCCCTTTGACCGGATCAAGGGCGGAGATTAAATCCCGTAGGGCTTTAATCAGAGCGCTCTGATCGCCGGGCAGGATTAAATCCGGCACGACACGTGCTAAGGGGCTTGTACACCCCTTCGTCTCCGGCGACGGCGGGGCTCGGGTGCGGTGTTTTCGGCGCCGGTGAGGGGGCTAGGCCCTAGTTCTATGCGAAAATGAAAAGAGGAGGCTACGGCGGTCACGACCGTACCTTCGACGGCGATAAAGGACGACGGACGATGACTGGCGGTGAGGGTAGATGAGGAGGGATCCTCGGGTGCTCGAAGGCGACGGCGATCCTGCGGTCTTCTTGGCCAACGGAGGCATGGCCGAGGTCGGGCGGTCGGCGATGGTCACGACGGTGGCGACGGTGTGGACGGAGGTGGTCCGAGGCGGCGGCGAGCGGTGGCCGGAGGTGAAGCATGAGAGGTGCGCAAAAAATCGAATTGCGGGCGTTCTGTTTGGTTCTGGACTGCGAGAGCGTGGGGGTCGAACACGGTGGAGGCCAGGGGTTTAAATAGAGGCGCCGACGAGGGTCAGAGGGGGTCGCATGCATGGAAACCCGAGGGGGGTATTTACTCGCCGGCGAGGTTTCGCCATGCATGGTCTCGCGATCCGGGGGCTTAAACGCATGCCTTAACGCGTTTTAAATGGCTGGCGGCCTCGGGGAATTGAATGCCGGCGTCAGTTTAACGGGAGGGGGAGCCGGCGAGTGGATCTGAGGCGAGGTTTTCAGCCGGCGGAGTTAGGGGGGTGTGGCGTGAGGTGGACGATGGTCCTGACAGGCGGGGTCCACTGGGCAGTGGGCACGGGCGCGACTGAGGGCGAGGCTGACGGGTGGGGTCGGGCTCGGCCGAGAGAGGGGTGGTGCCGACAGGTGGGGCCGGGCTGTCGGGTGTGCGGGCGCGGAGAGAGGGGGGTCGCTAACGGGTGGGGTCCACTGGTCAGATGGCGCGCGCGGGGATAACAGGCTGGGCTGGCCGGGAGAGAGAGAAAAAAGGGGAGAGAGCCCGTTACTGTTTAAATAAATTTCTGATTAAAAATAATCACAAAAAATTGATTAAAATATTAGGGCTACTTCCAAGGTTGATAAAAATTTGTAAAAATTCTCAAAAATATCTCTTGGCCTTGGGATCATATACAAAATTTTCTAGCCCCTGGTTTGGTCATTTCACCTAGGTTCTAGTTCAAAAAGTTTAAGGAGGGTATTAACGGTATTTCCAAAATAAATAATTCCAGGAAATTGGATTAAATAATATTTTAATTCCTTTGAAAATTTGGGGTGTTACACATTGTTTTACTCTACATTGTTTTAAATTGTATTCAAGTCAGTTTTCATGTACAACCATTTTTGTTATCTCTAGATTCTGAACTATTACAAGTTTAGTCAGGCTATATGAGTATTTACTGTTCTAGTTCATTTTATATCAGAACAGTACTGATTTGTATACAGTCTTCCAATTTGTATTTTAATTCTTGCTCTTGATTTTGATTTGTTTTAAGATTGATGTTGAAACCTGTTCTGACCAGTTCATGTATGAAGCTTAGCCACAACCTTTAGCAGCGAAAGGTATTTTGGCTCAAGGCAAATTGTCAGAATAACTGGTCTTGATTTTTACCCCTACAGAATATCCTGAGTTTTGTTGTGATGGCTATTTAGATCTTGCCAAACGGAGTTCAATGAGTGCATGCAGAACTTTTATCTGGTCATAGTGTATTAATCAAGAAACCTGAAACACATATTGAATTAACTCACAAGTGTCTTGATGAACTGTGACTTCAGGATGAACTCTTTCCTTCTCTATTATTTAGATTACTAAAAACTGCTAGTTTAGTTACATCTTCAAAAAGTGTATATATGGGCAGAAGTGCTCTGCATTGAAGATGTCCAAGCATTGCAGTACAAGGTTATGGTTAATATTTGATTTTGTTTGGGTGTTTTTGTTCTGATCTGATTCTGTTTTGCTGTTTACTGAGCATTGTCGGAGTTTCATTGACCGACTCAAGTAAATCAGCATCTCATAGTCTGACTGAGTCCAGTGAGTCGGCAATCCAAACTCCGACATGAGCAATTCAGCACTTCAAAGTCCGATCAGGAAGGAAACATTTTCCGAAGTATTTTTGTGTGTGTTTAAGTTACTCAACTGTCGTCAAAACTCTATTGTTTATGTTTGTCCATTTAGATGTGTGTTGGGTGTTTTTTGAAAGGCCATCATATTCACGAGAATTTGTCGAGGCGCCCATTCAGCCGCCCTCTAGTCTCCATTCTGATCCCACAGTTGGTATCAAAGCCGGTTAGATCACCAGTTGAGCTTAACTGGATTGTGATCTTTTTGGTGACATGGACAAGAACACGAAGATTTCGGTGTTTGATGGTCAAGACTTTGCTTATTGGAAGGTGCGCATGGATGCTTATCTACTAAGTTAAGGAAGTGCTATATGGGACATTGTCGATTTCCATTATGTGATACCTAATACTCGCACCTCACAGACTGAGAAGGAACAATACGATTGTAATAGCAAAGCAAGAAACATACTGTTCATCAGTCTAAGTCACAATGAGTTTGACAGGGTCCAACACCTATGAACTGCACGTGAGATTTGGACTACTTTGAAAACTTTTCATGAGGGCATTACTCAGATTAAGGCTAGGAGGCAAAACACATATAATAAAGAATATCAAATGTTTGTGCAAGATCCCGATGAATCTGTAGATGCCATGCTTGCTCGTTTTGATTGGATTGTGAGCAACTTGCGCTCCACTAGGACTTTAGCTTATTCGGACCATGATAGAGCGATCCAACTTCTCTATGCTCTTGATTGTAGCATATGGGAGGTGAAGATCTCTAGTATTGAAGAGTCTAGCTTCAACCTTGGCTCGGCAGCAGGCGATGGCGGTGGCTTCGGCAGCGGGGTCTTCTGATAACCCTCATCCAGTTGGTCCACATGATGTTCGCCCAATGTCTGCCAAGTATACGGACCAATCGTATAGCTTGGGGGCATCATCTTGCTCGAAGAAGTCGATTTCTGTGGCAGTCACTGGAAAGATAGGGCTAGGAGTGAGGGTGCACCAACCTGGGAAGGAGGTGATCCTAATACCTCATGCGGGAGAGGTGGTGGTATTCGATGCTTTCTTTGAAGCTGGATTGGGGCTCCCGGTGGTGGATTTGCTAGTGGAGGTACTGAGATTGTTTCATGTAACTCTCCCTCAGCTTTCTCCCAATGCGACCGCCCATCTGGCTATTTTTGAATGGGCCATGCGGTCCGAAGGGTGTTCCTGTAGGGCAGAGATCTTCGCTGCCCTTCACAAAGCTTCATGCCAGCCAAATACATTCACTAGACTCAGAGGGGAGAAGATGGTGATTACCTTCGGGAGCATAAACTTTCAACTCCGCGATGAGTTCCAGGATCGGTTCCCAGCGTAGGCCATCAATGATAGGTGGTACTCCGGCTAGATCCTCCGTTGGTTCTATGCTGAGGTGGGGACAACTTGTGCCTTGGCGGGCCCTTGGAGGATATTTTCTACTGGAGCGAGGCGGAGGTCCATCCACATTCGAGCCAACTTCAGGTTCGCCTTGGGCTATTACACTCCGTAAGTCGTCGCATGAGCATGCGCGACTTGGCAGAGGAGTTCATCGGGCTTTGGATTCCTCCTCTGATGGCCGCCTGGCCGATCAACGTTGAAGAAAACCGGGAAGGAGACTTCGGGAAATTCCTTCGAGCTAGGCAGGTAATCTATTCGCATATCCTATATCAACGTGTTTCACACACAAATATTGATTTTATTTTAATATCTTAATCGAATGATATCTTATCTTTCAGCTCCACACGTGAGTTTAACTCCAGAACAAATTGTCCGGGCTGCGGAGAAGGTCCTCGAAGCCCCTATGCCCATAGAAAAGGTGCTGAGGGTGAAGCTGGTTGGGACTTGGGAGCGATTCAATCGAGTATGGAGCATACTCAGAGTTGAGCCCCTAACCCTTCCAAACTGGTCCGCCCCGGACCAGGCTTTGAAGAAGAGGAAGGCTGAGGCGAGGTCTTCATGACCGATGAAGACACCTACAAAGAAGGTGGCCCATAAACCGAAGGTTCTTACTCCTTCAAAATCTCTCATCTCATCGCCGGAACAATCCGAAGAGGAAGACGATGTGGACATGCAGATGGCAGAGGAGTTCGAGGCTCTTCTTACGGGGGAGGATGAAGGGTCTCGGATGGGAACCGAGGCCTTCGTCCATGATGGTGTGGAGGTGGCGCTGATGGTTGAGGGCGATCCTGGTCAGACGGAGGCAGAAAACGTTCCGTCTAGCTAGGCGGTCCCCCCTGTTTTGGGGGAAGGCGCATTTGAGACTGAAGGGGTTCATGCCCTAGCTACAGAGGTCTCGGCTCTGGACGAAGTGATAGTTGCTATGGCCGAAGAAATCCCAACAGCTGCTCCTTCGATTCGAACTCCAAAGTCCAAAGAGGACTTTTACCAGATGTTTGATCCTCCGAGCAGTCCGGTGCTCACCCGGCAACAAGGTGCCGGAGGTAAGCCTGATTGAACATAATTTTTTTCTTTACCTACATCATTTAAATAATATCATATACCTTTGGTTTCACAGAATCAACTCCGATAGAGGTGATCCCTTCTACGGAGGTGGTCCCGGAGCTGAGGCAACTTTGGTGCCATTGTCGGATGCGGCGCAGGAGGTGGCTCCAAAGGAGGCGACGGGCCCTGGAAAGGGCAAAGACAATGGTTGGCCCATGCCTGCTCCTGCTCTAGGGTCGACTCTGTCAGAGTCGACTGATATAGGCTAGTCGACAGAAGCCTCCGAAGATGCTTCACTGCGCTCCGGCCCTTCTCCTAGCGACGACGATCGGAGCGCCTTGACAAGGCTCCCACTCCTAGCCCCCTTTCTTGAAAGGAGAACAGGGCTTCAGACTTTGCTAGAGCCTCTGGCTTGGGCTAGTCGCAAAGTTGGAGAGACTAAATTGGTCTCCATCCTTGGTGAGGCCGAAGGATCAGAGCTTGACATCGCCCTCGAACGGGCAGCTTATCAGGTAGGAATCACCTGCAAAAGTCAGTTTGAACTTAAGCATATATATAATTCACTTACATTGCTTTTCTTTTCCTTTGCAGCACGTTGTTCTAGCTCGAGTAGCTGTTGTTTCCAATGAGTGGGAGTGCAACCGGCTCAAGGAGAAGATGACGGCTCTTCAAGGGAGTCTTGCTGACTTCGGGAATCGGGCTTTGAGCTTGGAGGAGATGGCTATCGCAGAGCGGAATGCCAAAACCAAGCTGGAGACTGTGAGGAGGAGCTTGAGGCCGAAAGGGTGGTGCTTCGGGCTGAAGTTGAGAGACTTCAAGGAGAGCAAGCAGCATCGGGAGCCGAGCTTGTAAAGCTTCAGTAAGAGCGGCAACGTTTGGCCGAAGACGCGAGGAAGTTGCTTAGACAAAAAACTGTCCTTATGACGAAGACAGCCGAGCTCTCCTCTTTAATCTGCAACATGAATGTCTCGAGTGAGGCATTGGCCGTGGAAAAATCGAAGTGTGAGAGCTTGGCCTCCGAAACCATGGATGTCCTCCGGGCTATCTTGGACTATTTCGAGACTTCTTGTGCTTCCTCGTCGTCAGCCAACGATTCTCTGCTATGGAAAATGAAGATGATCCAACCAGCAGCGAAGACAATTAAGACTTTGGGTACTCGGTATGGAGATATCTCCAGACAAGTAGCCTCTCTCGGAGTACTTTGCTAATTCGAGGACATCAGACTTTCTATTTCGCCGGAGCTCGGAGTAGCCCCCGCTAGCTTTGGCGGCTACCAACTATTGACCCCTTTGCTTGACGTGGTCGTGGCTTGGGAGGCTTTTCAGCCATCCTAGAGAGCTGAAGGCCGGTCAGCTGTGAAGGCATGGATCAATGAAGGCCATCATCAAAAGCCAGCGCTGACGCAGCCTTCAACTAGCAAGCCTCCTTCGAACCAGATGGTCTAGTTCTCCCTACGGTCCTATTATGTAAAAACTTATGTTTCTGTCTTCCTTTTGAATAAAAAAGACTTATTTGGAAATGTTTTTAGGCTTTTTATCCTTTTTTGGATGATGAACTCGTAGTATTAGAGGTTAACGAAAGGCTTCGTCAACAGTGGGCTACCTTTGAATCCTTAAAGCCTCACAGGCGTCCTTGATTTTCAATTTCTCGAGGGAGCCATGGAGAGGTTATACCCGAAATCTATAAAGAAATATTAGCTTATATTAAGGAGGATAAGGGGGAAATAGTTGTAAATATAACATCTTCATCTTCAGAGGACGTTGACTGGTCCAAAGAAGAGTGGTCTGGCGAGGATAAAGCGAAGAGTAGCTATGAACGACTTTGGACCTGGGCCGAGCTTCAGCAAGAACAAAGAGATTTCCGAGCTTCAAAGAAGGGGAAGCAGATTAAACACAAGGTTCTGAAGACTCCGGGCTCTGGGACATGTCGCCTTTGAAGCCGAGCTAACTCTGAGTCTAGCTCTGGGGACCGAAGGGGCCTTCACTTTCTTTTTGGCTTAGACACTGATTTTTCATAGTGTAATATAATTTATTGAGTAATATAAACTAAAATGTTTCGAAATTGTCTCATTATCTCCTAGCCCCTCTTTGAGGGTAAGCACCTTCGATTTTCAAGCGAAGATGGATACACACAACGATTGTAATGCTTGCTAAGAGTACAATTTCAATAGTTTTTTTTTCGGCGGCTCGTAGCACCTTATTGTATGGAATATGAATTTGGAACCAGTGGTTCAAAATTCGAGTAGATGGTCATAATGGACCTCGTAGGTCTCTTCGAACCCATGGGTCCGGAGTCCGTAAATGGTAGCTTAGTACTCTTTTTTGGATGTATTGGAATCCGATTATTCTGGTCGCCACGAACTCTTTTTTGGATGCTTTCAAGCTAATTGCTCAAAATCCGTATAATTTAGTCTCCTTGGACTCTTTTTGTGGATGCTTTCAAGATGGTGGCTCAGAATCTATTTTTCATGGTCTCCTCTGACTCTTTTTGTGGATGCTTTCAAGCTGATTGCTCGGAATCCATATCATTTGGTCTCTTTGGACTCTTTTTACGGATGCTTTAAAGCCGGTGGCTCAGAATCCGTTTTTCATGGTACTTTCCCACATTGACGGATGCTTCGAGCCAATGGCTCAAAGTTCGTAAATTGGTTTTTAATGAATAATACTTACCTCCGCAATCACCTCCGTCCCCCTAGTGCGTCCACTAGGAGTAGGAATCATCTTGAGAAGCACACATTATTCAAACCATAAGCTTTATTTATTTATAAAGTGTTTACAAATGATTACAGGGAGCCCCTAAGCGAAGTATCGTTTAAGGTGTTCCACATGCCATGCATGCTTCAATTCCCCACCTTCTAAATTAGCTAATTTAAAAGATCCAGGGCGTCCTGAACGCAGGATGATATATGGTCCTTCCCATTTATTTCCTAATTTTCCCGGATCAATAATGCTTCGCAATACTAAATGGCCCGACTGAAGTTCATTAAGCTTTATTTTTGGGTCATGCCACCGTCTGATGTTGATACTTTGTTAGGTTAGCAATAGCTCAAAGTCTTGTTTCTTCAGTTAAGTCGAGCAAAGTCTGTCTTTCATTGTCCAACTCAGGTTCGATGGTCGGGAGGGATCGTCCCTTGAGCTCTGTCGGTGTCATGGTTTCATCTCCGAATAGTAGCCTGAAAGGGGTGAACCCTGTGGATCTTGCTTGAGTGGTCCGAATGGACCACAAAATCTTGGGAAGTTCTTCAATCCATAGCCCCATCGCTAATCCTACTATTCTTCGATTTAGGCCTGACAAGTTATTACCATTAACTCGCTCTATGGCTCCGTTGGATTGTGGGTGACGAACAGCTGCAAAGCACATTTCAATACCAAGACCTTCGCAGAACACTCTGAAAGGGTCAACATTGAACTGAGTGCCATTGTCAATTGTCAACTGTCTAGGCACTCCGAATCTACAAATAATATTTTGCCAGAAAATTTTTTGCACATTCTTTGAAGTGATAGCAGTGAGGGGTTCTGCTTAAACCCACTTAGAAAAATACTCAATCGCTACCACTGCAAATTTTACACTGCCCTTTTCCATTGGGAAGGGGCCAATAAGATCCATTCCCCACTGGGCCATTGGCCACTTAGGAGGAATAACTTGAAGAGGTGTTGGTGGACGATGACTTTGTCTTCCCATCCATTGACAAACTTGGCAAGTGCAGACTAAACCCTCCGCATCAGCTACTATTGTAGGCCAATAGAGCCCCTAGTAGAGTGTTTTGGGCGCTAAAGCTCGAGGGGCATGATGGCTACCACAAAGGCCTTCATGAATTTCTCAGAGTATGTCTTGGCCTTCGACTTGTAAAATACATCAGAGCAGTGGAGAACATACTCCGGCCTTGTATAAAATTCCATTGACAATATGATAGTTCCAGACCCTTAATTGTAATCTTGATAGCTTTGGGCCCTCAGACAAATTGGCTTTGTCTTGTAATAAATCCATAATTAGACTCCGCCAATTGGTGCTTGGTATGCAAAGGACCTCCGCAGGAGTTAGTTGGGGCACTGAAGGGGAGGAAAGCTCTTCATAAAAGGCCCCTTTTGGGATATCTAGGGCTCCGGCTGCAGCTTTTTCCATGATGTATGCTTGCAAATTATCGGCTCATGGGATGCTTCAGATAGAGATCCCTTTAAATGCTGCTTCGGTGTTGCGGATCTCTTCCAAATATTTAGCATGTTGTGGATGCCGAACCTGAAAACTTTTATCAATGTGCTCTGCTACAATCTGGGAATCTGTTATTATAACAACTCTTGTAGCACCAGGGCATGCGCCATGCGAAGGCCTAGCAAAATTCCTCACTCCGGCATCGCCTTCCTCTGGTTCAGAACCCAGGGGAGGTTGAGGCGGGTCTGTCGAAGACGGTGCCCCACCACCGTCGCCATCGCCGGGAGCCGAGCGGTTTGGCCGAGATGTGCCAGGACCCGGCACAGAGTCATCCGGATCTGTTTCCGCCTCCCTGCTAAAGGATTCCCCCTCCGAGCTAGAGACGGAGGAGTGGAGCGGGCAAAGGTGCCTCGGGCCCTTTGTAGTCCTCTTCTTCGAAGGGCGCTTCGAGGATTCCATGCCATTGGGGTCCACCACTCTCTTTTTCAAACCACCTGTTCGGGGGTCTTGATCATGCGCGACCCTGCAAGTCGATATAAGTACTTAATACCTCCGCTGACCCCCGAAACTATGAGCTACTTGTTGCAGGAAGGGAAAAGCGATCGAACCTAGTGAATCGGAGAGTTCCTCCGAAGGCGGCTCGTCTTGAGCGCTCCAAAGTTAGACCGGCCACGCCTCTTTCAAGGGGGGATCTTGAGAGCAACGAACTCCTCCGTCAGATCCTGCGTGCACATCCGATGGGCAATGATCTAGAGGAGCCGAATGTGGGCAAAGACCGAGCCAGCGTTGACTTTGATGTTCGCCTCCCTCCGGAAAAAGATATGGCGCGGAGGCCCGGCCAGCCTGGAGTCCAACTCTACTCGGACGTAGAACCAATGGCGTATCCATTGAGAATACCACTGTTCATTGATGGCCTTTGCAGGGAAAAAGTCAGTGTACTTCTTCTGGAGTTGGAAGTTGATGCTTCAATACACCTGCACTAGGCCCTCTTTCTTCTTCGGCTGGTAGCATGCTTCGTGCATCTTCGCGAAGACCTCCGCTCATCCTTCGCAACCCTCCTCCCGCATGGCCCACTCGAAGATGGTAAGGCGGGCCACCGTGTTCGGAGATAGCTTGGGCAGCTCGAGGTGGAATGCATCGAGGACTACCGCCAAGAGTTCCAAGGCAGGGAATCCGAGCCGGGCATCAAAGAACGACTCAAAGACAATGACCTCTCCTTCGCGCGGTTCTGATACGGTCTTAGCCCTGGCTTTGTGGTCTCCATGCCGGGGCCAAACTGGTGCTGGACTGCCAGCGCGATCGACCTGTCCATGCAGGCCGACTTCCACAGCTCTAAGGTCTGCTCCCGGAACCTTTTTGAAGCTGGGCGGAGCTCTCGAGGGTCGCGGGTCTCGGTCGGATTAGCAGCCATCGCCACGGCCGCAGCCGCGGCCACTTGGCATTGCAGGAACCGAGGGTCGACTGCGGTAGGGAGCACTCTCTCTCCCGACATTCCTAGAAGCAATGGCCTAGGGAAGATGGGGCTGAGAGCTACGGGCGCAAAAGCAGCAACTGGATGCAAGGTGTGGGCGTGGCTAGCTAGACAGTGGAGAATGACGGCCCATGACCAAAGAGAATGATTTATATGCACGAGTCAGCGTTGGGTCCATTTAATATCCTACCGGTCCAAGTCCTCCCAAGCGCCATCATTCAACGAGCGGAAGCCGCATTAAAACTGCTCTCGGGCCTAGCGCCCTGAGCAGGCTTCGTGGCACCGGGGGGAGATGGTCCGTCTGCCGCGGCCGTCCGAGTCCCACCGGGCTTTGGCATCCACTTGACCAGAACCTTGCGGTGAGTCGACCTTTGATAGGACCTCCCATCGAGATTATTTTTGGCGCTTCCTCCCTTTTCTTTGCGCAGGACCGCTGAACGGGAAAAAGTGAGGGGCTACTATTGGGGAGATAATCCCGATGGTGCTTAGGGGTGCGAAGGACGCAGATTAAAGTTCGAGGAAGGGGCTCCACAGGATGGTGACCAGCGAAGCCGCTGGCTCCGAAGCAGGACAGTAGGGAGGCCGGACTACATCCGACCCCCTTCGGAAGAGGGCCCCCGATTCAGAATGGAGGAGGAGGGGACACCCACCTTGGCTTGAGATCCGGGGCTCGGAGGCCCTCAGTCGAGGATCCGAATCTGGGAGGCGTTCGAGCCTAGGGAGCTTACCGAAGGCTGGAGGCACGTCTCCAGAAGGCACCGTGGCCTCGGCACCACGGCGGGAGACTGAGACTAGCCCGGTCAAGCTGGTCTAGTGGCAGGATCACGATCGCTTGTGCAGTGACTAACACTACAGCCGTGCCCAGAGCAGCGAACAGGTTGTCGGGGCTATACCCTTTGTTTGTACTATAGGGACGTTGCATGTAGTATTACTGTCAGAGGGTTTTGAAGTATTGGGCCACTGTAGGGCTCCACTATAAATACTCCCCCTCTCCGCATTGTAAGGACAGAAGACACTTGATCCAAGAATACGACTCTGAGTCTAATATCTTATTCAAAGCATCTCTGAAACCTATTGGTCTAGCCTTCTACGCCAACACCGGTCAAAGATCGTGAGGACCAGCAGGATGAGGATTCTCTGAAGGCCCTGCTACCGCAGTCACTGCTACCGCTTGCTGCCGAGCCAAAGCCGAAGCTGGCACATGAACTTTGTTGCTGGTTTTTGCCATTGTAGAAAGCAAGGGAACTAGAAATGTGCGCTCAGGAAGAAGGAATGTATGCAGAAGAAGTCGATAAAGTGTCTAAAAATCACTTTTACTCTCCCTTTTATAACATTTGGAGTCCATTGTACTGTACGTTACAAAGCAACATTTGGGTTGCTCTATTATGGTTTCGACACTGTTATGACATGCAGGGTCATCTCAATGAAGATTTGCAACCGTCGTGAGATTGTGCGACCATTAGCCTTCTCAGAGAGTAATGGCTCTAATTTGGGTCTAACGGCTTTGAGGACTAACGACTAGTTTGGCTCCGAAAGAAGCCTGACACCGAAGCCGATCGCTTGGACGCCTCCGAAGAGGTTTCAGGTCCGGAGATCTATCACTTCTGAAGATATTATTTCTAATGGTTGTAAGGGCTTTTAGACTTCTTTTTCCCAAATTTTAGACATGAAATTATTTCTTGCGTATACTGCCCTCTTCACTACACAGGTAATTCGGAGAGAAATATTCGAGGGGCTACTTCTGGGGGAAAATATTTCATCCTCCCAGTATTATGGAAGCGTCAACATCCACGCAATTAGAAGAAACAAAGTCAGAAGCTTTGGTCTCCGAAGGTCCTAAAAGCGTCAATGGTTCGCTGTATTCGGAGCCTTTTACCATGATAACCTCCGTCAAGGCTTCGGCATGACGGTGCATTCCTAGAGCCTCTTTACCCTAAGGGGTACTGCCAGTAAGGACAAAAGGATTATTTTCTCACTGATTAGATTAGTCTTTTACCCTTTTAACCTTACAAAGAATATTAAACAGTATCTTCTAAGTCGGTTGTAATTAGAGGGTAAAGGAATCTTTTCCCAATGTATTCCATCTATAAATACCTCTCTTTGCTCTATAAGCGGTATCAAATACTCAGATATTCAATACACACTTCGAACTATCTCAAGCTATTATCCAATTCAGAGGCTTGGAATAGTCCTCATAAGCAAACACTTCGTTTGATAGACTTTCAAGTTCTGTAAACCTGTTAGCGTAATCTTTTATGCCAACAGCCGATGTTTACATAGACGCCATCCATGATAAAGTAGAGTGTTTGTTAGGTAGAGACCTCTCAAACTTCGATTTTGTCAGTGTGTCTGAGGGGACGTTTGTTCCTATTTCTATAAAGCCGGCTGGTGTAGCTTGATTGTCTCTAACCTAGTTGTCATATTAGGTAAGAGCAATCTTGATTGGCTAAAGTCTCGTGTAGAGAAATATCGGTCTTCTAAAGACGGCATCACTGAAGCCATTGAAGATTTTAGCGAAGTAGAAAAATTAGGTCAAAGTTTTGCATCGGAGATGGTAGTGTTCCAAGACTGACTTTTGTAAATCAGAACTTACAAGCCAGTTATAAATCTGAAGTAATAAAATTGCTTCGGTCGTATATTGATTGCTTTGCATGGGAGTATAGTGAAATGCTCGGACTTAGCCACGAGCTCATGGAGCATCGGTTGCATATCAAACCTGGGTTTAGACCTTATAAACAACCCCCTCGCTGCTTTAAATCAGCCGTGTATCACCGAGTTAAAGAAGAGATAGACCGATTGTTGATCAACGATGCTTGGGGACACAAGGTACTATGTTTTCTTGATGGTAATGTTGGTTACAATCAGATTTTCACGACCAAAGAGGATGCTTACAAAACGACCTTTTGATGTCCTGGTTTTGTCGGCTTGTTTGAGTGGGTATTGATGACTTTTTATTTGAAGAATGTTGGTGCTACATATCAACGTGCTATGAATTTGATCTTTCATGACTTACAAGGAGTTATGTTAGAAGTCTACATAGATGACATTGTAGTCAAATCTGATGCTATGGGTAACCATTTAGCCGATTTGAGAGTTTCTTTTGAAAGAATGCATTAGTATGGCTTGAAAATGAACCCACTCAAGTGTGCTTTTGGCATGTCGACGGGCAATTTCTTAGGATTCATGATTCATGAGAGAGGTATTGAAATTGATCCTAAGAGACTTGAGAAGATTAGAGAGTTTGAAGCACAAACAAGCAAGAGAGATGTGTAGAAGTTGCTAGTCAAGGTAAATTATTTGCGTCGTTTCATGTCCAACTTGTCAGGCAAGATTAATGCTTTTATCCCTATACTTCAGCTAAAGAATGAAGCCGAATTCACTGCGGGGGCAAGTCAGCAAAGCACTTTTGACCAAATCAGGATGTGATTGTTGTTACCACTGGTAGTGAGGGCACCAAAAGTCGGAATTCCATTTTGGCTATATGTTGTTGTAGAAGATAGTGTGAGAGGAACCATGTTGACTCAAGAGGTAGAATGGAAGGATTATATCATCACATTCTTGAGTCGCCACCTGTTGGACGCCGAGAGAAGGTACATGTTTTTAGAGTGTTTATGTTTATCACTTTACTATGCATGTACCAAACTCCGACACTATCTTCTATCTAGAACATGTATTCTTACTTGTCAGACTGATGTCATAAAGTACATGTTACAAAAGCCAATTCTAAGTGGGAGAATTGGAAAGTGGGCTTATGCTTTGATAAAGTACGATTTGGCTTATGAACCCTTGAATGCTATGAAAGTCCAGATCGTTGTAAATTTTATAGTTGATCACCATGTAGATGTCAATTAGAGTGATGGCATTGCTCTAATTGAGGTAGTTCTATGGAAAGTTTACTTTGATGGTTCATCTTGCAAGAATGGCTAAGGTGTTGGAGTGGTTCTCATATCGCCTAGCGGCATGAGTTTTGAGACCTCAGCCCGTTTAGAATTCCCTTGCTCTAATAATGAAGCCGAATATGAACCTCTATTGCTAGGACTTGAAATTTTAGACTCCATGGTTGTTAAATATGTTCATGCATATGGTGATTCACTATTAGTCGTGCAACATGTAGCTAAAGATGCTTAATGTTTTAATGGTCTTTAGAATAACTACTTAGATATGTGCCTAGACATAATTGGCACTCTTGATGATTTTAAAATCTCTCGTGTCACTAGAGAAGCCGACTCAATAGCAAATGATTTGGCTCAACAAGCATCTGGCTATCAAGTCAGAAGAGGTATTTTTTTCACAAATGAAAAGCCGATGCTTGACAGAATTGTGCTATGCGAGCCAGACTACGTCAGTCTGACCGGCCATGCTAGGCTAGTCCGACTAACTTGTGTTAGTCATTCAACAACGACCATTCTTATGTCCTGCTATGGCCAGTCTGACTGACGCATGCTAGATTGGCCAGGACTTGAAGAAAGCCACTCCAAAGGATGAATATCCCATGCTGATAGCCGACATGTTGATCAACGATGCTTCGGGACACAAGGTACTAAGTTTACTTGATGGTAATGTTGGTTACAATCAGATTTTCACGGCCAAAGAGGATGCTTACAAAATGACCTTTTGATGTCCTGGTTTTGTCGGCTTGTTTGAGTTGGTACTAATGACTTTTGATTTGAAGAATGCTGGTGCTACATATTAACGTGCTATGAATTTGATCTTTCATGAATTGCTAGGAGTTATGTTAGAAGTCTACATAGATGACATTGTAGTCAAATCAGATGCTATGGGTAACCATTTAGCTGATTTGAGAGTTGCTTTTGAAAGAATGCGTCAGTATGGCTAGAAAATGAACCCACTCAAGTGTGCTTTTGGCGTGTCGGTAGGTAATTTCTTAGGATTCATGATTCATGAGAGAGGTATTGAAATTAATCCTAAGAGACTTGAGAATATTAGAGAGTTTGAAGCGCTGACATGCAAGAGAGATGTGCAAAAGTTTCCATGCTAGGTAAATTATTTGCATCATTTCATATCCAACTTGTCTAGCAATATTGGCGCTTTTGTCCGTATTCTTCGGTTAAAGAATGAAGCCGAATTCACTTGGGGCCAGTCAGCAAAGCGCTTTTGACCAAATAGAGAAGTGCTTGTCGTCACCACCGGTAGTGAGGGCACCAAAAGCCGGAATTCCATTTCAGCTATATGTTGATACAGAAGATAGCGTGATTGGCGCTGTGTTGACTCAAGAGGTAGAAGGGAAGGAGTACATCATCACATTATTGAGTCAACGCCTGTTGGATGCGGAGACAAGGTATGTGTTTTTAGAGCATTTATGTTAATCAATTTACTATGCATGTACCAACCATCGACACTATCTTCTGTCCAACACATGTATTGTTACTTGTCAGACTAATGTCATAAAGTACATGTTGCAAAAGCCAATTCTAAGTGGGAGCATCAGAAAGTGGGCTTATGGTTTGATAGAGTACGATTTGTATTATGAACTGTAACACCCATATTTAATAAATCCGGACCTTTATTGAAATTCCATAGAAAATCAATAAAACAAGACGTTCATCACACGAACGCGCAAAATACGACAAGCATTCATGGTTCGTAGACCATATTAGTACAAAAGTTATAAAGTGAAGACAAACTAATAAAATAAGGGTCCTAGATGAACGCCTCCTTCTAGTCTCGCCTTGACTGGGTCGCTACTCCAGACCTTCATCCTCCTCGTAGTAGACGGGCTCTGGTGGTGTAAGTCAACGGGGGTGAGTACAATCGTACTCAGCAAGCCACCGAATGCAAATATAATGCAGGGTAATAACAAGGAAGGTGGTGCTTAATTTTGCGGAAAAGCAAATTTGTAAAGAAATTAAATGTGATCAAGTTATTAATAAAAAATGTAAACATGTGAATGCATCATCTTCTAACTCGAGGGGTACAGTCAGCCCACCCTCACTCAATAGTCCTTACATGCCATGAAGAACACAAACATTCATGCAATAGTAAACTAACTGCGAGAAGTCACGCTGATCAGAGGTGTACCACTGTACCCACAAGGCACGCACTCATCACTTACACCAAATCCAACGGTTAACGGTGAGGCGGGGGGAGGGTGGGTTAAATGAAATCGTGCGACTAGGATTAAAACACATGAAAGGGTGCTACGTGGACGCACGAGATTCATTCGGGGGTTTAAATAACAATCAATAGCTCAGATTTAATGATACCGGTTTGATGAGATCCGAGGGCCCAGATTAAATCCCCTAGGGATCTAATATGCACCGCTCAGATGCGATCGCACGGCCCAGATGTCGTCTGGCACGACCCACGTCGGAGAGGGTAAACTACCCTTCATCTCCGGCGACGGCGGGTTCGGGCGCAAAGGCAACGGCAACGGCGAGGAGGCTATGCCCTAGATTTTGGATGAAATGGAAAGAGTAGAGGAAGGGGGTTCTACCCATACCTGTGGCGGCGACGATGGGCGTCCGACGGTGACCGGCGGTGAGGGTAGACGGTGGAGGGTGTTTAGTCGAGTGACAGCGATGGTGATCTGGTGGCACTCACGACCAATGGAGAGGATGCCGAGGATGAGCAGGAGACAGCGGTCCCGAGGATGGTGACGGCGTGGATGGCGGTGGCTTGTGTCGGTGGCGAGCGGCGAGCGGAGGCGAAACAGAGGCGAAGGCCGAAAAGTGGGTGGCGGCGCTCTGGTTTGTACTGACTTGGGCTATAGCGGCGTGGCGGAGGGTGGTGGCTTGGTGTGGTTTAAATAGGGGCTTGCCGGCGTCGAGAATGGAAGGATGCCGGTGGGAATCCGAGAGGATTCCAAATTTGCGCCGGTGAGCTTCCATGCGCACGACTAGGCTTCCATATCAGCGAATCCGCATCGGGCTAGGATGGAAGATGATCGCCGGAGACAGGGGATCACGATCCCAGGCTCGGATTGGCGGATAAGGGTGGCCGCCGGCGAAAGAATGGAAGGGGGTCACCGGAAAGGAAATGGGGGGATCCCCTTCCAATGAGGAAGACGGACCCGACAGGTGGCCCCCACTTGTCAGTGTGTGAGCGCGAGGAGAAGGGGGCCGACAAGTGGGCCCGGGGTGCCAGCGACCGAACGAGGGGGAGGGAGAGGATGACGCGTGGGGCCGAGGCGGGGCACGGGCGCGGAGAGGGTGGGAGGTTGGCGTCGACAGGGGGACCCCACATGTCAGCGTCACACGGCTTGGACTGGGCTAGGCCGGGGTAGATTGAGGGTTTGTGGCCCAATAGGATTTAAAATACTTTTCTTAATTAAAATAATTCCAGTAATTCATTTATTTGATTACAGGTTGAATCACGGTTGATAAAAATTTGTATAAATTCCTAAAATTATGTCTTGGCCTCTAGATTCTACCATAAATTTCTCAAGGTAAAATTTGAAGTATTCTCCCGTGTTTGGCTTTAATAGGATTCTTTTAATATTTTCTATAATTAAATAAATACTTTATATTCCAGAAAATCCATTTTCTTTATTTTATTTATTTTTAATTCTTTGGGATGTTACAATCCTATCAAATTTTAAATCCTTTCCTTGACTTCCAAGATTCTATCGGGCTTCTCAACATAGGTAGAAGCGGATGACTCGACTCCTGGTGGTCCTTTCCTTGACTTCCAAGATTCCTTCGGGCTTCTCAACATAGGTC
Source organism: Zizania palustris (assembly GCA_019279435.1). Taxonomy (NCBI): domain Eukaryota; kingdom Viridiplantae; phylum Streptophyta; class Magnoliopsida; order Poales; family Poaceae; genus Zizania; species Zizania palustris. The sequence continues at coordinate 105,386,749 of JAAALK010000283.1, read as the reverse complement.
AGATCCTCTTGTATATTCAACTGTTGAAGGTCAACTTGCTCTGTTGGGACTCGAAGACACTTCTTTAGCTGCGATACGTGAAACACATCATGTACCCCAGCCAATGAGGGTGGTATCTCTAACTGATAAGCGACCTCACCTTGACGTCGGATTATGGGAAAAGGTCCAACGTACCGAGGTGCTAACTTTCCTCTCATGTTAAACCGTTAAGTGCCATGGAGAGGAGTAACTCGGAGGTAAACATGATCTGAGGGTGGTATGCTGTGCTGAAGTTTAGTCTTGTTCCCATTTCCTCTTGAAGGTTTTTCCAGAACCGAGACGTGAATTGACTTCCCCTATCGGAGACTATCTTCTTAGGTACACCATGAAGGCATACTATGCGAGCCATATACAACTCTGCTAGTTTAGGGACACTAAAGGTCGTCTTGATGGCTATGAAGTGAGCTACCTTCGTTAGCTGATCAATGATTACCCATATAGAGTCATAACCAACTTGGGTCTTTGGGAGTCCGGTGATGAAGTCCATACCGATCTCTTCCCATTTCCATTCAGGCACTTTAAGTGGCTGTAACAACCCCGCTAGTCTCTGGTGTTCTACTTTTACTCGTCGGCAGGTGTCACACTCTGCGATGAACTGAGCAATCTCTTTCTTCATGCTAACCCACCAATACCGTTCCTTCAGGTCCTGGTACATCTTTGTACTCCTAGGGTGGATGGAGTACATAGTGTCGTGGGCTTCCCTTAGAATTAGGGTCTTTATTTCTGGCTTATCGGGCACACAGATCCTGGTTCCAAACCATACGGTGCCATTCTCATCTTCTGATAATCCTGGGGCCTTGTCGTGCCTCATGTTCTTCTTAATGGCTGTTATGTCCGGCTCTTCCAACTGAGCTTCACGGATCTGCTCGAACAGAACTGGTCGGGCCTCAAGGGTGGCTAGATAGGCTCCCGTGGTTATCCCGAGGTTTAACCTTTCCATCTCCTTATACAACAAAGGCGCGTGATCCTGAATCACGATGGCGGTACAATATCCTTTACGACTCAATGCATTAGCCACCACGTTTTCTTTGCCGGGATGGTAGTGAATGCCTAGGTCGTAGTCCTTTATCAATTCTAACCATCGCCTTTGCCTAAGGTTGAGATCCGGTTGCATGAAGATATACATCAAACTCTTGTGGTCCGTGAAGACTTCGCACTGGTTTCTGACCAAATAGTGCCTCCATATCTTCAGGGCGTTTACTATAGCAGCCAATTCTAGGTCGTGAGTAGGGTAGTTCAGCTCATGGGGTCTTAACTGCCGAGAGGCATACGAGACAACTTTCCCGTCCTACATAAGAACACATCCCAAACCCTGGCGAGATTCATCGCAATAGACATGGAAGTCCTTCCTTATATCTAGTAGGGTCAGTATGGGGGCTGAAACCAGTCGTGTCTTGAGGGTCCGAAAACTTTCCTCACATTCAGGAGTCCATTCAAACTTCTCTCCCTTCTGCAACAACTTGGTCATAGGCTTGGCTATCTTGGAGAAATTCTTGATAAATCACCTGTAGTATCCTGCTAAGCCAAGAAAACTCTGTATCTTAGATACATTGGTGGGTGGCAGCCAATCTGTAACTGCTTCGATAGTGGCAGGGTCTACCGCGATACCTTGTGCAGAGATGATGTGCCCTAGGAACTTTACTTCCGCCGTCCAAAATTTACACTTGTTGTACTTAGCGTACAACTGATGTTACCTGAGTTTTCCTAGGGTCAACCGGATGTGGGTCTCGTGCTCCTCTTTGTCCTTGGAGTAGATGAGAATATCATCTATAAATACCACAATAAACTTGTCCAAGTATTCCATAAACACCTTGTTCATCATATTCATGAAGAAGGCCGGGGTGTTGGTCAAACCAAAGGACATGACGGTGCACTCATAAAGTCCATAGCGAGAGGTGAATGCCGTCTTGGGTATGTCTTCCTCTCGAATCCTCAGCTGATGATAACCGGACCATAATTCGATCTTGGAGAACACCGTGGCTCCTTTCAGCTGATCAAATAGATCATCGATCTGAGGTAGTGGGTACTTGTTCTTGATGGTTACCTCATTCAGGGCTCGATAATCTATGCACATACGCTTAACCTTGTCTTCCTTCTTCTCGACGAACATGATGGGGGCTCCCCATGGGGATGTGCTAGGTCTGATATATCCCTTCTTCTCAATATCTTCAAGCTGCTGCTTCATTTCTGCTAGCTCATTGGCGGCCATCCGATAAGGTCGCTTGTAAATGGGAGTGGTTCCAGGTATTAGATCGATCCTGAACTCGATGTCCCTCTTGGGTGGCATCCCTGGTAAATCCTCTGGGAATACATCCGGGTACTTGTAGACTACCGGTATTTCTTCCGAGGTAATCTGGTGTAGGCGAGGTCTGTCGGTCCTCTGACTTGGCATCTGAAAGGTGACGACAGTCCCTTCTTCACTGGTCATGGTCACTTGCCTTCGGGCACATCTTATCACTCCTTGATGTTTGTTGAGCCAGTCCATTCCTAGAATCAGATCCAAACCTTGGCATTCTATTATAATGGGGTCGGCCAAAAATATGGTACCTTGGATATCTACCCATACTCTTGGACTATAAGAGTGGGCTTGGGTTTGTTTGCCTGGGGTGGCTATCAGTACTGGCCTTGCTAATTCGCATTTGTTCAGGTTATATTTTTCCACAAAAGTTGTTGAAATGAAAGAATGCGTAGCTCCAGTGTCAAATAAGACCACTACAGGTGCTGAATGTATATTGAACTTACCCATGATGATCTTCGGTGCAGCCTGGGCTTCTTCAGCGGAGACGTGGTTGACGCAGGCACGAATGACAGGATTGGCCGTGACTCCTTGCGAACGCTTGGGGTGAGGGCACTGGTGGGAGTAATGCCCTTCTTGACGGCAGTTGAAACAGACCACGGGCTTGCCGTGCTTGTCACGCATGACCCCTGCTTTCTTGGTGGGGGTGGTTGGAGCAGCTGGTGCTATGGGAGCAGGGCGAGGGTGTCCTACTCCCAGGTTGGTGGCGGGTGGAGCGGGATGGTAGACAGGGCGCGAGTGATATTGGGGCGCCGGTGGGGGAGGTGCATAACGTGGCCCCTGCACCATTCCTTGATTCTGGCAGAAGGCGATCATTCTCTTCTTCTTCAAGTCGACCTTGTTCTGCTCGGTCTCCTGAATGATAGCCTTGTTGACCAACTTCTGAAAGTTGGTGTATAGTCTCCGGAGACCAGCTGAAGGGAAAGCTCATCCTTCAGCCTCCGGAGAAACTTGGACTGCTGGGCCGTATCTGTACGGACTTCCTCCAGCGCATACCAGGCCAGCCGGTTAAACTCGTGCAAATACTCAGTCACGGACCTACTTCCTTGTTGCAGGTCCCTAAACTCTTGCTGCTTTTGGGAAATAATGTCGTCGTGGATGTGGGCAGCATAGAAAGCGGCGGAGAATTCCGCCCAAGTATGGACGTGTCCCTCTGGCAGAGTCTCACGCAGGTTATCCCACCATTCAACGGCGGATCCCTGGAGTTGGTGGGCAGCAAAGGCTACCCTCTCCTGTTCAGTGTAGGTCAGGAGATCAAACTTCTTCCCAATTGTCCTTAGCCAGTCACCAGCCTCCATGGAGTTGGTGGTGCTGGAGAAGGTGGGAGGACAGACGCGAAGGAATTCCGACAGCTGTGAAGCTGGTGCCGGAGCTTGGGTGGTAGGACGTGGGGGGCTCGGGCTGCTGTTGGTGCTGATGGAAGAGTTGAGCTTGTTGCTCCTGCATCTGATTCTGCCGTTGTTGCATGTGATTCAGAAGTGTGGCTATCAACTGGTTTTAATTGGCCATCATTTCGGCCAAAGTTGGGTGATTGGTGACTAGGGCCTGCCTTTGCCCCGTTGCTCCCCATTGGGGCAGATTCCCGTTGTCTCCTCCGTTCTGAGGAGCATCAGATCCTTGAGTGTTTGTCATCCTGGAGATTTCCAAAACAGACATACATTTTAGGGGGAATGTGACTAAGTTTTATTTCCAAAAAGTTTCGAACTTAGACTATTACATATAGATTCCTTATTTAATCTTCACCCATGCCTTATATTTGACATGAGTGGCAATACAATCCAAGCAACAAAAGGAAAACAAACAACCATAAAAACTACGTATAAGGCAGCTCGGGGGACGACTCAATCATTGGCTCGGCGGAGAGGGTCGGTGTAGGGGTATAGCGAGAGGTGAATGCCGTCTTGGGTATGTCTTCCTCTCGAATCCTCAGCTGATGATAACCGGACCATAATTCGATCTTGGAGAACACCGTGGCTCCTTTCAGCTGATCAAATAGATCATCGATCTGAGGTAGTGGGTACTTGTTCTTGATGGTTACCTCATTCAGGGCTCGATAATCTATGCACATACGCTTAACCTTGTCTTCCTTCTTCTCGACGAACATGATGGGGGCTCCCCATGGGGATGTGCTAGGTCTGATATATCCCTTCTTCTCAATATCTTCAAGCTGCTGCTTCATTTCTGCTAGCTCATTGGCGGCCATCCGATAAGGTCGCTTGTAAATGGGAGTGGTTCCAGGTATTAGATCGATCCTGAACTCGATGTCCCTCTTGGGTGGCATCCCTGGTAAATCCTCTGGGAATACATCCGGGTACTTGTAGACTACCGGTATTTCTTCCGAGGTAATCTGGTGTAGGCGAGGTCTGTCGGTCCTCTGACTTGGCATCTGAAAGGTGACGACAGTCCCTTCTTCACTGGTCATGGTCACTTGCCTTCGGGCACATCTTATCACTCCTTGATGTTTGTTGAGCCAGTCCATTCCTAGAATCAGATCCAAACCTTGGCATTCTATTATAATGGGGTCGGCCAAAAATATGGTACCTTGGATATCTACCCATACTCTTGGACTATAAGAGTGGGCTTGGGTTTGTTTGCCTGGGGTGGCTATCAGTACTGGCCTTGCTAATTCGCATTTGTTCAGGTTATATTTTTCCACAAAAGTTGTTGAAATGAAAGAATGCGTAGCTCCAGTGTCAAATAAGACCACTACAGGTGCTGAATGTATATTGAACTTACCCATGATGATCTTCGGTGCAGCCTGGGCTTCTTCAGCGGAGACGTGGTTGACGCAGGCACGAATGACAGGATTGGCCGTGACTCCTTGCGAACGCTTGGGGTGAGGGCACTGGTGGGAGTAATGCCCTTCTTGACGGCAGTTGAAACAGACCACGGGCTTGCCGTGCTTGTCACGCATGACCCCTGCTTTCTTGGTGGGGGTGGTTGGAGCAGCTGGTGCTATGGGAGCAGGGCGAGGGTGTCCTACTCCCAGGTTGGTGGCGGGTGGAGCGGGATGGTAGACAGGGCGCGAGTGATATTGGGGCGCCGGTGGGGGAGGTGCATAACGTGGCCCCTGCACCATTCCTTGATTCTGGCAGAAGGCGATCATTCTCTTCTTCTTCAAGTCGACCTTGTTCTGCTCGGTCTCCTAAATGATAGCCTTGTTGACCAACTTCTGAAAGTTGGTGTATAGTCTCCGGAGACCAGCTGAAGGGAAAGCTCATCCTTCAGCCTCCGGAGAAACTTGGACTGCTGGGCCGTATCTGTACGGACTTCCTCCAGCGCATACCAGGCCAGCCGGTTAAACTCGTGCAAATACTCAGTCACGGACCTACTTCCTTGTTGCAGGTCCCTAAACTCTTGCTGCTTTTGGGAAATAATGTCGTCGTGGATGTGGGCAGCATAGAAAGCGGCGGAGAATTCCGCCCAAGTATGGACGTGTCCCTCTGGCAGAGTCTCACGCAGGTTATCCCACCATTCAACGGCGGATCCCTGGAGTTGGTGGGCAGCAAAGGCTACCCTCTCCTGTTCAGTGTAGGTCAGGAGATCAAACTTCTTCCCAATTGTCCTTAGCCAGTCACCAGCCTCCATGGAGTTGGTGGTGCTGGAGAAGGTGGGAGGACAGACGCGAAGGAATTCCGACAGCTGTGAAGCTGGTGCCGGAGCTTGAGTGGTAGGACGTGGGGGGCTCGGGCTGCTGTTGGTGCTGATGGAAGAGTTGAGCTTGTTGCTCCTGCATCTGATTCTGCCGTTGTTGCATGTGATTCAGAAGTGTGGCTATCAACTGGTTTTAATTGGCCATCATTTCGGCCAAAGTTGGGTGATTGGTGACTAGGGCCTGCCTTTGCCCCGTTGCTCCCCATTGGGGCAGATTCCCGTTGTCTCCTCCGTTCTGAGGAGCATCAGATCCTTGAGTGTTTGTCATCCTGGAGATTTCCAAAACAGACATACATTTTAGGGGGAATGTGACTAAGTTTTATTTCCAAAAAGTTTCGAACTTAGACTATTACATATAGATTCCTTATTTAATCTTCACCCATGCCTTATATTTGACATGAGTGGCAATACAATCCAAGCAACAAAAGGAAAACAAACAACCATAAAAACTACGTATAAGGCAGCTCGGGGGACGACTCAATCATTGGCTCGGCGGAGAGGGTCGGTGTAGGGGTAGTGGAGCTGGATGGCCCGGCGGGAGGGACACTGTGGGAGATCCTCTTGGGCCTAACTGTGGGGATCCGAAGTAACTTCCGCTTGCGAGGCAGAAGGGGAGCGACCTCCTCTAGGTCCTTCTGTAGCTCTCGGATCTAGTGGCATAGCTGTGCGGTGTCGGTGACGCTCTGGCGTAGAAGCTCGTTCTGACGCCTCAACTCCTCCACCTCGGTGGCTAAACGGTGCCCCTACTAGACACGGCGGCGAAGCTCCCCGTTCTCGTGGTTCAAGCTCTCTAATGAATGGCGGTAGAAGTCGATGGTGTCTCGCTGGCTGCTGGCATCCAGAAGAGCCTGTGCGTGGAGCTCGTCCATCGCCTCTAGTAGACGTATAGTGTGGCCGACGATGGAGTGGCACTGGGAGAGTTTGCTGACTTAGACACTGTGTCATAGAGCTGGCTGTCATAGATCACCCGGAGCTCGGAGAGGGCCTGAAGAGCGGTGCGCTGATTGGCCACCAAAAAGCTGGGTCCTCTGGCTCGGTAAGTGTGGGCTGTCTGCATGGAAGGGCGGATGACGATGGTGACCTCGTAGTAGCTCTCATTCTCATCGAGGAAGACTCCGTGGAACATCGGCTCATCCTCAAACCCGAGGAAACTAACGAGCATGCGAAGCTCGTGGATGAATCCAGCCTCATCGCGGAGAGTCCCATTCATGGTACAAACCGGCATCTACAAAAGAGAGATTTTTTTGTGTAAAAACAACAGAAGATGAGGTAGTAAGTAGTTTGTAAGAAAATACGGTTAATATAAGTCCTAGGGTCAGGTCTGTTTGGCTTCCTACAGTCAAGTCGGCTCTGATACCATCTTGTAACGCCCAGATTTAATAAATCCGGACCTTTATTGAAATTCCATAGAAAATCAATAAATACAAGACGTTCATCACACGACCGCGCAAAATACAACAAGCATTCATGGTTCGTAGACCATATTAGTACAAAAGTGATAAAGTGAAGAGAAACTAATAAAATAAGGGTCCTAGATGAACGCCTCCTTCTAGTCTCGCCTTGACTAGGTCGCTACTCCAGACCTTCATCCTCCTCGTAGTAGATGGGCTCTGGTGGTGTAAGTCAACGGGGGTGAGTACAATTGTACTTAGCAAGCCACCGAATGCAAATATAATGCAGGGTAATAACAAGGAAGTTGGTGGCTAATTTTGCGGAAAAGCAAATTTGTAAAGCAATTAAATGTGATCAAGTTATTAATACAGAATGTAAACATGTGAATGCATCATCTTCTAACTCAAGGGGTACACTCAGCCCACCCTCGCTCAATAGTCCTTACATGCCATGAATAACACAAACATTCAAGCAATAGTAAACTAACTGTGAGAAGTCACACAATCCGCCCTTGACTGTGGGCTCGGCTTTTCGAAAAGATTAAAACTCTGATCAGAGGTGTACCACTATACCCACAAGGCACGCAGTCATCACTTACACCAAAGTGTAACGAGATGACCAATACCACAGGAACTTGTGCCAAAACCTTCCATATGGACTGCTCCGACCCGACAGCACCCTCTTATGGGTTTCATATGGTGCCCCGACGCGTCGAGCCAACACCATACCCCCCTTGAGCCACGTCGGTACAAGTCACCCGTAGGTTGCCCCTTGCCCCCTCCACTATGGTACATCAAGTCTGTTTGTTCCATAATTCCAGTTAGGACTTACCCATTAGACTTGTGGTTAGTACGAAAGTGCTTTGCGACAGATCCCACAGACCGGTCCTTATAGTGCCCGGGTGCGACCAACCAATGCCCTAGCTTGCACCACAGAACCCACCATACTTATAACATAGCCAACTCCAACAGACTATAGAGACGAGAATAACGGGGAAATACATATAGTAGAATCCATCAATCTACGACGCATTCTTTTATCCTCTAGCAGTTGTGTCGGTACATTAGACACTAGCTAATATAATATTGTAGAGTGACAAGGAGTTAAGGCTCGATAAGCATGGCTTGGGTTTACACACAGGGAGAGGGATCTAATAAATATAGTGTAAGGCTTGAGATTAGAGTAATGCAATATTATCCTATGAGTTATAGCGATAATTTATTAAAACATGGGCTCAGTTATGATAAAAATGGGGGTTGTGACTTGCCTTGCTCAGCAAATGGTGAAGGTGGAACCTCGGGGTAAAACTCTGGCTCCTTGATGATCTCGTAGTCTTCTCGATACGGAAACATTAAACATAGCCTTCAATAAACAATCAAAATAGCACAAAGTATAAACATACACTTTTATGGTTTTACATAAGGGGAATTAATACTTTTTATTCTGATGTTATGCTGAAAAATATTAAGGATTAAATTTTAGGGATTTTTCTGATTTATTTATTGAGTTATGAAATTTATTCCTAAAGGGATTTTATTCATTTATTTAATAGGAATATTTTGTTCCAAAATAACATACTATTTTTATGGCATAAGTATGTAGAGAATAAAAAGAGAAATTTAAAAAAAATTGAATGGTGAAATTTGGAGTTAAAATGAGCAAGTTATGAATTTTGGAAGTTTAAATCAATTTTCTGAATTTTATTTAAACTGAAAACAGTTTCTGGTCCACGGTGAACCAGGTTCACCGTGAACCCATGACTGTGCGCGTGGACCAGGCTAAACAGGACCATTGGATCCAGATCCAATGGTTAATGGTGAGGCGGGGGGGGGGGGGGTTAAATGAAATCGTGCGGCTGGGATTAAAACGTGTGAAAGGGTACTACGTGGACGCACGAGATTCATCCGAGGGTTTAAATAACAATCAACAACTCAGATTTTATGATACCGGTTTGATGAGATCCGAGGGCCCAGATTAAATCCCCTCGGGATCTAATCTGCGCCGCTCAGATGCGATCGCACGGCCTAGATGCCGTTTGGCACGGCACGCGTCGGAGAGGGTAAACTACCCTTTGTCTCCGGCGACGGCGGGTTCGGGCGCGGTGGTGACGGCGACGGCGAGGAGGCTATGCCCTAGATTTCTGCTAAAATGGAAAGATGAGAGGAAGGGGGTTCTACCCGTACCTGTGGCGACGACGATGGGCGTCCGACGGTGACCGGCGGTGAGGGTAGACGGCGTAGGGTGTTCGGTCGGGTGACGACAATGGTGATCTGGTGGCGCTCACGGCCAATGGAGGGGATGCCGAGGACGGGCGGGAGATGGTGGTCCCGAGGATGGCGACGGCGTGGATGGTGGTGGCTTGTGTCAGCGGCGAGCGGCGGCCGGAGCCGAAATAGAGGCGAAGGCCGAAAAGTGGGTGGCGGCGCTCTAGTTTGTACTGACCTGGGCTATAGCGGCGTGGCAGAGGGCAGTGGCTTGGCGTGGTTTAAATAGGGGCTTGCCGGCATCGACAGGATTCCGAGAGGATTCCAAATTTGTGCCGGTGAGCTTCCATGGGCACGGCTAGGATTCCATATGAGCGAATCCGCGTTGGGCTTGGATGGAAGATGATCGCCGGAGACACGGGATCACGATCCCGGGCTTGGATAGGCGGATAAGGGCGGCCGCCAGCGAAAGAATGGAAGGGGGTCGCCGGAAAGGAAAGGGGGGGGGATCCCCTTCCAATGAGGAAGACGGACCTGATAGGTGGCCCCCACCTGTCGGTGTGTGAGCGCAAGGAGAAGGGGGCCGACAAGTGGGCCCAGGGTGCTAGTGACCGAACGAGAGGGAGGGAGAGGCTGACGCGTGGGGCCGAGGCGGGGCGCGGGCGCAAAGAGGGCGGGAGGTTGGCGGTGATAGGGGGACACCACATGTCAGCGTCACACGGCTTGGACTGGGCTGGGCCGGGGTAGATTGAGGGTTTGCGGCGCAACGGGATTTAAAATACTATTCTTAATTAAAATAATTCCAGTAATTCATTTATTTGATTACAGGTTGAATCACTGTTGATTCCATAAATTTCTCAAGTTAAAATTTGAAGTATTCTCCCTTGTTTGTCTTTAATAGGATTCTTTTAGTATTTTCTCTAATTAAATAAATCCTTTATATTCCAGAAAATCCATTTTCTTTATTTTATTTATTTTTAATTCTTTGGTATGTTACATGAACCCTTGAAAGCTATGAAAGTCCAGATCTTTGCAATTTTTATAGTTGATCACCATATAGATGTCAATTGGAGTGATGACATTGCTCTAATTGAGGTAGTTTTGTTTAAACTTTACTTGGATGGTTTGGCTTGCAAGAATGACCAAGGTGTTGCAGTGGTTATCAAATCGCCTAACAGCATGAGTTTCGAGACCTCAGTCCGTTTAGAATTCCCTTGCACTAATAATCAAGCCGAGTATGAAGCTCTGTTGCTAGGACATGAAATTTTAGACTCCATGGGTGTTAAATATGTGCATGCATATGGTGATTAACTATTAGTCGTGCAACAAGTAGCTAAGGATACTCAATGTTTTAATGGTCTTTTGAATAGCTACTTAGATAAGTGACTAGACATAATTGGCACTCATGATGATTTTGAAAGCTCTCATGTGACTAGAGAAGCCAACTCAATAGAAAATGATTTGGCTCGGCAAGCATCTAGCTATCAAGTCAGAAGAGGTAAAATTTTCATAAAAGAAAAGTTGATGCTTGATAGAATTATGCCATGTGAGTTTGATTATGTCGGTCTAACCGGCCTTGGTTGGCCAGTCCAACCACAAGGAACCAGGTGGTCTGACTGGCTATGCTAGGACGGTCCGACCACCCTGCACCAGTCATCCAATAAAGGCCGGTCTGACCAGCCTGCTATGGCCGATCGGATTGACACGTGCCATATTCGTCCGTGGCTCGGGGGCCAAGTCGAGATTTGTTTTGAGTGCCGATTCAGATGAGAATGGGGCAAGGGCTTCCAGAGGAAACGAGGATGATTGGAGAGCTATAATTATTCAATATTTGAGAGATCATAGCCGAAGGGTTAATCAGAAAGTTTCTATGGGAGAATTTCTTGAGGGACTTTGTGGTACACATCAGTTGGCCTAGAAGATGAGTTGGATGCTCAAGAGATCGGGGTTTTATTGGCCTACGATGACTAAGGATTGTTTCAAGTATTACAGAGGATGTGAAGCATGTCAAAGTTTGGTAATATTCAAATCGCTTCTATGTCATTGGTTAATCCTATTATTAAACCATGGCTATTCTAAGGTTGGGGCTTGGACTTCATCGGCCAAATTCATCCTCCTTCTTAAAAAGTGCATCGGTTCGTGTTGATGGCTACATATTATTTCACCGAGTGGACCGAGGCTATGCCACTCAAGAATATGACTCATAATGTGGTAATTGATTTCATCTTAAAGCACATTATACGTAGATTCGGTATTCCCCAAACTCTTACTACAGATCAGGGTACTTCATTTGTTTCTAAAGAAGTAAGAGACTTTCCTAATCTTATGGTACAAAGTTAATGAACTCCTCACCATACTTTGCTCAGGCCAATGGTCAGGCCAAGTCTAGTAATAAAGTTGTGATTAAGCACATTAAGAAAAAGATTAAGGAGTTTCTACGAGGTGGCATTAAGTGCTTTTTGAGGCACTATTGGCATGTAGGATAATGAACAACGATGCTACAAAGGTAAGTCCATATGAGTTGGTGTATGGACAAGAAGTCGTTTTACAAGTAGAGGTGAATCTTGGCTCTTTGATATTGCTTAAACAAGATGTTTTATCGATCGGTGATTATGAAATTCTCTTGAAAGACAATTTGGAAGAAGTGACCGATAAGAGGTTGAAGGCTCTAAATGAAATAGAAATAGATAAGATAAGAGTAGCTAGATCATACATCAAGAAGGCTAGAGAAAAATCGTTTCAGGTTGGTGACTAAGTTTGGAAGACGAATGTTCTTTTAGGCACCGAAAGCACAAAGTTTGGCAAGTGGTCACAAAGTTGGAAAGGTCCTTTTAAAGTTGTCGAAATTACTCTAGGTAATGTGTACTTGTTAGAGTCTTTGCAAGGAGAGCTATTTCGTAGAGCGCTTAATGGAAGGTAGTTGAAAAAGTACTTCTCAAGTGTGTGGCAAGATGCTTTAGGCGTCGTATGGCCGATATGAAGTGTATTACCCTTAGCCCATTGTGTGTTTGGCTCACTAGTTTGCTAATGGTCAAAATTGTCCAAATTAGTATTTTTGGTCGAAGATGCATTTTCCTGGCATAGGCCAGTCCAACAGGCCATAGTAGCCCCGTCAGACCGGCCATGGTACCCCAGTCTGAGTCTAACCCCAAAACGACTCATCTCGGGGTATTTTGATCTATGACTAATTTTTAATGACTTGGACTAGTACCTTAATTAATTTAGAGTAGAAATTAAGCCCAATAATGACAAGACCACCCCCTATAAATATAGGGGCAAGGCCGATTCAATAGGAGACTCTAATCCAATCTAATCTACTCCTCGTAGAATCATTATTTTTTCAATATACTATGTTTTGCCCTAGGTTTACCATAGCACGACCATCTTTGTTGGTTTTCACTAAAAACCTTCCGTCCATCGCATCGTAATTGTATTAATCCTTGTCGATTCGCTCGTGAATCTCACGTCTCACCCCCGTAACGGGTTTCTATCGGTTTTTATCGGTATTTCGGTCTATAGGCCGAATTTCTACTGACTTTGTGTGGTTTGTAGGAGTTGATGAGTCTACCCTATCATCAAGGATCCCCTTTAGCAACCTGGTCATCGTCATGTGCACTGGCAAGCTAGGGCATCCACTGACCCACCTATCGGTCTAATAAGTTTGAGTCATATTGTTGGGATGGAGTCTTTCTTGGTTATAATTTGCATTCTCGAGCCTTCTAAATATAGAACCTTGACTCCCAACAGCTTATCGAGACATGTTAGGTTTCTTTCGATGAGTCTATGCCTTCGCTTGCTCCTTCTTTTGCACTTTCTGGTGATGATGAGCTTGGAGAGCCCATCTTCAAGGAAGATGAGGACACTCCCGCAATTGATGAGGGTGGGCCTTCTGTATAGCTTGCAGACCCCACACCTTTTGAGACTTCAACTAAGGACATGAGTGGACCTCTAATAACTACTTCTACTTCGACCGAGCCCCCTCAATCGAGTCTAGAGGTGCCAGCTGCTGACTCTGGTGACGTGACATCTGATCATGAAGGATCCCAGACAATTCAATATGATCAACCCTCAGAGCTCATCATCGGTGATCTCACTTCAAGATCTTTGTGTTCTCAGACTGGTTCTCTCGTTATCTTTGCTGAGTCTACTTTCGTTGCCACTTTTGAGACAAGAGATATTGCTAATACTTTATCTGATGCAAATTGGATAAATGACATGCAAGAAGAGCTTGGAAATTTTTTTCATAATTGGGTTTGGACACTAGTTAAGCTACCACCAATATGCAACCCCATAGGCACCAAGTGGGTGTTTAAGAACAAGCAAGGGGAATATGGGGTTGTGATGTGCAACAAAGATCAATTAGTTGCTCAGGATTTTTGCTAGAAGGAGGGTATTGATTTTGAGGAGACTTTCGCCCTTGTCGCTCGTCTAGAGTCTATTCGCATACTTTTGGCATTCACTGCTTCTAAAGGTTTTAAGCTTTTTCAAATGGATGTCAAGAGTGCTTTTCTGAATGGGTATATAGCAGAGGAGGTCTATGTTAGGCAGCCCCTTAGTTTTGAAAACCCTAAGTTTTCTCAACATTTTTTTAAGTTGCATAAAGATTTATATGGTCTGAAGCAAGCCCCTAGGGCTTGGTAAGATCGTTTAAAGCAGTTTTTGTTGGGGAATGATTTTGTGATGTGTTTTGTGGACAAAACTCTTTTCTTGCTCAGAGTTGGCTCTGATTTCTTGATCGCTTAGATTTATGTGGATGACATTATTTTTGGTGGTTCTACTAATGATCTTTTATCCAAGTTTTTTGAGCAGATGCACAATTAGTTCGAGATGAGCCTCTTGGGTGAGCTCAAGTACTTTCTAGGGCTCCAGATCAAGCAAAGGACGACATCTTCATCCACTAGAGTAAGTACATGTCAGACATGCTAAAGAAGTTCGACTTTGGTGGAGAGCTGAAGCCTTAGATGACCCCCATGGGCACATATGGGGGCTTGGAAAAGGATGAGAGCGGCGTCAAGGTCAATGATAAAGAGTATTGAGGGATGATTGGATCACTTCTATACCTGACGACAACAAGACTAGACATTCGATTTGTCGTGGGATTGTGTGCGCTCTTCCACTCTTCACCACATGCATCTCATCGGCAGGCTGTCAAGTGCATTTTCAGGTACCTTACCTATGCACTTGATCTCAGTCTTTATTATTGTGCCTCATCATCTGTTGAGTTATCTAGCTTTTCCGATGGTGATTTTTGTGGGTGTCGGCTGGATCTCAAGTCGACTTCCTATACTTGCCAGTTTCTCGGTTCTTCGCTTGTTTCTTGGTCTTCACGTAAACAATCTGGATTTACACTTTCCACCACAGAGACTGAGTACGTAGCAAATGTTAGCTGTTGCTCATAGTTGGTTTGGATGATATCTACTTTGAAAAATTTTCGGTTGTCTTTCCCTACCAAATTGTCTTTGTTTTGTGACAGCACCAGTGCGATTAGTGTACGGAAAAACCCATGTCTTCATTCAAAAACCAAACATTTTGTTGTGCACTTTCATTTTCTGACGGATCAATATGAGAAAGGTGTCATTGACCTTGTTCATGTTGATACCCATCATTAGTTGGCTCACATTCTTAAAAAACCCCTAGATCAGTTTACGTCTTAGCGTTTGCAAGGGGATTTGAGAGTTGTGTATTGTTGGGGAAAATACTTCATCCTCAGGGCTTTAGAGATTAACAGTCAGAGATGATTTATCAGCATCAAAGCTTGCGTTCATCTCCGGAGGTGATGAAGATTCTAAGCCGAAGGATGCTTCGTCTTCATGATTCGAAGGCATCCTCCAAAGGCTCCAAAGCTACAATGGAAAACAACAAGACTGATAAGACGTCTGCCTTATGTACCTTCTCCGGATAGATTTTACTATTTTAACCCTATTTGGGGTACCGAATAGTTTCCACTATGTCGGTTGTAATTGAGGGGTAAATAGGTCTTTCCTTAGAATTTTTGCCTATAAATACCCTCCTTCTTTCCCCGTAATAGGCATTAAATACTCAGCTATTCAATACACCATTTCAGACTACTTGAGCTATTATCCTATTGGGAGGCTCGAGATAGTTCTCAACACGAACTCTTTGTTTGTTAGTTCTTAATCTTTGAGAACCTGTTAGCATAATCTTTTACACCAACAGTTGGTGCAGTCCGTGGGGAACCTAGTTCTAAAAGCTAGTTCTCTACTGCTGACTGTACTTCGAAGAGCACTTGCAGAGGGAGCTTTGGAGTATCAAGATTCCGCGCACCCTTCGGTAAGGGGCTTCCTAGTGGAGCTCGAAGGCCTTTCCTCGCCTTCCCAAACCAATCGAAGTCCTCAGTCTTCAGACCTCATCTTCATTAGCTATGCCTCCCAAGCAGAGCCTAGCCTCCGATCCTCCTCGAAGGTCCCCTCGGACCAACGGAGTAGGACCTTCAGTTATCCTGGTAACCCCCGAAGGGGCCGCCAGACGTCGAGCACCCAGAGGCCCCCGAGCCGCTCCCACAGTGCTCCAAACCAACTACGCCAGTTCCCGAGACCTGGAGCTCCCCTCCGAAGGAGATGAAGACCTTCCTGAAGACGAGGCTACCCAAGTAGCGTGACTTTAGTAGGAAGTGGCAAGGTGGAGGAAAGATGTTGTCGATCGACTCCGCTCTCAAGCTTCCACTCATGCTCCATAAGGGCCTCAAGATGGTGGTGCTGGTGACCTTCCCGAAGTTATCCAAGTCCCATAGGAGGCCGAAAATGCATCCTTTGATGATGAGTCTCCGTTGCATCCGGACCCGTAGAAGGTGCCCTTCAATCCTAGGTTTAAGGCCTCGAGGCTGCACAAGTACTCCGGTGGGTCTGACCCTAGAGAATTCGCTCGTTCGTATGCTTTGGCGATAGAAGCCAGTGGAGGGGTGCGTAACACTATGGCAAAGTGCTTCCCCCTCGCTCTCGAAGGTGTAGCTCTCCGATGGTTCTAGTCTCTAAAGCCAGGATCGATCAAGTCTTGGGAGAAGCTGAAGAGGAAGTTTGTAAGCCATGGCGAGAATAGAAGCCATGACATGAAGGATTGTAAGTAAGTATTAACCCTTTGGGGTGAATACCTTGGAAAAAGTATAGGGCGAGGTACTTCGGATCAAGCCTATCTAGCAGCACGTTCAGAGCCCGTGCAAACCATGGCCCGAGCCGGCATCCCCGAAGCACCCATGCAGCTCCCGGTGGCCAATATTATGCCACCACCGAAGCAGGAAGATCCCCAAGATCGCGGAAAGCGAGTGGTCTTGCCCATCTCTGGAGGGGGGACCCTCAGAAACATGTCAAAAAGGTAGCGGCGAGAATATGTCCACGAAGTAGGGCACGTAGGGAGCTCGAATTCTGCGGCAGGAATGCCCGAGTGGTCTCATGTACCTATTTCCTTTGCTGCCAATGATGCTGCGGGGGTGAAATTCCCTCATGCTGACCCCCTAGTCATTTCAGCTAATATAGCTGGAGTCGAAGTTCGAAGGATCCTAGTAGGTGGTGGGAGCTCCGCACATATACTTTTTGTCCAGGCCTTCGACCAGATGTGCATTCCTCGCAGGCATTTACTTCAGGCAGCCCGCCCACTCCAAGGCTTTGCAGGTCCACCTCTCGATGCCCTCGGCCAGATAGGCCTCGAGGTTGCCTTCAGAGAGGGGCCCTTAGCTAGGGTGGAAGAAGTGATCTTTGACGTCGTCGACGCCCCATATGCCTATAATGCGATTTTGGATGAGGGATGTTGAACCAGTTTGGGGCTATAGCACATCACAACTACTTATGTCTCAAGATACCCACACCAGATGGAGTTCTCACTATCTCAGGAGACCAAGCTATAGCCCGAAGAACGGAGTATGGCCATGGTCATCCATTGGACCCTCGGCAAGTGCACAGTGTGTCAGAGCAGACAGAAGAGGCTCCAGAGTCTTCAAACTCCTCGAACGGCCTTTCCCTAAAGCCAAGCCCGGAAGGTGATGTCGTCACAAAGATAATTCTGAAGGATGGCAAGGAATACCCAATACAGTTCGGCAAGGGGCTATCTCTGGAGATAGCTGCTTCGTTGGAGGAAGTAGTCAAGCAAAATTTGGACATCTTTGCCTGGACCGATGAAGACATCACCGGGGTTGACCGGAGTATCATCGAGCATAGTTTGCTTGTCAACCCGAAGGCTAGGCAGTGCGCCAGGGGCTCCGTAAGTTATCATAGAGAGGGCAGACCTCGCCAAGGTAGAAGTGAAAAATTGTTAAGGGTTGGCATCATCAAGGAAGTAGCCCACACGGAGTGGCTGGCTAACCCTGTTTTTGTCTGGAAAAAGGGCTCCGGTAAGTGGCGCATGTGTATTGATTTCACATCATTAAATAAAGCATGCCCGCGAGACCCCTACCCTATGCCCCGAATAGACTAGCTGGTGGATTCTATGGTTGGCTCCGAATTACTTAGCTTCATTGATGCTTACTCCGGTTATCATCAAGTCTGGCTAAAGCGTGAAGACGAAGCCAATACGAGTTTCATAACCCCATCCGGAGTATTTTGTTATGTAAGAATGCCTTTTGGCTTGCGGAATGCCGGAGCCACCATCTCACGTTTGATAGCTAAGGCTCTAGGTCATCAAATAGGCCAAAATGTCGAAGCCTATATGGATGATATTGTAATAAAGAGTGTTGTAAAGCACCATCATAGCCTAGACTTAGCTGAAACATTTGAGAGCCTCCGAGCATGTGGAGTTCGCCTCAACCCTGAAAAATGTATATTTGGTGCGAAGCAGGAAAACTGCTAGGGTACTTAGTTTCGAGTAGGGGAATCGAAGCTAGCCCGATGCAGATAAGTGCATTGCAAAGAATGGCTCCACCAGAAAATTTGAAGCAGGTCCAGAAGCTAACAGGATGGCTCGCAGCTCTCAGCAGATTCCTGGCCAGATCAGCCGAGCGAACCTTCCAATTTTTAAAGCTCTAAAGGGGTCCGAAAGTTTCAACTGGACGCTAGAATCCAGAAGAGCTTCGATGATATTAAAGAATACCTCGGAAGCCTATCAACACTTATTGTGCCCCTCCCGGAAGAAACTCTTCTTCTTTATCTTGCAGCATTGGTGAGGGAAGTTGAGCTTAAAGGAAAGCTAGTGCAAAACCCAGTTTACTTCATCTCAGAAGCTTTGTCCGGAGCAAAGACATTACTTTCTAGCACATAACCTAATCATTCCTACCTCGTATCCCCTTGGTGATATGCTTCAGAGCAAAGATTCTATGGGTAGGATCAGAAAATAGGCTGTCGAGCTATCCCCTTTGTTATTTCCTTCACGGCGAGAACAGCTATCAAATCTCAGATCATAGCTAACTTCGTGGTAGAGTGGACTCCATCTGCAGTTTGGGCTCCAGAAGAAACCTCCGAAGGTCTATGGACAATTTTTTTTTGACGGAGCCTATCAGGCATCTCGTGCCGAAGCTGGAGCTGTAATAATATCGCCGTCAGGGTAAAAGGCCATGTATTCTGCGAGGCTCAACTTTAAGACCACCAATAATAACGCAGAATACGAAGGAATCCTGCTAGGCCTCTGAAAGGCAAAGGCACTTGAAGTAGCAAGGATTATAATTAAAACAAATTCCCAAGTCATCGCAGGGCATGTTGACAAAAACTTTCAAGCAAGGAACCCGCATCTTGCAAAGTATCTGGAAGAAATCTGCAAGACAGAAGCAATGTTCAAAGGATTTTCTGTTCGTAGTATCCCTCGAGCAGATAATCAACTTGCAGACATTCTAGTGAAGAACTTATCAAGCCTACAGTAAATCAATTACCCTCCACAGAAGTCCTCTGCATCCTAGCTACAGATTGGCGGACCCCGATAATGGATGTCTTGCAAGACAACGCAGTCTTGTTAGAAGGTCCGGATTTCCGAAGGTTGCAAGCAAGGGCTCAAAATTATGAGCTTGTCAATGGGATATTATACAAAGCCGGAGTCTATTCTCCCTTACTCCGCTGCATCTCACAACCTGAAGGCCGAGATATACTTCAGGACATTCACGAAGGTTTATGTGGAAGCCACTTGGCCCCCTGTGCTCTAACAAGAAAGACACTTCGGCAGGAGCTCTACTAGCCAACAATTGTAAGAGAAGCAGATGAATTGGTTCAAACCTGTCAAGGATGCCAGTGGATGGGTAGACGGAGCCACCGTCCACCAGTACCACATCAAGTCATTGCCCCGGTGTGGCCAATGGCATGATGCGGAATGGATCTCATCGGCCCTTTTCTAATGGCAAAAGGCAGCTTGAAGTTTGCAGTGGTAGCAATTCAGTATTTTTCTAAAAGGTTCGAAGATGAACCCTTAACTGCTATCACTTCAAGGAATGTGCAAAAATTCTTCTGGCAAAATATCATATGCAGGTTCGGAGTGCCAAGGGAGCTAACTATAGATAATGGAACCCAGTTCGAAGACGAACCCTTTAAAGAATTTTGTGAAGAACTGGGCATCAAGTTATGCTTCGCAGCAGTTCACCATCCACAATCCAACGGAGCCATCGAGCGAGCCAATGGAACTATTCTCTTCGGTATAAATCGAAGGATTGTCGTGCTGGCCAAAGGGCTGTGGACCGAAGAGCTTCCTAAGATTCTATGGTCAATTCGGACCACTCAAGCCAGGTCCACAGGCTTCACCCCATTCAAGCTGCTATTCGGAGACGAGGCCATGACTCCTACGGAGCTCAAGGGTGGATCCCTTTGCGTAGTAGAACCTAGAAATGAAGACGAGAGAAGCACTTCGCTGGACTTGTCAGAAGAAATAAGGCTTCGAGCTATCGCCAATCTGACGAAGTACCAAGACCAAACAAAGACATGGTATGACCCGAAGATAAAGCTGAACGAGCTTAAACCAGGTCATTTGGTGTTGCGAAGTATAATAGCTCCAGGGAAGCTAGGAAATAAATGGGAAGGACCATATGTGGAGCCCCGATTTATTGAAATCGATACATTATTGAATTTCGTAAGAAAAACAATAATACAAGAGGTTCATCATGCGACAATCATACATATGACAGTTTTCATGGTACGCAGACCATATTTATTACATCAGAGTTTAATAAAAATAATAATAAAAAGTAAACAGCATGACGAACGCCTTCTTCAAGATCTTTCTGCTTGACTAGGTCGCTACTCCAAACTGTCTTCATAGTAGGCATCCTCTGTGGTGTTCAACGGGTATGAGTACAAAAAGTACTCAACAAGCCACCGCAAATGCAGATAATAATGCAAGGTAATAACAAAGGAGGGACAATTGGCTAAAAGTGCGGAAAAGTACATTTTCAGTTTTTGTATTTAGCATAGTCAATTTTTATCATGCGTAAATGTAAACATGAACATTGATAACATCATCTAACTCGAGGAGTACGTTTTACCTCCTCGCACAACAGTCCTTACATGTCAAACCATCATGCACATACATATTCAAAGTAAACTAATTGTGGGATGTCACGCAACCCGCCCTTGACCGTGGGCTCAGCTTTTCGAAAATATTTAAGACTCTGATCAGAGATGTACTACTGTACCCACAAGGCACGCACTTATCGCAAACGAGATGACCCATACCATGGGAACTCGTGCCAAAACCTCGGCATGAAATGCTCCAAGTGATAACCACCCGCTCTAGGTTTCGCCGGCGCGCCGGGCCGCATCCCGGCTAATGTCGCACCCCCTTTTGTGCCACGTCGGTACAAGCCACCCGCAGGTGCTGCTTGACCCATCTCCAAATGGTGGCCTCGGTTTGGAACACTCCATACCTTAGTTAGGACTTACCCACTAGACTTGTGGTTAGTACGGAAGTCTATTGCAATGGATCCCGCAGACCAGTCCTTATAGTGCCCCGGGTGCTACCGACCAATTCCCTTGCTTGCACCCGGAAACCACCATGCATTCACTCACAACCACGACTCATCACCGATAGAATTCCAAGGATAAGAATAATGGGGATCATATAGTAGAACCATATTGCTACGACTCATTTTTATCCTATAGCAATCGTGTCAATACATTGGACACTATCTAATAATACTAACCATGTGGTGACAAGGAGGTTAGGTGAGATAGCATGGCTTGGGTTGCACATCAAGGTCGGGGGATCCTAAATAAATATCTTGTAAGGGTTTCATTTGACTAATGCATGTATATCCTATGTGTTTTAGCGATAGTTTAAATAAACATGGGTTCAATATGCTCAAAAGATTGGTTTGGTGACTTGCCTTGTTCAGCGAAAGGCGAGGGAGGGACTTCCGGGAAGTATTCCGGTTCCTCGGCGGCGTCGTAGTCTTTCCAATATAAATAAAGTAAAATAAAATAAATACAACATTCAATTTAAAAAATATAAAATCACACAACCAACACATAGGTTTAAATTGGTTTAATTTAAAGGAAATCAAGTTGTTAAGTTTCTGAAATTTATTTTATAAATAATTTAAAAGGAAGTATAATGAAGTGTTGTCCTTTGAAAAAGGGTTTTAAATGTGAGTAACCTCATTTTAAGCTTTCTAATCAATTTAAAATGAAAGGTTCATGGGCAATTTAGAGGTTTTCAGTATATGAACAGAAAGAAAATAAATATAAACTTTACTGAAATTTAAATAATTGAATTTACATTTTTACCCTAAGTACCCGTTTGTTTGATTGGAATTGGGCCGAATTGAATTTAATTCTTGGGCCGACCTGTTTGGCAAACTTTAGAATTGGAAATTACAATTCCATCCATTTCTTGGGCCGGAATTAGAAGCCCAAGAAACAATTCCTACCCTAAAACAAGGAATGTGATTCCTCTCCCACCAAGACCCCGAGTGCCGCACGCCAGCGCCTCCTCCTCCTCGCCGTCGCCGCCCTCCTCGTTGTCGTGTCCGCCTCCGACCCCGAGCGCCGCATTGCCCTCCTCGTCGTCTGTAACACCCCAAGATTTAAAAAGAAATAAAATAAAAGAAATATATTATTAAAGGAATTTTTGGAATTATTTATTAAAGAAAATCCTAAAAGATCCCTATTAAAGCCAAACAGGGAGAAATATTAAAAATTTTGACTTGGAAAATTTATGGATTAATCTAGAGTCCAAGACATAATTTCAGGAATTTTTACAAATTTTTATCAACAATGATTCAACCCTTAATCAAATAAATGAATTACTGGATTTATTTTAATCAGAAAACAATTATAAATCTAAATGGGCCTCAACCTCGAATCTGCCTTCAGCCCAGCCCAACCCATCCTCGCGTTGCTGACACATGGGACCCGCCTATCGGCGATCGCATCCCGCCCCTCTCTCCCGCCCGCGCCCCGCTTGGTCCCACCCGTCAGCCTAAGAGGATCCCCACCGTCAGGCCTAAGAGGATTTCCCGTAGCGCACCTCCCGCCGGACCCTCCAGCTCCATGACCCCGACCGTCTCCATCGAGCCCATGGTCGAGTCATCCCCTGAGCTGCCTTAGACGTAGCTTTTACGATTGAATGTTTTCTTTTACTGCTTTGGAGTGTATTGCCACTCATGTCAAATATAAGGCATGAGTGAAGATTAAATAAAAGACCTAAATGTAATCGCAAGAACGACACATTTTGAAATAAAGCTTAGTATCATTTTCCCCCTAAAAGTGTTGTCTATTTTGGACACTTCACGATGACTAACACCCAAGATTCTGATGCTCCCCAAAATAGAGGAGAGAACGGTAACATGCCCCAGTGGGGAGCAACCGGGCAAAGGCAAGCCCCCGTCGCCAACCATCCCACGTTGGCCGAAATGATGGCCAACCAAAACCAGTTGGTAGCTGCCCTACTGAACCAGATGCAACAGCAACAGCAGCAGATGCAGGAGCAACAGGCTCAATTCTTCCGTCTCCACCAGCAACAGCCAGAGTTGCCTCACCCCGCCACTCCCGCTCCTGCACCCGCCTCCTAGCTCTCGGAGTTTCTCCGAGTCCGCCCTCCCACATTCTCTAGCACCACCAACCCCATGGAGGCTATTGACTGGCTGAGGACGATCGGGAAGAAGTTGGACCTCCTGACTTGTACTGAGCAGGAGAGGGTAGCCTTTGCTGCCCACCAACTCCAGGGTCCTGCCGCGGAATGGTGGGACAACTTGCACGAGACTTTGCCCGAGGGACATGTCCACACTTGGGACGAGTTCTCCGCCGCCTTCCGCGTGGCCCATGTCCCAGATGGCATTATTGCCCAAAAGCAACAGGAGTTCAGGGACCTGCAGCAAGGAAGCAGGTCCGTCACCAAATATTTGCATGAGTTCAACCGGTTGGCCCGGTACGCGCCTGAAGAAGTCCGTACGGATACGGCCAGGCAGTCCAAGTTCCTCCGGGGGCTGAAGGATGAGCTCTCCCTTCAGCTTATCTCCGGAGATTACGCCAACTTTCAAAAGTTGGTGAATAAAGCTATCATTCAGGAGACCCAGCAGAACAAGGTCGACCTGAAGAGGAAAAGGATGATCGCCTTCCGCCAGAACCAAGGCATGGCGCAGAGACCTCGCTTCACACCTCCCCCACCGGCGCCCCAATACCATCCACGCCCGGTCTACCATCCAGCGCCACCAGCCGCCAACACCGGAGCCGGATAGCCTCGCCCCGCTCCCGCCGCACCAGCCGCTCCACCCGCACCTGCCAAGAAAGCAGAAGTTCTGCGCGACAAGCACGGCAAGCCCGCGATATGCTAACCAAATGTTTGTTGATTACCAAGCGAGACGTGGTCAATGTATGATAATTTTTTAAAGATTTCTTTTTATATATATTGTGTTGCTCCTTAATAACTTTACTAACCTTTGTATTTTTTTATTTGCAGGATATGGAGAAGGGTAAGAAGTCAGGCTCGGGCAGGGGGTACATTTCTTGGAATGATGATATGGACAAAGCACTTCTTGACACATTCGTGGAGTACTACAACAAGGGTGACAGATGCCAAAATGGCTGGAAGTCTCATGTCTACACGGCTGCTATCAAGAATATCCGAGAAAAGTGCAATGTGGAAATCACAAAAGATAACATCATGTCAAGGAACAAGACATTTGACAAGCACCACACTATCACCAATGGTATGCTAGAAACAAGTGGCTTTTGTTGGGATTGGAACAAGAACAAGATATCTGTTGATAGTGATTTTGTTTCGGAGGCTTATGTGGGGGTAAGTTTTAGTTTTTTTCAATTTTTTGCTGTATACTCTTGTGTTTCAGATGTGTGATAAACATGATTCATCTTTGTAGAATACGTGTTTGCTGCTGCTAATATCTATTTCATGAACTAAGTGCTGAATATGGACAATGCTGCCATTTAGTGTGGTGCATTGAGTTCTATTTATTGAAACATGTTCTTGTTATCTGAGCTAAATTGAAAGTGATAAATTGGACATTCTAGATTTTGTTTGCTGAGCTAAATTGAAAGTGATAAGAACATTTGCATGGTAGTAATGATTGTCTGCAACTATCTTCCAGTCTAATGACATCTTAGATACTTAGAATTGAGTTTGTTGAGTCTATGGATAGCATTAGCGATTTGGTCAGTAATGTTGGTTGCAGTACAGTTGTCTGTTTGGGCTTGATCGTGGCCAAGGTGATCCAGGTGTGCTTCAGAACACTTGTGTTCTCCTTGGCTTGGTCTTGCGCTATCAATTTTGAGTCCAGGAAGCCCCTGGTTTCTGCATGTTGGCCAACCAACCCATTCTGAAGGTGTATAACAAGGGGGGCATTTTTTGATTGCCCTTGCTTGGATTGCACTTGTTTATTGCCCTTGCAGACAATCATGGCCTTTACAGTTTCGTATTTGGGTAGTAATGCATGGTGTCATCTAGAGCTCACCTCAAGTTGTTTTTTGCAGAAAAATAAAGAAGCTAATGGGTACAGGCACAAGACAATCTTATATTGGGACTCGATCAACCTGGTATTTGGGAAAGATCATGCAACTGGTGAAGCAGCAAAGACCCCAGCAGATGGCGCGAGAGATATGAGTAAGGAAGATGGAACCGGTCAAGAGCTTACTTCATCAACAATTTCAGGAAGCTTAAAGAGGCAACGGTCTAGTGATTCCTTCACCTCAATGATGGCAGAGAAATTAGACAAGTTCACTGAAGCTATTAGGGATGAAGCACCAAAAGGGCCGACATCAAAAGAAATATTTAGCACATTGGAGGAGATAGATGGGTTAGATGAAGACACATTTTTAGACTTATTTGCTATCTTAACAGGTGATGCGCGCAAGTACGAGTCCTTATTGGCACTTCCAGTGATCTTGAGAAAGAGATGGCTGCTGAAGCAACTGAAAAAGTGAACCTTGCATCGTGTGCTGTAAAACGAACATCATTTTCTCTGCATTCTCCTCTTTTAACTGGAGTGTTATTCAAAACTGGATTGAACCTTGCATTGTGAACCTTATGTTTGAGATTGTTATTCAAAACTGGAGTGTGGAGATGGTTGATTTGTTGTGCCCCTGGGAAAATGTAAATGATGGATTAGATGATATGACATGTGCTATTTAAATAACATGTATAATTGTTACATTGCTGATTGTTACCAACCTCTGTGATCACTGTTACATTTGAGTTATGTATGTTTTGTTACCTATGATCTCCACCGATGTAAATCCCATATATAACTATCCAAACATGATATTGAGTTTGATTCATGGAAAAGAATTCCATTAGCATCCAAACAAAAAAATTGAATTGGATCAAATTCTAAGCAATTACTTTCGTTGGGAATCTAATATCTAGAATGTTATTCATGGAATGAGTTTCATTTCAAAGGAAACAAACGGGCTGTAAGGGCATTTGAATACCTATTTAAATAATCATTAAAAATTCAAAGTAAACATACTGTTTTTATTGAACTAATGTGTAGAGAATAAAATCACAAAATTTCTGGAGTTGAAATGACAATTTTTAGAGTTCAAATGCGCCAGATATGAATTTTACAAGTTTAAAACAGTTTCTAGAATTTATTTTCAAATTTAAATCCCCTCGAGTCCACGGTGAGCCAGGCCCACGGTGAACCCGCGCACTGTGCGCATGGACCAGTTGATCCAGAGCCGTTGGATCTGGATCCGGTGGCCAGGCGCGAGGCGGGAGGGTTAAGTGATAATGGACGGCCACGATTAAAACGCACGAATAGGTACAACGTGGACGCACGAGATTGAGTCATAGTTTTAAAAAGCGATCAACGGCTCAGATGGCCTGGTACCCCTTTGACCGGA
Organism: Zizania palustris; assembly: GCA_019279435.1. Lineage (NCBI taxonomy): Eukaryota > Viridiplantae > Streptophyta > Magnoliopsida > Poales > Poaceae > Zizania > Zizania palustris. The sequence goes on along the minus strand of JAAALK010000283.1, from coordinate 105,359,951 downwards.
TCAAGGGCAGAGATTAAATCCCGTAGGGATAAAAATCAGGGCACGACACGCGCTAAGGGGCCTGTACGCCCTTCGTATCGGGCGACGGTGGGGTTCGGGTGCGGTGGCGACGGCACCGACGAGGGGGCTAGGCCCTAGTTTTATGCGAAAATAGAAAGAGGAGGCTACGACAGTCACGATGGTACCTTCGACGGCGATGGAGGACGGCGGACGATGATCGGCGGTGAGGGTAGACGCGGAGGGCTCCTCGGGTGCTCGACGGCGACGTCGATCCTGTGGTCTCCTTGGACAACGGAGGCGTGGCCGAGGTCGGGTGGTCGGCCACGATGGTGGCGACGGCGTGGACGGAGGCGGTCCGAGGCGACGGCGAGCGGTGGCCGGAGGTGAAGCAGGAGGGGAGCGCTAGAATGTGAATAACGGGCGTTCTGTTCAGTCCTGGACTGCGAGAGCGTGGGGGTCGAACGCGGTGGAGGTCAGGGGTATAAATAGAGGCGCTGGCGAGGGTTAGAGGGGTATTTACTCGCCGGCGAGGTTTCGCCATGCCGGTAAACACGATCCGGGGGCTTAAACGTGTGCCTTAACGCGTTTAAATGGCCGGCGGGCCTCGGGGAATTAAATGCCGGCATCAGTTTAATGGGAGGGGGAGCCAGCGAGCGGATCCGAGGTGAGGTCATCGGCTGGCGGAGTTAGGGGGGTTGGCACGAGGTGGACGACGGTCCTAACATACGGGGTCCACCGGGCAGCGGGCGCGGGCGCGTCTGAGGGCGAGGCTGATGGGTGGGGTCGGGCTCGGGGGCGAGAGGGGCGGTTGGCGCCGACAGGTGGGACCGGGGTGTCGGGTGTCCGTGCGAGAGCAGAGGGGGTTACTGACGGGTGGGGTTGGGCTGTTAGTCCGAGGCGGGCGAGAGGGACGGGCTGGGCCGGCCGGGAGAGAGAGAAAGGGAGGAGGGAGCCCGTTACTGTTTAAATAAATTTCTAATTAAAAATAATCACAGAAAATGGATTAAAATATTAAGGCTACTTCCAAAGTTGATAAAAATTTGTAAAAAATCTCAAAAATATATCTTGGCCTTGGGATCATATACAAAAATTTTCAGCTCCTGGTTTGGCCATTTCATCTAGGTTGTAGTTCAAAAGGGTAAAGGAGTTTAAATTAGCTAATTTAGAAGGGGAAGAGTTGAAGCATTCATGGCATGCGGAGCACCTTAAACATTATAATGCTTAGGGGCTCCTTGTAATCAATTGTAAAAGTACCTTTCTAAATAAATATGGAGGTTCGAATTTTGTTTACTCTTCAAATATCCCTTACTCTCGGTGGACGCATCAGGAGAATGGAGATGCTTGCAGAGTCAAGCATCTTTCAAGGAACCCAGACAATGGCCTTCGAACCATTGGTTCAAGGATTCCGTTGGCAGCCTACGGATTCTAGGCTCTAGCTTGTTAGGATCCGTAAAAGAGTCTAAGGACTTTAAAAGAACATATTTCTGGCCTCCGGGTTCGAAGCATCTGTAAAAGAGCCGTAGGTGGCTAGCCTACGGATTCTAGGTTCTAGCTTGTTAGGATCCGTAGAAGAGTCAAAGGACTTTAAAAGAACATATTTCCGGCCTCCGGGTTCAAAGCATCTGTAAAAGAGCCATAGGTGGCCAGCCTACGGATTCCAGGCTCTGTCTTGTTAGGATCCGTAGAAGAGTCTAAGGACTTTAAAAGAATAGATTTCCGGCCTCCGGGTTCGAAGCATCTGTAAAAGCATCGAAGGTGACCAAGCAATAAGGTTTCAAGGCTCCGGCCAATGAAACACTTTTAAAGTCCTAAGTGACTGCTATGGGAGTTTACAAGTATAAACTTAGCTCCGAAACTTATAAACAACATAATACGAACGTATAGTTCAAAGAACACTACGAAAGAGTAATTTATGTGTTGATAACAAAAAATGGCATTAATGGGTAGATTATCAAAATATCAATTTTTGGTGATTTGGGCCGAAAATACACATGTCCAGGGTCTGTCCGAAGCCCTATAGGGCGGAAGCCAATCAAGCTATGGGCTCCGAAAGCCTCCAGCTAGTCCATGGGCTTTGGCTAGGAAGCCTTCGGAGGCCCACGCTGCCGAAGCTTCGGAAGCCTTCAGAGGCCCACGCTATCGAAGCTTTGGCTCGAGGAGCAAGCCTCAACGGGCCTGGCCGAAGCCCACGTCGTCGAAGCTTCAGCCCGAGGAGCAAGCCTCAATGGGCCTGGCCGAAGCCCACGCTGCCGAAGATTCTACCCGAGGAACAAGCCTCGATGGGCCTCGCCGAAGCCCACCTCGGTAGAGATAGAGCTATTTGCATCGCTAGCTCAATCTCTATCTCTATCCGGCCGGATTAATAGCAGATTAGATTGGGAGTTAAACCCCTATAAATAGAGAGGCCTGGCCGGTGTGGAGACCCCCAACTCAAACCAAACCAAAGCCATGCTTTGATTGTACCTTTACTTTTACCTTTACTTTTATGTACCTCTTCGTGGGTTTCCCTGGAAGCCCTTCCTCCGCCGCTACGGAACAGTTGTAAGCCTTGGTACTTCGCCTGTGAAGTCCCCATTAATCTACGTAACAGATTGCTATCACCTTGTTACTTCACTACCCGTGTGAAGTATCCGCTAATCTGCGTAATAGATTGCTACCTTCGCTACCCGTGCAACACCTCACAAAATTTGTTCCTAAGGCCGAATTGGTACTTCACATTATCTCTGTCGCAGGTTCGCACGTCCGGAGCCCTTTCGCCGGAGGTGTCCGGAGCCGAGAGATCGGTTTCGAAGGTCCCCAGGACATCCTTCGATCGGATCGTAGGCTTCGACAACAGGCTTCGCCAGCATACTTCGTCGTGACAGGCTTCGCCATGAACAGACTCTACAAAAGATGAAGTTGCACCCGCGTGTGGCCTTCGCGTCACTAATCTGTAATTCGCTGCATCGGAGATCGCACGCCGAACCTCGCTGTTCGGAGGTGATCACCGTGTTCAGATCCGTTCGGAGTCTACCTTCGGCCGGATCAGTCCGAACGCCGAAGCACCCTTCGGCGGAACACTTTGGTGAGGACTCGACCTTGGGGTGGCCCGATCTTCACGACAGTAGAATCTCGAACACGATAACTTGCTACGAATAGCGGATAACTTGCTGCGAACAGCGGGGAACTAATCCGACAGGCCTGTGCAGCCGAACTGGAAGCCGACAAGCACAAATTAGGGGAGCTTTATACCTGTCTCAAGGTTTGGCTGCAGTCAAGCGACGGGAAGAGAGGCACCGAAACCACGAGGACTTCGACTCGATCTCCGAACGATCGCAGAAACCACAAGCCGGGACCAATCCACACAATACGGTGCGGCCGAACCGGAAGCCGTAAGCACGAAATGGGGGATCTCAGAGAGATCTTTCTCACAAGCGCACGATGAACTTGCAAGAACAAGGGTGAGTAGACACTCAAGCAGCTCGGCTGCAATATACCATAGAGGTAGGTTTATCAAATGATCAAAAGTTGAGTTTGAGAGGCCTGGAGGGGGGTATTTATACTAGGAACAACCCTCCTAGATGAGTATTAGTCGTGCTCTCCACGCAGGGAAGGTGTGAAACCAGCTGGTGGAGTATTCAAGAGGTTGTCTTGTGAACTCGCGCGACTGTTTGACTGCTGGACCACTCTTCAATGTTTTAGCCATAACTCAAGCTTGGAAACTCCAAAAGACGAACGGTTTGTTGGGTGTGAAAGCTGACTTTATGGCCTTTCCAACCATAGGTCATAGAGCCACCGTATCTCAGTATTCTAACCGTGGTGAAGCTCGCAAGTGGGGCCTTCTGTCAGCCTAGATTTCCGATCGGCTCTTACTGTTCTCCGTGCTCTTCAATCAGGTCTTGGTGCTTCATAGCTTCATGTGTGAACCTAAGAAAGATCAAAGTACATGATTTAGGTAGTAAACAATTCTCATTAGTTACATCAACAGTGTGAAGGAGCGAATTAACCTGCTTGTGTAGCATCTTTGAGCGACTGCGAGTGATCGGACCTTTATAACCGGTGATAGCGATCGGATCTGTATGCACGGTAATCGGACCAGTCATAGGACCATGTGATGGGATGTCCTCATCATCCTCCCCCTCTTGAAAAGGAGTCGTCCTCGACTCTTCTTCCCCATGAAAGGGTGAAAGGTCAGTGACGTTGAAGGTTGCACTCACACCATATGTGCTCGGAAGGTCAATCACATAGGCGTTGTCATTTATCTTTTTGAGTACTTTGAACGGACCATCTGCTCATGGTTGCAACTTGCACTTGCGCTGATCTGGAAAACGCTCCTTGCGAAGGTGAACCCAAACCAGATCTCCTAGTTCGAACACCATTTTCTTGCGTCCCTTGTTGGCGCGCTTTTCATACAGCTTGGTCATCTTCTCGATGTTCGCTCTTGTTTGTTCATGGAGCTTCTTGACAGCATCAGCACGCTTGCTTGCGTCAACGTTGGTACGTTCCTGCATAGGCAAAGGTAACAGATCGATGGGAGCAAGGGGTTTGAAGCCATAAACAATTTCACATGGGCAAAAATTTGTGGTAGAGTGTACCGCCCTGTTGTAAGCGAATTCCACATGTGGCAAGCTCTATTCCCATAGCTTCAAGTTCTTTTTTAGCACAGCTCGCAGGAGCGTTGACAAGGTACGATTCACAACTTCAGTTTGTCCATCCGTTTGTGGATGACAAGTTGTAGAGAACAACAGTCTAGTCCCCAGCTTTCCCCACAAGGTCTTCCAAAAGTAGCTTAAGAATTTGGCGTCGCGAACTGAAACAATAGTTCGGGGTACTCCATGTAGCCGTATAATTTCCCTGAAAAACAATTCAGCAATGTGTGAAGCATCATCGCTCTTATGACAGGGAATAAAGTGAGCCATCTTGCTGAAACGATAAACCACAACAAAGATTGAATCCCTCCCCCTCTTAGTTCGAGGTAAACCAAGAACAAAATCCATTGAAATGTCTACCCACAGAACTCTAGGAATAGGTAGAGGGGTGTATAAACCATGCGGGACTTAGCTTTGTGGCAGGTTGCACATCGTAGGACATATCATTCCATGTCCCTCCTCATCTTGGGCCAATAGAACTGATCGGCCAGGACTTGTCCCGTCTTTTTGGCCCCAAAGTGACCCATAAGTCCTCCAGCATGAGCTTCCTGTAAGAGCATGAGATGGACAGAGCAATCTGGAATGCAAAGTTTGTTAGCTCGAAACAAGAACCCGTCATGTAAATGGTACTTCTCCCAGCCTTTACCATCACAACATTTAGAGAATGGTTCTGCAAACGATGGGTTAGTGGCATATAATTCTTTAATACTCTCTAGCCCAAGCATTTTAGAATCAAGTTGTGACAGCAAAGCATGACGCCTAGACAAAGCATCGGCAACAACATTTTCTTTCCCTTTCTTATACTTTATAATGTAAGGAAAAGATTCAATGAATTCACTCCATTTTGCATGTCTTCTATTCAGTTTAATTTGGCCCTTTAAATGCTGCAAAGATTCATGATCGGAATGGATCACAAATTCTTTAGGTAAAAGGTAGTGTTGCCAAGTCTCTAGACTCCTTACTAACGCATATAGTTCCTTATCATAAACCGAGTAATTCAGAACAGGACCACTTAACTTTTCACTGAAGTAAGCAATAGGTCTACCTTGCTGCATGAGCACACCACCAATCCCTACACCACTTGCATCACATTCAATTTCAAAAGTCTTACCAAAGTCTGGAAGTGCAAGGAGTGGGGCTGTTGTTAACTTCATTTTCAGCTCATCAAATGCCTTATCTTGCACATCACCCCAGTGGAAGGGAACGTCCTTCTTGGTCAGCTCGTTGATTGGAGCAGCAATAGTGCTGAAATCTTTCATAAATCTGCGATAGAAACCAGTAAGACCAAGAAAACTGCGCACTTGGCTCACGTTTTGTGGAGGTTTCCATCCCCAAATGGCTTTGACCTTCTCTTCATCTACCTCCACACCTTGACCTGAAACAACAAAGCCAAGAAACACTACCTTATCGGTGCAAAAGGTGCATTTGGCAAGGTTAGCGTACAAGCATTCTTTCCTCAAAACATCAAGCATACATTTTACATGTTCAACATGTTCTTCAAGTGAATTGCTGTAAATTAAGATGTCATCAAAGTAAACCACAACAAACATTCCAAGGAAGGCTCTAAGCACATGATTCATCAATCTCATGAAAGTACTAGGAGCATTTGTCAATCCAAAAGGCATTACCAACCATTCATAAAGCCCAAATTTTGTTTTGAAGGCTGTTTTCCACTCATCTCCTTCTCTCATTCGAATTTGGTGGTAGCCACTTCTTAGGTCAATTTTAGTAAAAATGATAGCACCACTAAGTTCATCAAGCATATCATCAAGTCTCGGTATGGGATGCCTATATCTAATAGTGATGTTGTTAATAGCACGACAATCCACACACATTCTCCATGATCCATCTTTCTTAGGAACTAAAAGAACAGGAACAACACATGGAGAGAGACTTTCCCTTACATAACCCTTGTTGATGAGCTCCTGAACTTGACGCTGAATTTCCTTTGTTTCTTCGGGGTTGGTGCGGTAGGGAGCACGGTTAGGAAGTGAAGCACCAGGAACAAGATCAATTTGATGCTCAATTCCTCTCTTTGGTGGCAGCCCAGGTGGTACTTCCTCTGGAAACACGTCTTCAAATTCCCGCAACACATCCAAAACAGCACTAGGCAAAGTAGATGGTAAGTTGTTAGAAGAAAGAAGAGTGTCCTTGTACAGTAGTACAAAGAACATGGCATCGGGTTCACTCAATTCTTTTAGATCCCTTTTCCTAGCCATCATGACTAATCCCTCTGTTCCCTTTGGCTTGGTTCTTTTTGGATGTGGAGTTTTTTTGGCCTTGGACTCTCTTTCTCACGATGTTGGTGGCTCTCACAAGATTGTTTCTCGCTCTCTCGCTGTTTTCTTTTCAGATCATCCTTCAAGATTTCACTCGGTGTCAAAGGAAGCAAAGTGAGTTTCTCTCCTCTGTATGTAAGCACAACTTTGTTTGGTCGACCGCAAATCTGAGCATCACGATCAAATAACCAAGGTCTTCCCAACAACAATTGGCAAGCTTGCATAGGCACCACATCGCACTCCACCTCATCATGGTACCTCCCAATAGAGAAAGGAACGGTTACCATATTGTTCACACGTAAGGCGCCACTATCACTAAGCCATTGCATCTTGTATGGCTCGGGATGTTGTCTCTGTTTCAAGCCCTATCTATCCACTAACTCCTGACTTGTAATGTTATTGCAGCTGCCATTATCAACAATAATTCGGCATAACTTATCTTTGATCATGCCTCGGGTATGAAAGAGATTGTGACGCTGCTCATTATCCTCTTGCACAACATTCACATTGAGAGCTCGACGAGAGATGAAGCAATTATTGTCACCTTCCTCGGGTTGAATTTCACTTCCCTCACTTACAATTTCTTCATCATATCTTGGGGCATCATCTTCTTGATCACTCTCTGATTCCCACTCTCCCTGTTTATTCACAATCATTGTTCTTCTACTTGGAAATTGAGCAGCAATGTGGCCACGACCCTTGCACTTGTGGCACACAATTTCTCTGCTATGCGAGTATGAAGCAGCAGTTGATGCAACAGAGGGAGCTGCTGATTTTGTAGTAGATCGCTGCGGTTGTTGCTGTACCGAAGGTGCAGAGGTAGTGAAAACCATTGGCTTTGCAGCACCAATAGATTGAGTAGGTCTTGCTGTGGTTTGAGACCGACCAGTAGCATAAGAAGTTCCACCTTGCTGCTTACGCCATGGTGCTGAAAGTGTCTGACTGCCATAAGTCCTCCGACGGCCCTCTTGCTGAATTTTCCTCTCCGTGCGCATAGCTTGATCAACAAGACCCAGCATATTATGATATGGAAACATCTCAACAAAGCCAGAGATTTCATCATTGAGACCATGCAGAAATCTTGCCATCTTTGATTCAGCATATTCTCTTGTTCCGGTATGAACCAAGAGTAACTCTATTTCCTTATAATAATCATCAACTGACCTAGAACCTTGCTTCAGATTTTGCAACCTACTGCGAAGGTCACGCTGATAACTTGAAGGCACAAATCGTCTCCCCATCACACTCTTCATTTCATCCCATGTGTTGATATGATCACATCCCAACACAAGCTGACTTTCTTGTATTTGATTCCACCAAGTGAGAGCATAACCCGAGAATTCAACAGAAGCAAGATCAACACACCTTCGGTTAGATAGATTGTGTATTCTAAAAATATGATCACATTGCTCTTCCCACTCGAGATATGCATCAGCATCTTCCCGACCAGTGAATTTAGGACTTGACACGAGCAATGCTGTCCAGATCATCTCGATTATGCCGACCATGGTGCACAGCACGACCAACACCTCCACGGCGACCATGGTGGTGTCCAAACCGCCTATGGTCAGCAAAGGGGTTCTCATTATCATCAAATCCCCCATCAGATTCACTATGGATTTCCTCTTCATTGTGAAAGTGAACATGTCGATCATGTCCATGCCCTCTTCTTACTCTTCGATCACCACCCTGACCACCTCTATGATGGCCATGAAACCCATCTACAAAACCAGAATTTTCATCACTGGATTCTTCATTTGGATGTTGATGATCCCGTCCACCTGCTGCAGGGAGACGTTCATTAAGCATCCGCACCATAGCCTGCAAAAGGGTGTCTCCCAACTGCCGCAACTCAGCACGTGCAACAGGGGGTTCTTCATCTCCACGGTTGCTACCGTGAACACTTGATTCAGATCCTACCATGTTAGTATAATGGGAAAGAAAGTGGAATAGGTAAAATTCATGGAATCACACAACCTCACCTCCTACTTACCCAGAGTTCTTACACGTTCACGAGGACTGTGAGTGTGCTCAAGTGGTTGTACCACAGCTGTGATTAAGCGATCGAAAGGATTATAAGACACAAGTCCAGTTTCGTGTTTTTGTGGAGCTATAGGTGGCTGTTCAAGGAGGGCTTTTGGTACTAAAAATCCCAGTGTGTGAGCACTCAAAAGATGCAAAACGTTGTTGTCACAAGTACCACAAACTTGCACCTTTGGATATGATTTTTTTTAACAACACGATCCGCAATCTAGCCTCTTTCATCGTCCTCTTCTTTTTTTGTCTCTTTTTCTTTAAACTCTCTCTTTTTTTTGTTCTTTTTTTTAGCAAACACAAGATGATAACTATGGGGGTGCGGAAGATGAACAGACAAGAACACGATGGTGACCAACAACAAGATGAGTGCAAGAAACACAAGAAAAAACAGTACCAACAAGGGCTCGAATTTTTTTTGTGTGGCGGTTTTGTGGACTCTAGGATGGAAAAAAAACTAAGCGAACAAGTGATGGATAAATCAAATCAGAGATAATCAAGGGTAAAGATCGTACCGTGACAACCGAAGCTCTGATACCAAATGGTGAGGACTCGACCTTGGGGTGGCCCGATCTTCACGGCAGTAGAATCTCGAACACGATAACTTGCTACGAATAGCGGATAACTTGCTGCGAACAGCGGGGAACTAATCCGACAGGACGGTGCAGCCGAACTGGAAGCCGACAAGAATGAATTAGGGGAGCTTTATACCTGTCTCAAGGTTTGGCTGCAGTCAAGCGACGGGGAGAGAGACACCGAAACCACGAGGACTTCGACTCGATCTCCGAACGATCGCAGAACCACAAGCCGGGACCAATACACACAATACGGTGCGGCCGAACCAGAAGCCGTAAGCATGAAATGGGGGATCTCAGAGAGATCTTTCTCACAAGAGCACAATGAACTTGCAAGAACAAGGGTGAGTAGACACTCAAGCAGCTCGGCTGCAATATACCATAGAGGTAGGTTTATCAAATGATCAAAAGTTGAGTATGAGAGGCCTAGAGGGGGGTATTTATACTAGGAACAACCTTCCTAGATGAGTATGAGTCGTGCTCTCCCCGCAGGGAAGGTGTGAAACTGGTGGAGTATTCAAGAGGTTGTCTTGTGAACTCGCGCGACTGTTTGACTGCTAGACCACTCTTCAATGTTTTAGCCATAACTCAAGCTTGGGAACTCCAAAAGATGAACGGTTTGTTGGGTGTGAAAGCTGACTTGATGGACTTTCCAACCATAGGTCATAGAGCCACCGTCTCTCAGTATTCTAACCGTGGTGAAGCTCGAAAGTGGGGCCTTCTATCAGCCTAGATTTCAGACCGGCTCTTACTGTGCTCCGTGCTCTTCAATCAGGTCTTGGTGCTTCATAGCTTCATGTGTGAACCTAAGAAACATAAAAGTACCTGATTTAGGTAGTAAACAATTCTCATTAGTTACATCAACGGTGTGAAGGAGCGAATTAACCTGATGGTGTAGCGTATTTGAGCGACTGCGAGTGATCGGACCTTTATAACCGGTGATAGTGATCGGATCTGTATGCACGGTAATCGGACCAGTCATAGGACCATGTGATGGGATGTCCTCATCACACTTCGCACCAGACGCTAAAGGTACCCTTCGGCGCCCCCTTCGCATCAGACTTCGAACCTGGAGGACTCCAACTGGTTTGCTGATTTTAACCTTTTTAACCTATTTCTTTCAGCTAATTAGATTATTTTGTGTAATCTGGTTTCCTGGTGACTCCACCCCCCTTATAACTATTAAGGGTAGTCGGAACGCGGCGTTGGTGCTACGTCACGCTTAGGCATGTCCCTAAGTATCCGTGCACTTTTGGATCGCTGGACTGACCCAAGTGCGGGGGCACATTTCCGTGTCAACAGTATTATTGCAAAGTGTTGTGCGAAGCATCAGATTGTCATATAAATCATTGTGTCCGACGGATCCTATCACAATGCGTATGGTCCCCCACCCAAAAGGAGGGGCAGGGGAGTAAGGAACAACAAAAGATGCATTCGAAGCAATTCATATTAATTGGATAAACATATTTTTACATCAACATAAGTTTTGGTCTAAGCCTAGATAAAAACGGAGACCCCTCCGAAATCTAGAGCTACTTCTAAGACCACTTCGACCTTCGGAGCTCAAAGCCTTCGGGACTTTCTTCTTAGTCGGAGTGCTTTTCTTCTTCGAAGCTCGCAGTTTTTTCTGCTCCTCTTGAAGTTCAGCCCAAGCCAGAAGTATTTCGTAGCTAGCCTCTGCTAGATCTTCGGCTTGGTACTCCGAGTTAGACCAGTTTATGTACTCGGAGCGTGAAGATGCTTCTTCCTTTTCCTCTTCTTTGATATAAGCTAAGACTTTGCGGTGGACTTCGGGTGCTATCTCCCCTTGATCTCCGTGAGGAACAGAGAAGCGCGAGCGTCGATAAGGCCTTAAGCTTTCGAGGATAGACCACTGCCAAAGGAGCCCATCGTTAAGTTCCAATACTTAGAAGTCAAGCTCCGAAGTACATGGCAAAACCTAAAAGAATAAACATCCAAACAAAGTTCCTGGTTTATAAACTTTTCATTCATTAATATAAGGGGCTTTACAAGATTTCTTGTACATGCTTAAGCGCCCTATAAGACTAGACCCGCGGGTCGGCTGGTGAAGCTGGAAGCGGAGGCCTCGTTTGAGCTTGCTTTTGCCGGCGAGCCTCGTCGATCCAAGCTTTGGCTGCAACCTTGTGGTCTGTTTTTTAGAAACCAAGGGTTGGTTTCGGAGTCTGTGATGAGTGATTGACAGATTTTATCCTTTGATTTGAAGGGGTCCCTCCAAAGGGGTTCGTAGGTTGTTTCACCGAAGGGTTCGGTGAGTTCTGTTTGCTACAGCTGTAGCAGAGGAGTGTGCCTGTCGGAGGGGTCCGATAGTACATGATGACTCGGTTGTACCGAAGGGTTTGGTACTTTGGGAGGTACACCGTAGTGTGTACCGAAGGTTGTTTACCTAGAGAGGTATCTGGGGTACTGAATACACTTGTATATTTGTCTGTGGTACGCCGGTGACTTCGGAGGCGACGGACGGTTCGCAGCAATTGAACCTGGGTCAAGCGGGAGGCTTGATGCCAGGCGAGCAGGGAGCTCGGTCGTGAAGGCTGCGAAGGGGTCGAGGTGCGCCAGATGAAGGCAGAGAGTGCGGAGCATGGCTCCGGGTGAAGGTACCTCGAGATGAAGTCCTCGGAGCCGAGGCACTTCGAAGTGTACTCCGAATGGAGTGACTTCGAAGTATGGTGGACAAAGTCCTCAGCAATGAGGCAAGGCGTTCGAAGTGTGCTACGGAGGGAGGCACTCTAAGGTATACCCGACGAAGGTCTCAGAAGTCGAGGTGCATCGAAGGCATGGTCCGAGTGAGGTTCGTCGAGGAGTGTGCTCGGGGAGAGATACTGCGACGAAGTGCTCATGGAATGCTTCATGCGAAGGCCTTAGACGAAGGAGGGACTTCGAAGGGTGCTACACCGAAGGTGGGGCTTAGGAGTGAGGCTGACTTGAGGTACTTCGGCCATGCATGAATTCGGTACACGGACTGACGGAGTTCGAGCTGGGAGAAGTTGCGAAGCCATGGTGGTCAACTCCGGAGGTGATGGTGCGAAGGACCAAGGGCTTTGACGGCTTCGGCTCAAAACCGTCTCTGTATCGAAGGCTGACTTTGGTGAAGTGAAGGCCGTCTGGCTCAAGGCTTCTCACCGAAGCTACCGCACTTCTCGCGTGCGAAGGGGTCTTCAGAAGAATCCAAGACTGCAAAGGCTGACTGTGTCTGCTCTGCAAAAGCTGATGCTGTCTCCTCTGCGAAGCTGACAAAAGAAGCCTCCAAATAAAGTAGACTACCAGCTATACCCGCCTCTTCTGATGAGACAAAAACAGTGTAAACCCAAGGGGTAAAGTAGTCTATTCACAGGGCTGAATAGTGCCTATAAATAGTGGAGGCTAGCCTAGGCCACAGTAACACTTTGAGCAGCCATTTCTGAGCTCATGTGCTAGCCGCCACAACTTGTGTATTTTAGTCTGTGAGTTCATTTTTGTGTTCCCTGTTCAAGTAATGAAACTTTGATTCTGTTTCTATTTGTGCTTGAACTTGTATTCTGCATTGCACTGCTTGTTTTGACTTCTCCGTGCACCATCTTCTTCTGGGTTGAGTTTATGCACTGGAGTGTTTCTGGAGAAGTGTGTGAGAAGTCTGTTCGTGTGAAGTGTGTGTTTTTCAGTGTCTGTTCGCTCTGTGTAAATTGGAGGCTAGACCTCTCTGATTACTAGCGAAGCACTGTCTTTGTGCTGAATCGAAGCCCATTTTTTTCCCTTGTCAAAGTTCTTGGTGAAGTGTGTTCTGTGTGCATTTAGACCTTCGAAGTATGAAGCCTAGTACCAGTTGCTAGCGCTGAGTGTTTGGTCGAAGTCCCTAGAGGGAAGTCTCCTCTTGCGAAGGGTGAAGTGCGAAGCTTGCTATAAGGCACGCAGTGTGCGGAGCCAGCACTAACTTAGCAGAGTTGAGTTTTTGGGTATTGTGGTTGGAGTGAAGACTTCTTGGCTTCAAACTTTTGCTCCTTGCGAAGCCTGATTTATGAGCTGTGAAACACCTCCGAACCAGAACTTCGAATGGTGTGTTCGAAGCTTGTTCCGCAGAAGATAGAATTAAAACAGAAGGCTATTTTTAGTCTGAAATTTTAAAAAACTCCCATTCACCCCCCCTCTGGTCGCCGTTTCCGGTCCAACAATTGGTATCAAAGCGGGTTAAGATTAGCGGTTGACCTTAACTAGTTTTGTGATCTGTTGGCGACATGGACAGAGTTAGTAAAATACATCTGTTCGATGGGACGAACTTTGCATACTGGAAGGTGCGCATGGAGGCTTACTTGCTAAGCCAAGGAAATGCAATTTGGGAGATTGTGGACTCACAATACTCCATCCCTAAAACTCACACCTCTCAAACAGAGAAGGATCAGTATAATGCCAACTCGAAGGCAAGAAATATACTATTCATTGGTTTGAGTAGAAGTGAGTTTGATAGGGTGCAGCACCTTAGGACAGCTAGGGAGATTTGGACTACACTCACTATTTTTCATGAGGGCTCTACACAGATTAAGGCCAGGCGCCAAAGCACATAAAATCAACAGTATCAGCTGTTTGTGCAGGCACCTGGTGAATCTATAGATGCCATGTTTTCTCGCTTTGATGCGATAGTGAGTAACTTGCGGTCCAACGGGACGCTTGCTTACAATGATCATGATAGGGCTATCAAGCTTCTCTATGCTCTTGATCGTAGCATATGGGAAGTGAAGATATCCAGCATTGAGGAGTCCGCAGGTTATGACACATTGACCTGTGATGAGCTATTCAGCAAGCTGAAGTCCACTGAGATTGCCAAGACATCTCTTGCTGTTTATAGGAACTCCTTGCCACAACCATTGGCATTGGTTTCTAGCACTAGCCATGGCACCCCTGCAGAACCAAGCACATATGACACTTGTGTTCTTGCAGGTGGCTTTGCTTTGTCCTCCCTAGTCTCCGTCACTAAGGAGCAGGTGGACACTCTGGATAATGAAGAGATTGCTCTCATTGCCAGAAGGTTCACCCGTTTTCATCATGAAAGACGAGATCAGAGGAGAAGTGGTCTTAGTGGTTGTTTTGAGTGTGGCGACACTTCTTACATCATGGCCAATTGTCCTAAACTCAAGAAAAGAGATGAGAGTGAGTGCCCCAAATACCACAAAAAGGAGAGGAAACCCTTTGTGAAGGGAAAGCGCGGCAAGGTGGCTAAGAGAGTAGCCAAAGCCACTTCTAGAGCATTTGTTGCTTCTCTCAGTGACATCGACACTTCCTCAACTGAGGAGTTGAGCTCTGAATAGGAGGAGTCTCCAAGGAAGGAGGAGAAGAAGGACAAGAAGGGACGAGATTTCACCGGCCTCTGCTTCATGGCCGACAGCGATCACAGCGGCGATGAGCTTGACTCCTCTGAGGTACCTCTATCCTATGACCAGCTTTCAATTAAATTAGATGAACTGAATGAAGTAGTTCTTGGTTAGGATAGATTACTTGTGCAAGCCGCTAGAGATAGAAAAGACCTTAGACTTAGGCTAGAATCTGTTTCTACTGATTATGCCATGCTTAAGTCTAGAGTTAATGATGCTGAATGTGAATCTTGCACTGTTGTCATGGGTGAGCTTGCTCAGTTGCGTTCTGTAGATTCTCAAACTCTATTTGAGCTTGAGACTGCACAAAAGCAGCTTTTGATGGTTGATTCTAGTCCTCATGATATATTTGAATGCTTGAACTGCCCCTTATTATGTGAGAGCATTAATTTACGTGATAAGCATGTTCAGGACTTAGATGCTAGATTGTAGAGGGCCGGTAGTTCTAAGGATGTGCAGCCTATGTGTGACACTTTCATAACCCTTAAGGACCAGCTAGACACTGTTAGAGAGCGAGCTGAAAACCTTATTACTGAAAATGAATACCTTCTTTCTGTGGTTAACAAATGCACCGAGGGAAAGGGTAGGATGGACATGCTCTTGGCCAAAACCAAGATGTGTGCTGATAGGGCAGGGTTAGCTCTAGGATTGGGTTTTGAGAGGATTCCTTCAGACAATGTAAACAAAATTGTTTTTACCTCACCCACTACCTTAGAGAAAGAAAGAGCCCTGTTAGACATTCCATCAACCAAAAAGCCTACCCGAACTCTAAAGAAAACCACTCCTCCTGCAAAGAAAATTCATCCCAAGAAAACCACTCAGCAGAAGCCCAAGGAGCCTATGAATATTGCTCCTATGACCCTTGAGAGTGCCCCTAGGAGAGTTTTTCATTGTTCCTATTGTTAGCGGGTGGGTCATCTGGTTGGGTTTTGTTTTCGTCGCATCAAGGATGAGCAACGCTCTCAGGTGATGAGTTTCCAGGACATGCATTACCCATCTCGGGGTATGCATGAGTCTGAGTTGTACTCACGTCCTGTTTTCGAGGCTCCTCATACTTCTCGGAGAGCTTTCGCTCCTCGAGGTGTTCACCATGTTCCATATGGTGGTAGACCTCGGGCGAGTAGCTTTGTACATCTACAGAGTAGGAGACCTTGTCATGCATCTGGGTCACAACTTGTAGGTAGATCTCGCACTTTGCATAATTCTGATTATCATGTGCGTGGACAGTCTATTTTTACTATGCCTACTACTCGTATCACTCAATGGTGGATGCCTCATCATATATTCACTCACCCTAGCACTGAGCGATCGATATTTTCTTATCATGTGTAGGCGCCAGACCGAGGCTTGGAGGGCACGTGGATCATGGACTCCGGTTGTTCGCGCCACATGACCGGAGATGCAACATGGTTCTCCAGCCTCACCACAACCAAGAAAAAGGAACATATCACCTTCGGCAACAATCGAAGGAGTAGAGTGAAAGGTAAAGGTGTGGTAAGAATTAACTCGAATTTCACTCTCAAAGATGTTGCTTTGGTTGAAAACTTGGGATACAATTTGCTTTCTGTATCTCAATTGCTTGATGAGGGCTTCAAAGTCCGATTCCATCGCGATACTTCGCAAGTACTCAATTCTGATGGTGTTGTGGTTTGTAAGATCTTTAGAGTTAGGAGAGTTTTTGGAGCTGATTTTTCTGAGTCATCTCGTTCTTCTCACTGTCTTGTTGCACGTTTGAGTTGCTTGCTCGTCTGAGTGCCCTAGGTCTGATCCGAGGATAGCCCAAGCTCAAGTTTGAGAAGAATTTAGTTTGTGCTCCATGTCGACATGGAAAAATGATTGCCGCTTCGCACTCACCAGTCACAACAGTGATGACTGAACAACCCGGAGAACTTCTCCACATGGACACTGTTGGTCCTTCTCGGGTTAGTTCTTTAGGCGGCAAGTGGTATGTGTTAGTCATTATCGACGATTTCTCTCGCTACTCTTGGGTCTTCTTTCTTGCCAGAAAGGATGAAGCGTTTTCACACTTTCGGAGCTTGGTTTTGAGACTTTTTACTTAACTCCCTGGTGCATTGAAATTCATTCGAAGTGATAATGGCACCGAGTTCAAGATTAGTCTCTTTGTTGACCTTTGCATGGAGCATGGCATAGAACATCAATTCTCTGCTCCACGAGTTCCTCAACAGAACAGTGTTGTTGAGAGGAAGAACCACACTTTTGTTGAGATGGCTAGGATGATGCTCGATGAGCACAGGACTCCTGGAAAATTCTGGGCTGAGGCCATTAATACTGCATGTTACATCTCAAACCGAATCTTCTTGCGCTCAATTTTGAACTTGACATCTTATGAGCTACGTTTTGGGAGACAGCCCAAGGTTACTCATCTTTGAGTTTTTTGCTGTCGTTGCTTTATCCTAAAACGTGGTAATTTGGACAAATTTGAGTCGCGTTCTTTTGACAAGATCTTTTTGGGTTACACTACACATGGTCATTCTTATCGTGTTTACAATTTGGATACTAACATTGTCATTGAGTCATGCGATGTGACTTTTGATGAATCAACCCCCTCTGTTAGTTCTACCTTTGAACATGCAAATGAACACGACATGGAGCAGACCATCTTCGAAGAAAAAGATACCGGAGATTTCGAGGATGAACCCCTACTACCCTTGACATCAACCCCCGATGCCGACCCCGCTTCGACCACTTCGGCACAAGGTCCAGAAGCAACTACCTCAACATCGGTCATCTTGGACCACTCCAACGCACAAGTTAAGGGGGAGACTGCATCCCGCCGCGAGGCTCCACATCATGTTCAAAGGATGCATCCTCCCAAGCAGATCATTGGTGAGCTTGATCAAAGGGTAACACGTTATCATGCTCATTTCATTGATTCAACTTTTGTTGCTTCTTTTGAGCCCTTAGATGTTAGTCATGCACTTTCTAATTCTAGTTGGATCAATGCCATGCATGAAGAACTTGAAAATTCTGAGAGAAACCAAGTCTGGACTTTAGTTGATCCTCCACCAAATGTTCATTTTATTGGAACAAAATGGATTTTCAAAAACAAACAAGGGGACGATGGGACTGTAGTTAGAAACAAGGCTAGACTTGTAGCTCAGGGTTATTCTCAATTAGAAGGGATTGATTTTACTAAAACTTTTACACCTGTTGCGCGTCTAGAGGCCATTAGGATTTTGCTTGCCTTTGTGACATCCCGAGGATTCAAACTCTATCAAATGGATGTCAAAAGTGCATTTCTTAATGGCTTCATAGGCAAAGATGTCTATGTAAAACAACCCCTGGTTTTGAAAACCCCAAATACCCACATAAAGTCCTTAAACTTCATAAGGCTCTTTATGGACTCAAGCAGGCCCCTCGGGCATGGTATGATAGACTTAAGTCTTTTCTGCTTGAGCGGGGGTATTTGATGGGATCTGTTGACAAAATCCTGTTCACTCTAAAGCATGGCAAAGATTTCCTACTAGTCCATATTTATGTGGATGATATCATCTTTGGTGGCTCTTCTCATGCTTTGGTTGCTGAGTTTGCAGATGCCATGAGCACGGAGTTTGAGATGTCCATGATGGGCGAACTCACCTTTTTCCTTGGTTTGCAAATCAAGCAAAGCAAACAAGGTACTTTCGTCCACCAGACAAAGTACACCAAGGACCTGCTTAAGAAATTCGACATGGCTGATGCGAAGCCACTCGCCACTCCAATGGCTACATCTTTAGCATTGGATCCTAACGAAGATGGAGAAGCCGTAGATCAGAAAGAGTTCTGAAGCATGATCGACTCCCTTCTCTACTTGATTGCTACGAGGCTGGACATACACTTTGCAGTGTGTCTGTGCGCTCATTTTCAGGCTTCACCATGAGCTTCGCACCGCCAAGCGGTAAAGCACATTCTCAAGTATCTCAAACATACCCTCGAATTTGGCATTTGGTATTCGGCGTCTTCCTCTTTGTGTCTTCGAGGTTATTCCGATGCGGATTTTGCTAGGTGTAGGATTGATAGGAAAAGTACCTCTAGTACTTGTCATTTTCTGGGTACTTCACTGGTTTGCTGGTCTTCCCGCAAACAGTCTAGTGTTGCACAATCGACGGCTGAGGCCGAATATATTGCTGCAGCTAGCTGTTGCTCTCAGATTTTGTGGATGGTTTCCACTTTGTGGGATTTTGGGTTAGATTATAAGAGTGTTCGACTTTTCTGTGATAACACTAGTGCTATTTGTATTGCAAACAACCCGGTTCAGCATTCTAGAACCAAACACATTGATGTACGATATCATTTTCTCAGAGATCATTATGAGAAGGGCGATATTGAGCTTCAATATGTTGATAACCAACACCAGCGAGCCAATATTTTCACAAAACCTCTCGATGCTTCTTGTTTTGCCTACTTGCGTGGGGAACTTGGTGTTTGTCACCCTTACGACATTTTGTGATGGGGAGTAGATTTTGATTGTCATTGCATATGCTCATTGTGTGTGTGAAATTGCATTTAAATCTTTTGCACTTATATGCCTGACTTTAATTCATGAAATCATGTCAGCTCAGCTCTATTTAATATGTCTGAAACATTTTGTGCATGATTTTTCTTTCCAAACTCAAATCATGCTCATTGCTTAGTCTTGAGTCTAGCATGTTTAGGCAGGACTGCTTTAGCTATCTTTTATCTGCTTGATAGCAAGACTCTTTTTTCCCTGGATACTAACCATTGCAACTTGAAATGTTGTATTCATGGATATTCATCAAAGTGCTAAAAAATGTTCACTTAATTAAAAATTCAAAAATCCATGATTTGCATGATACAAGCGAAAAAGATCCAGGTGGGTTTGTTTGTCGCACTACTCCATTCTAGACTGCTTACCATTGCACATTGGTCTGAACTGGGATAATGTAGTGTATGCCAAAATCACCGCCTTAAGCTTCTGATGGCCCTTGTGCCTAGGCTTGGCCTGATTGGAAAGCATAAGGTAGACAAACAAATAACACCTGGCATTGTGAAAAGAACAACAAAAATTCATTGTTCATCAAGTTTGCTTTCATTACTCCACTTGAACTGGACTTGTCTGTCTAGAGTAGAAATTGACTAGCTTTGTGTAGTCTCTGCTTTTACTTGCCTAGTTACCTTGATTGAGTGGTGATGCTTTTATTTCAAAATGATAAAATCATATGTTGTCATCATGTTTTTAGAGAATGTTAAATTGAGCTGAGCACATGAAAATTGGTATTAATGTTGGCATATTTTTGCTTTACATGTCTTTGCAATTTTGCCCTTTTCGAAGCTTTGCATCTATTAAAATGCTCATTGATGCTTGCATTGCCAAAGGGGAGAAATTTTTAAGTTCTCTGTAGCAAGGGGGTAAAATAACTCAGGGGGAGTTTTATCTTGCAAAGGGAAAGATTTGCCGAAGGTTCTTTTACTCTTTTGAAAAGGGGAGGAAAATTCTTTTGTCAAGTGACATGATTTGACTCGTTTCTAAGTTTTTATGGTCACTTGTGTGCTGAAAGTTTTCAAAATTTCTTGATCTTGAATTTGGTTGTCAAATGCACTCATCAAGGGGGAGATTGAGAAACCAAGGGTTGGTTTCAGAGTCTGTGATGAGTGATTGACATATTTTATCCTCTCATTCGAAGGGGTCCCTCCGAAGGGGTTCGGAGGTTGTTTCACTGAAGGGTTCGGTGGGTTCTGTTTGCTGCAGCTGTAGCAGCGTAGTGTGCCTATCAGAGTGGTCTGATAGTACACGATGACTTGGTTGTACCGAAGGGTTCGGTACTTTGGGCGGTACACTAGAGTGTGTACCGAAGATTGTTTACCCGGAGAGGTCTCCAGGGTACTGGATACACTTGTTTGTTTGTCTGTGGTGCGCAGGTGACTTCGGAGGCAACGGACGGTTAACAACAAGTGAACCTGGGTCAAGCGGGAGGCTTGATGCCAGGCGAGCGGGGAGCTCGGTCACAAACGCTGCGAAGGGGTCAAGGTCGGACCTTGGGTCGAGGTGCGCCAAATGAAGGCAGAGAGTGCGGAGCATAGCTCTGGGTGAAGGTACCCCGAGACGAAGTCCTCGGAGGCGAGGCACTTCGAAGGGTACTCCGAATGGAGTGACTTCTAAGTATGGTGGACAAAGTCCTCAGCAATGAGGCAAGGCATTCGAAGTGTGCTCCGGAGGGAGGCACTCGAAGGTATACCCGACGAAGGTCTCAGAAGTAAAGGTGCATCGAAGGCATGGTCCGAGTGAGGTTCGTCGAGTAGTGTGCTTGGGGAGAGACACTGTGACGAAGTGCTCATGGAATGCTTCATGGGAAGGCCTTGGAGGAAGGAGGGACTTCGAAGGGTGCTACTCCGAAGGTGGGGCTTCAGAGTGAGGCTGACTTGAGGTACTTCGGCCATGCATGGCTTCGGTACACGGACTGACGGAGTTCGAGCTGGGAGAAGCTGCGAAGCCGTGGTGGTCCACTCCGGAGGTGATGGTGTGAAGGCCCAAGGGCTTTGATGGCTTCAGCTCAAAACCGTCTCTGTATCGAAGGCTGACTTCGGTGAAGCGAAGGCCGTCAGGCTCAAGGCTTCTCACCGAAGCTACCACACCCCTCGCGTGCGAAGGGGGGTTTCTGAAGAATCCAAGACTGCAAAGGCCGACTGTGTCTGCTCTACAAAAGTTAATGCTGTCTCCTCTACGAAGCTGACAAAAGAAGCCTCCAAACATAGGGTGAGGAAAGCAACGTGTTTGAGAGCGCCTATAGGGCCGGTCTTCCTGTTGTGCCTAGCAATATATCAGCTCCAGCCATCGGCCGAGTTGATGCCAAGGTCATGGGATGGCTAGAAATGAAGAAATGAGGGATTGACTAGTGAATTAATGTCAAGGAAAGATAATAAAAAGACATCAAGAAGAGTGGGACTCATGGGCCAATGACCAAAAATGAAAGCATTTAAGGCATCAGACCAGAAATAACAAGATGCAACTAGCATCGGATCGTTCAGGTATGGCTCTGCCAAAGAAAGGCCGATGAAATGACCAATGTTGATCTCATCCCAAAGGGGGCGGTAAGCGGCCGACACCCTGAGATACCAATACGCTAGTTGGAGATAGGAGGAAAGGATTCTAAGCCTAAGTCCTAATCAAAGGAATGCAAAGAGGAACATTTTAAGGGGATCGGACAAGTCTCGACATTTATGAAATGTGTGGGGTTGGGATTGCCTAAAGGACCCAAAAAGAAGCTAAAGTGGTGGGTGGCTATTGGAATGAAATCCTGGTTTCGCAAGCCCTACCAAAACAAAAATAGTGTCAGAAGAAAAGGAGCGATGAGTGAGTCAGGATTAAAAGGTCGGAGACTTACTCGGGGGATCGCCTCAATGGTGGCCATCCTTACACTAATGAGGAGCACGTTCAAAAAAGAAAGATGGCGAGCAATGGCTAACATTGGGGTGAATGGTAAAATTTGATGGCTAGAAACATGTAATGAGTCAAAAGCATGAAGAAGAAAGGAAGAGCGGTCAGTGCTTATAAACTAACACATTGCTGTTATGGATGGCTAGAAGGGGAAGAGATAGAGTCTGAAGTTTAGGAAATGTGAATGCATTGGAAGGTGAAGGGTTTTGGTAATTAAATTATGAAGCTGGAATGATAAGCGAAGTTATAAAGGTAATATAATATGAAGGGTTTTGATTGCCAATTAACGTGAAAAAGATTGTGCAGACAAACGTTTGAGAAGATGTGGCAGCATGGATAATAACCGTTGCTAATTTCAAAGCATCAGCAGCCACTTAATGCTCTGAAACTTAGGGGCATGTGTTGACACCAAGATTTGGCAAAGCCCAGGCCGACTAAAGATGCCACACGATCAACAGAAGGCAAAGAGGTACAATCAAGGAAACTCAAGGAAGCCCGTCCAAGCTATTACAAGATGGACAGACGCATAAGAGCCGATGGAGATAAGAGCGGAAAAGAAGATGAAGATTATCTAGAATCAGTTAAGATAGAGTGCTTGGATGGCAAGTCTCTGGATTATAAATATGTACCACTAGTTAGATTAGAAAACACATCCTTGTCAATAAACTACTCGGCGTATCGCCACCCTTGGCTTCCAAGGTTTATCCGGAAGGGTTCGGCACTCGGAGCTAGGATGCATCGTTTCTTTCTCCAGCGAAGAGGTGAGTCCCGCCACCCCCGACATCCGTACCAATTAGGTCAGTATCCTCATGGATACATTAGATTGATGTCTTGAGGTTAACGTTAAAATAGTACGGTCGCTGGTTGTTCTCGCTGTATTAGCTAGCTCTAAGGCTGCATCAGTTTAGTTTGATCTCTTAGATTAATTTGATATAGGTGTGATAGTTTGAGGGTTCATCAGTTAGGTCCGACTTCTCTTGCTGTTGTATCTCTTTCATGCTATATACCATTCATTTCAATAAAACATGCTCGATAATATGACATATTATTAAGATCATTGTGACTAGCTACTATCTTGGTTAGGTCCGATCTAGTTATTGTGATGATTTTCATGATATAGATATGTTATATGGCACATCTTATTTATTTCTGTCGAAGTACAAGCCGATGGGTTATCTTCAATTCAATGCCACATCTTATTCGCCATCGGATATTGTCCATCGGCCCGTATGCATAAAGCTATTTATCTCATCGGCCGATGACGCGTCCACCGATAGATTTGCCCCTGATCATAGGTCCTATGGCCGATAGACATGATATTCCACGGTTTTACCATCTTTGCCACAGTCATCGGCTTTCCAGCTGATCGACTATGCTACTAATGTTATTGTTGGCGTAAAAGATTACGCAAACAGGTTTCTGAAGATTATAAACTAACAAACAAAGTGTTTGCGAAGTAAACTATTCCAAGCCTCCGAAAGGATAATAGCTTAAAATAGTTCGAAAGTGTGTATTGAATAACTTGTATTTGGTCCTCATTACAGGGTAAAACGGGGGGTATTTATAGGCCCAAACATTAAGGAAAACACCTTTTTACCCCTCTATTACAACCGACATAGTGGAAACTATTCGGTACCACTAATAGGGCTAAAATGGTAAAAGACTAATCTAAAGAGAAAAAAGATAAGTCTTCCATCTTAGCTGGCAAAGAAACTCTCGGAAGAGTCCAAGTTCGAAGATATACGACGAACTCGAGTCCGTCATCATACTTCGAACTTGATTCAATGCATCTCCGGAGATACATGCTGGAAACCTTTGATTCAATCGCCTACCTTTGTCTTGTTACTGCAATAACCCTGAGGATGGAATATTTTCCCCCAACAGTAGCCCCTCGAATATGCTTCTCCGTTAGATATGTAACGTTAGGAGAGCAGTATACGCAAGAAAAATAATCATGCGTAGGGGTTAGCAGATTTAATCCATCTCCGAAATACGTGGAAATGTAAAACTTCGAATCAACTTCTAAGAAAATTACATTCGAACTGTCTTAGAATTAACTCGAAAAGTCCGAAAGCCTTTCTAGACTTGGAAAAAATAGCCGTTGGCTTTTTCCTTCTAACGGAAGTTAAGCGATGCGTTAATTCCGCAACAAAGTAACAGTTAAGAATGCGAAACAGCAGATGCAAATGGTAAAAAATCGTGGTCTGGGCTATAAATAGAGGGCCCAGACCCTTCTCGAGTACCTTTCCACCGCTTTCGTGCAACAAACCATCAGAAAAGCCCTAACCTCCGTTTTTCCTCTGAAGCAACCCGTGCGATCGCATGGCAAAAACCAGTTTCAAGGGTCCTGGAGCGGCTTCAACATTGGTTCAGCAGCAGGCGGCGGCATCGGCAGCGGCTGCGACATCAGCGACGACAACTTCGACACCAGCAATGGTAGCAATGGCGGCGGTGGGGAGAAATCCCCAAAATGCTGGCCCTCATGACCTCTTCCCGGTATCGACGAAGTACGTGGATCAGTCCTATCAATTGGGACCCTCAACCTGCAAAAGGGAATCACTTGCGGCCGCAATAGAAGGCAAAATCAGTTCTGGAGTTATGATTCGCAAACCCGGGAAAGAGGTCATTCCGTCGCCAAGGCCAGGAGAAGTAGTTGTCTTCGAAGCCTTCTTCGAAGCTGGCTTGGGGCTTCCGGCAGTTGACTTCTTAGCTGAGGTATTGGACTTATTCCATGTTACTCTCCCCCAGCTCTCTCCGAATGTAGTAGCTCGTCTTGCCATCTTCGAATGGGCGTTGCGAGCCGAAGGTTGTGAAGGAACGGCTGAGATCTTTGCAGCACTGCACAGAGCTTCGTGCCAACCAAAAAACTTCGTAGGCCCCGGAGGTGAAAAGATGGTGGTGGCCTTCAGAAGCATTAACTTCAGGCTTCGAGACGAGTATGCTCTTCGGTTTCCCGCCAAGGCCATCAATGCCAGATGGTATACAAAATGGATCTTGAAGTGGTTTTATGCCGAAGTTGGGGCAAGCGGCCGTCTAGCCGGACCCTTGCAAGATATCAACTTCCGAAAGGAAGCTCTTGTGCATCCGGATCCGGGCCAGCTCGAAGCTCGCATCAGCTTGCTCCAAAAAATTAGTCGCCGCCTGAGCATGCGAGACTTAGCCGAAGAATTCCTCGGGCTTCAGATCCCTCCTCTGATGGCCAACTGGCCGATCACCTTCGAGGAAGATTCGGAGGGCGGTCTTTGCAAAATTTCTTTGAACTCGAACCCTGCAGGTAACTTTGAAAACAACATATGTCATGTATATTTATTTGAAGAAATAACCAACTTAACTCATTTTTTAGCCTCTTCGGCCCCTATAACTTCGGAGCAGATTGTACGAGCTTCGGAGAAGATTCTGGGCATCCCAACTCCGACCGAGAAGGAATGGAGAATTAAGTTGGTTGGTACTTGGGAATGGTCCAACCGAGTATGGGGGCTACTCGAAGTTGTTCCGCCCCTTCTTGTGGATTGGGTGCCTTCGGAGAAAGGGCCCAAAAAGAGAAAAGCTGAAGTCGGAGCCTCGAGCTCTGCCAAGACTCTGATAAAGAAGGTAGCTCGAAAGCCAAGAGTTGCTGCGCCTTCAAGCCCAAGAGCTTCGGTCTCTGATTCCTTGGAAGATGAAGGCAGAATGCTTGTTGACCTGATCGACGAAGATGCAGCCCAAACAGAAGCTAATATCGATGATGCTACGAGCGTGCCAGAGTCTCAAGTCAACCTTGAGCAAGTGAGGACTCCGGCTGCTCAAGAAAATTTACCGCAAGACGGAGCCCCTGAGAACGAAGGCGGAGTCGAAGCTGTTGTAGAACCAACTTCTATTCTGGGTGAAGTAACAACGGCCGCTCTCGAAGATGCTCCAACAGTCGAAGATTTGACTGTTGACTCCGACGAAGACTTTGGAGTAGCCTTCGACCCGCCAAGCAGCCCAATGCTCACCCGTCGCCAAAACGTCGAAGGTAAACTTCGCATAATTCTTTTGTTCTTTTTTCCTGCGAAATTATACAATGTATAATACCTTTGTTTTAACAGGATCTACTCCCGTGGAAGAGGTCCGTTCTGAAGATATAATTCCTGGGCCTTCGACAACTTTGGAGCCAATTCCAGGAGTCACTCAAATGGGACCTGTAAAAGGCAAAGGCAAGATGGACCACCTCCCTGCTCCGAGCTCAGGATCAACTCCGTCTAAATCAACAGACAAAAGCCAATCTACGGAGGGGGGTCAGTCTGCCGGAGCTCCAAAAGATACGACTCAGCAATCCGGGCCTTCACCAAACGAGGATGACCAGCAAGCCTTGAGCTTGCTCCCTCTTCTAGCTCCTTTCTTGGAGCGAAGAACTGGGCTTCGGACTTTGCTCGAGCCTTTGGATCGAGCTAGCCGCGAAGTCAGGGAGACGGACTTGGTGGCCATCTTGAGCGAGGCGGAGAGCTCGGATCTTAACGCTGCCATGGAGCGTGCAGCATACAAGGTACGAAGTATCTGCAAAACAAAATTAAACTTATATACAAATAATTTCTCACCTTGGTTTTTTCTCTTCGCAGCAAATAGTCTTGGCCCGAGCTGCGAACATTTCAAATGAGCGTGGAAGCCTTCGCCTTCGAGAGGAAAACACAACTCTTCAACGAAATCTTACTATCTCCGAAGGTCAGGTTTTCCACTTAGATGACATGGTTTCAGCGAAGCGCAGGGCCAGACAAAGCTTGGAAGCTGCGAACAAAGAGCTCGAAGCAGAACAAATTGTGCTTCGAGCGGAAATTGAAAAGATGCGGGCGGAGCATGCTACGCCGGGAGCTGATCCTGTCAGGCTCCAAGAAGAAAAAGCCAAAGCTGCCGAGGAAGCTAGCCAGCTACTCAACCAGAAAAATTCTTTATCTACGGAGGCAGCTAGGCTCTCTCGAGTGGTAAGAGAATTAACTTCGGCGAAGGATGCCTTAATTGAAGACAAGCTGAAGTCGGAGAAGGTAGCTGCAGAGGTCATGAACCAGCTGCTAGGCGTTCTAGAGTACTTTGGTACTACTGGGACGCTTCCTTCAGATGACAACATCCCCCTGCTGCGACGGCTGAAGAGGATGCAAGGAGCAGCGAAGCAAATGAAGATAGCATGCATTCGATACAAAGAAATCTCTGGACAAGTGGCTGCTATCGGCATACTTCATTACTACGAAGATCTGGGCAAATCGATAACTCCGAACGCAGGGGCGGCTCCCATTACCTTTGACGACAATCAGCTTCTTACTCCTTCCGAAGGTGTGGCCGCTGATTGGCAAGCCTTTCAAACCTCATGGAGAGCCTAAGGTCGCTCTGCGATCAAGGCTTGGATCGATGAAGGGCAACGCCAGAAGCAAGCTCGGTCCCATGCTTCGAGCAGCCAGCCTCCACCAAACCCGCATGTTTAGAATTATCTTAGGATCTTCGACTATGTAAAGCATTATGCTTTTGTACATTTATGAATGAAAATTTGCTCATCATGTTTTTAGGCTTTGCCTCATATGGAAGATGTCGAAGTGTTAGACGTTAATGACGAACTCTGCCTACTATGGGCTACCTTCGATATTTTAAAACTCCACAAGCGCCCTCAATTTTGTTCCTCGTGATAGCTCCGGTGTGATTGCGCCCGAAGTAAGCAAAGACATATTGTCTTGCATTAAAGAGGAAGAAAAAGAAGTTAACTTGGAAACTTCATCTTCCAAAGACATTGTATGGTCCGAAGACGAAGATGAAGCTCATGGTAAAAGGCCTGAAGAACTTGGAAGCTGGGAAAGGAGCCCCGAACGACTTCGAACTTGGGCCGAGCTTCAACAAGAACAGAAAGACTTTAGAGCTTCGAAGGGAGGTAGGAGAGTTAAACGCAAAGTTGTTAGAACTCCTAGCTCTGGAACTAGTGGTTCCAACCTTAGCTTTAGAGATCGAAGGGGTCTTCGATTCCTTCTTGGTATAGATACCGATTTTTCATGATGTAATCATTTTTGTTCGAATAATAAATATCGATTTAAAATTGTCTCCCTATTTACCAGCCCCTCTTTGGGCCTAAGCAACTTCGAACTATATTCAAAGATGGTTAGGCGCAAAGAAAAACTTAGGAGTACAATTTTGGGGTTTCGGAGCCCCTCAACAATTTAAAGTTTGATTAAAATCTTATTAAATGTCTTCGACTATTCGTAGTCTGAAGATTGGTAATTTAGTACCGTATGTTTTGAAAGAAATCACTTTGGACAACTTTCCAGACACTTTAGTGTCCTAAATGATTTGTCACTTTGGACTTTTTTAACAGACATTCGAAGCTCATGGCTCAAACTCTGTTTTGTTTTGGCCTCCTTTGGCTCTTTTTGCGAATTCTGTCAAACCAGTGGTTTGGAGTTCGTAGTGGTCTCTTTGGACTCTTTTTACGGATGCCTACAAGCCGATGGCTTGGACTATGCATCATTCGGTCTCCTTGGACTCTTTTTACGGATGTCTACCAGCCGGTGGCTTGGACTCTGCATCCTGTGGTCTCGGGCTCTTTTACGGATACCTACATGCCGGTGGCTTGGACTCAGGATTATGTCAGCCCACCACATCGGAAACTTCGGACCAGTGGTCCAATGTCCGAAAATATGATTCAAATTAATGACACTTCCCTCTCGGTCAACTCGACTATTCCAGTGCGCCCACTCGGAAGTGGGAATTTTATGAAGGGTAGGCATTATCTGAACCATATGCTTTATTAATTCGGAAAGTGTTTACAAATGATTACAAGGAGCCCCTATGCGAAGTATCACTTTAGGTGGTCCGTATGCCATGTATGCGCTAACTCTTCACCTTCCTAATTAGCTAACTTAAAAGAACCAGGACGCCTGGAGCGAACAATTAAGTATGGACCTTCGCACATATTTCCTAATTTTCCTGGTGCTATGATACTTCGCAAAACGAGATGACCCAGCCTAAGTTCATTAATCTTGACCTTTGGGTCGAACCAAGTCTTCGTCTGCTGCTGACACTTTGACAAATTTGCCACAGCTCGAAGTCTTGTCTCCTCTGTTAAATCCAGCGAAGCTTGTCTTTCTCTTTCTATTTCCAGTTCGGTGCTGCGAAGTGATCCTCCTTTGAGCTCTGTTGGTGTCATAGCTTCATCTCCGAATAATAGTCTGAAAGGAGTGAAACCGGTAGACCTTGTCTGAGTTGTCCGGATGGACCATAGGATCTTTGGGAGCTCTTCGGTCCACAATCCTTTTGCCAATCCTACTATTCTTCGATTCAGCCCTAAGAAGATATTACCATTGGCTCTTTGAACATCTCCATTAGATTGAGGATGTCTTACTGCAGCGAAACATAGTTGAATGCCTAGATCTTCATAGAATTTCCTGAAGGGTTCTGCATCAAACTGTGTTCCATCATCTACTGTGAGCTGCCGAGGCACTCTGAACCGGCATATGATATTCTTCCAGAAAAGTTTTTGAACATTATTCGAAGTGATAGCTGTTAGGGGCTCTGCTTCGATCCACTTTGAAAAGTATTCGATTGCTACCATTGCGAACTTCAAATTTCCTTTTGCTGCTGGGAAGGGACCAATAAGATCCATGCCCCATCTAGCCATGGGCCATACTGGGGCAATGACTTGAAGAGCTGTTGGTGGGCGATGACTTCTTCGTCCCATCCACTGACATCCTTGGCAAGTACGGACCAAGTTCTCCGCATCAGCTACTATTGTAGGCCAATAAAGCCCCTGGCGAAGTGTTTTTCCTGCCAAAGCTCGAGGGGCCAGATTTCTACCGCAAAGTCCTTCATGAATTTTTCGAAGAATTTCTTAACCTTCGGCTTGAGATATACATCAGAGCAGACGGGAACATACTCCGGCCTTGAACAAAATACCGTTGATTATGTGATAATTCCGAGTTCTAAGCTTTAACCTCGAAAGTTGTGGTCCTTCGGACATATTTGCTTCTCCTTGCAACAATTCCATGATTGAACATCGCCAATTTGTACTTGGAATGCAAAAAACTTCCGCAGCAAGAATTTGTAGCACCGAAGGTGTTCTGAGTTCTTCATAAAAAGCTTCTTCGGGTATGTCCATAGCTCCGGCTGCAGCTTTTGCTAGGATGTCAGCTTGCCTATTTTCTGCTCTAGGTATACTCTCAATGGAAATCCCTTTAAATGCTGCTTCGATCTTTCGGATTTCTTCTAAGTACTTTGCAAGCTGTGGATGTCGAACTTGGAAACTCTTGTCTACGTGCCCTGCTACAATCTGAGAATCTGTTTTAATAACAACTCTTGTAGCCCTTAGAGAACGTGCCTTTCGAAGTCCCAATAAAATTCCCTCATACATCGCTGTATTATTGGTAGACTTAAAGTTGAGTCTTGCGGAGTACATTTCCTTTTGCCCTGAAGGCGAAATTATCACAACTCCGACACCTGCTCCAGATGCTTGGAAAGCTCCATCAGAGTAAATAGTCCAAATCCCTTCACTTGGCTTCTCCGGAGCCCATGCTGTAGGGGGAGTCCATTCTGCCACAAAGTCTGCCAACACTTGCGACTTAATTGTTGTTCTTGCCACAAAGGATATGCCGAAGGGTGCTAACTCAACAGCCCACTTCCCAATTCTTCCAGTGGAATCCTTACTTCGGAGCATATCTCCCAAAGGATACGAAGTTGGTACAATTACATTATGTGCCAAGAAATAATGCCTTAGCTTCCTCGAAGCCATTATAAGAGCATAAGTGAATTTCTCAAGCTCGGAATATCTTGTTTTTGCTCCGGACAATGCTTCGGAAACAAATAAACTGGATTATGTACCAACTTCCAGTTGAAATCAACCTCCCTGACAAGGACTGCACTGACAGCAGAGCCAGTAGCTACAAGGTAGAGGAGTAGGGTTTCGTCTGCAACAGGCACCGTGAGTGTAGCAAGGTTACTAAGATAATTCTTAATATCTTCGAAGCTCTTTTGACACTCCGGTGTCCATGCAAAATCTTCGGACCCTTTCAATGCTTTGAAAATGGGCAAACTTCTCTCCGCAGACCTTGCCAGGAATCTGCTAAGTGCTGCAAGACGACCGGTCAGCTTTTAACTTGCACATGCTTTAAATTCTCTAGGGGAGCCATTCTCTGCAACGCAGTTATCTGAGTGGGGCTAGCTTCGATCCCTCTGCTTGAAACTAGATACCCTAACAATTTTCCAGCCTGCGCCCCGAAGATACATTTTTCGCGGTTGAGACGGATCCCACATGCCCGAAGGCTATTGAATGTTTCTGCTAAGTCTAGGCTATGTTGGTGCTTTAAAGCACTCTTTATTACAATATCATCCATATAGGCCTCTACATTACGACCTAATTGATGACCTAGAGCCTTAGCAATTAACCTCGAAAAAGTAGCCCGGTATTTCTTAAGCCAAAGGGCATTCTTACATAACAAAAGACTCCTGAAGGAGTTACGAAGCTTGTCTTGATTTCATCTTCACGCTTTAACCAGATTTGATGATAGCCGGAGTACGCGTCGAGGAAGCTTAATAACTCCGAACCGGCGGTGGAGTGAACCAATTGATCAATTCAGGGCATGGGGTAGGGGTCGCGGGGGCATGCTTTATTCAGGGATGTAAAATCAATACACATGCGCCACTTCCCAGAAGATTTCTTCCTAACAAAGACTGGGTTGGCTAACCACTCCGTATGAGCCACTTCTCTGATAATCCCACCCTTCAGCAACTTTTCAACTTCGTCTTTAGCAAGGATAGCTCTCTCCGTAGACAACTTCTGGAGTCCTTGCCGAACAGGCCGAGCCTTCGGGTTCACAAGTAGACTGTGTTCAATAATGTCCCGACTGACTCCGGTGATGTCTTCATCAGACCAAGCAAATACATCTAAATTCTCCTCAACTACTTTCTCTAAGGATGTAGCAACTTCTGGAGGCAAGTCTTTACCAAATTGAAATGAATATTCCTTGCCATCTTTGACAATAACCTTCGTTGCAATCTCTCCTTCGGGACTTGGTCTTGGGAAGGATTTCTTCGAAGATTCGCTAGGAGCAGAAAAATTTTCCGGATTATCTTACACACTGTTCACCTGTCTCGGGTCAAGAGGAGGGCCATGACCATACTCTGCTCTTTGCGCAATGGCCTGATCTCCGAAAACAGTGAGCACTACCGCTTGTGTGGGCATCTTCATACATAAGTAATTATGATGTGCCACAGCTCCGAATTGATTTAACATGCCTCTTCCGAAGATGAAATTGTATGCATATGGAGCATCCACAACATCGAAGATCACTTCCTCTGTCCTGGCCAGTGGCCCCTCTCCGAAAGTAACTTCCAGGCCAATTTGGCCAAGGGCATCAAGAGGGGGTCCTGCAAAGCCTTGTAAAGGACGGACTGCTGGGAGAAGATGCTTTCTGGAGATGCAGAGTTGATCAATGGCTTGGACAAAAATAATATCCGCCGAACTCCCTTCGTCAATTAGCACTCTTCGAACCTCAGTTCCTGCTATGTCGGCAGTGATGACAAGTGGGTCTACATGTGGAAATTTAACACCAGCTGCATCATCTGCGGAAAAAGATATTGGCACATGGGACCATTTGGGCATAGCAGCTGCAGATGAAGAGGTTCCAATATGGCCCACTTCTCTAACATATTCTCTTCTCTGCCTCTTTGACATACTTCCGAGAGTACCTCCTCCGGAGATGGGGAGGACTACTCTTTTTCCTCGATCTTGCCCTTCTTCTTGCTTCGGAGGTGGCATAACATTGACCACCGGAGGGCGTTTTGCCGGATCGAAGTTCTCTATTCGTGCCATACCCTGGACAGGCTCCGGACGCACTTCAGCTGGAACTCGGTCAGTAGTGCCTTGACCCTAAGTTCTTTCCAAATACTCTCCTCTCAGAGCAAGTATAGACTTGCACGAGTCAGTTGCGTGACTCCGATTTTCACTGTGGATACAACAGAAAAAGGTCTGGCCTTTGCCAGCCGGTTTCCCTGGCGGCCTCCAGCCGCTGGTCTTGCTTCCTGAATGTTGCGTAGCTCTTTGGGCAAATTTCTGCGGGGGTGCAATGTTCAGAACTTCTGAACGAGGATGATTTTGCCCCCTACGCTTGTCATGCTGAACTTCGAAGCTAGGCCCTTGCGGCTGTGCTAAAGTTTTCACTTCCAATTTAACTTCTTGCAGTATCGACGGGGTTGCAGCAGTTCTCCGAAGCCATCCCTGTTCTGACCTTGCATACTCTTGGAAATAAGACATCAACTGAGAAACAGAAGATATGCTTTTCCGGTGAAGTTTATCAAGGAGGCCTGGATGAATAACTCCCTCTCGAGCTGCGTCAACTACTGAAGACGTAGTTAACCCTCGAATTTGCGACTTCGTATGAGCGAAGCGCTTGAAATATTTTCTTAAGGTCTCTCCAGGGAGCTGCTTCACCTGGAAAAGACTTCCTGTTGACATAGGGGTACGAAGGTACCCTGAAAGTTACTCACGAACTTCTTCTTCAACTGCCCCCATGAACTGATTGATCCTGGCTTCAGAGACCAGAACCACCGCAATGCCACTCCTTGAAGAGCTAGGGGGAAACATTTTGCCATAGTGTCTCGCACTCCTCCACTGCTTCAATTGCTAAAGCATAAGAACGGACGAATTCTCCACGATCTTCATCTCCGACATACTTGCAAAGCTTCGAAGTTTTGAACTTAGGGTCGAAGCGTACTTTCTGCAACTCAGGATGGAACGGAGACTCGGTGTCGAAGGAAGTGTTCTCCGGGGCTTCGGGATAAATAAGCTCGTGGTCTTCGGGCACTTCGGGAATGGTGTGGGTGGCTTGAGAACGAAGCCTATTCGCGGCTTCTTGCCGCCACCTTGCTACTACAGCTTGGAGACTAGCCATTTGAGCGGCCATATCACCAAGAACATCTTCATCTCCTCCGGAAGGATCTTCCGGGTCTTGAGAACTGTAGGGATCGGTTCGAAGTGGAACTTGAGGTGGAAGAGGGACTCTGGCTGGCCGAAGTATAGATGGAGTCGGCGGAGGAACTCCGTATGCTCGAGGAAGGGGAATCCCTTCCGGAGTTTGAGGTGGAGGAAACGTCGAAGGTCCTCCGACCTCAACTGTGTCTGAAGATCTTGCTCCGGAGGTCCGAGGGGACCTCCGAACAGGATTACCACCTGCACTTCGCTTAGGAGGCATGGTTTGAGAACTTGGTAGAGAACGAAGTTTTTTGGACTAGGTTCCCCGCGGACAGCGCCAACTGTTGGCGTAAAAGATTACACAAACAGGTTTCTGAAGATTAGAAACTAACAAACGAAGTGTTTGCGAAGTAAACTATTCCAAGCCTCCGAAAGGATAATAGCTTAAAATAGTTCAAAAGTGTGTATTGAAAAACTTGTATTCGGTCCTCATTACAGGGTAAAACGGGGGGTATTTATAGGCCCAAACATTAAGGAAAATACCTTTTACCCCTCTATTACAACCGACATAGTGGAAACTATTTGGTACCTCTAATAGGGCTAAAATGGTAAAAGACTAATCTAAAGAGAAAAAAGATAAGTCTTCCATCTTAGCTGGCAAAGAAACTCTCGGAAGAGTCCAAGTTCGAAGATATACTCCAAACTCGAGTCCGTCATCATACTTCGAACTTGATTTAATGCATCTCTGGAGATACATGCTAGAAACCTTTGATTTAATTGCCTGCCTTTGTCTTGTTACTGCAATAACCCTGAGGATGGAATATTTTCCCCCAACAGTTATATTTTCTGTTCCCATATTAGTTGTAGAGTCAAACTGATTGGCACACCTTGAACCCTTATTCTTGGAATGTAGGACCTGTACTTGAGTTAAGCAGATCTCCCAGGCCATGCGTCTGTAACACCCCAAATTTTCAAAACAATAAAAATATTACAAAATTCAATTTCTTGGAATTTATATTTCTGAAAATACTTCAAATACCCTTTTATACCCAATTGTACTACAGCATAGAGTAGATGGCCAAATTAAGAGGTGAAACTTTTTGTATATGATCCTAAGACCAAAATATAATTTTGAGAATTTTTATAGATTTTTACCAACCTTGGAAGTAGCCCTAAGATTTTAATCTATTATCTAGAATTATTTTTATTCAGAAATGTTTTAAAACAGTAATGGGCCCCTCCCCCTCCTTTCTCTCTCTCCCGGCCGGCCCAGCCCGTTACCTCGCGCGCCTTAGGCTGACAAGCCGACCCCACCTATCGGCGCCGATCTCCTCCCCTCGCGCACGCACCCGACAGCCCGACCCCATCCGTCAGTCGCCACCCTCACTCGCCCGCGCCCGCCGACCAGTGACCCCCACCTGTCAGCTTCGTCCTCAACCTCGCGCCAGCCCCCCCTAATCCCGCCGGCGAGAACCTCGCCTCGGATCCCCTCGCCGGCTCCCCCTTCCGTTAAACCGATGCCGGCATTAACTCCCCTGAGGCCCACCGGTCAATTAAGCGCGTTAAGGCGCGCGTTTAAGCCCCTGGATCGCCTTCACGTGCCTGGCCACGCCTTCGCCGGTGAGTAAAGCCCTCCTCGGCTTTCCTTGCATGCGAGCCCCCTCCGGTGTCCTATTTAACCCCCCGGCCTACGCCGCGTTCGACCCCCATGCCCACTCGCTTCGAGAACGAACAGAACGCCTGCGATTCGCATTTTAGTGCTCCCCTCCTACTTCGTCTCCGGCCACCGTTCGCCCTCGCCTCAGACAACCTCCGTCCATGCCCTCGCCACCGTCGTGACCGCAAGGACGACCTCGACCTCGGCCACCCCTCCGCCGACGTCGAACCCCGCCGGAACACCATCGCCGACGAGGAGCCCGAAGTACTTCGTCGTCTGCCCTCGCCGCCGACAACTTCCCGTTGACCCCTCGCCTCGCCTAAGGTACCGTCGCGACCGCCGTAGTGCCCTCTTTCCATTTCTAGGCTTAGCTAGGGCCGCCGTCGCTCGCCGTGGCCGCTGGCCCGCTCGCCGTCGTCGGAGAAGACGACCGGCACGGGTCGAGTACCCGTGCCGTGTCGGATCTGATCCCGACCATGCGATCGCAATCGGGCGACGCACGTGAGCCCACGTACGCGATCTAATCCGCACCGTCGGATCTGGTCAAAGCGTTACGTTTTAATCTCGCGCGTCCATTTCCATTTAAAACCAGCGTTCGATCTCGTGCGTCCACGTAGCACCCTTTCGCACGTTTTAATCCTGGCCGTCCGTTGTCACTTAAAGTGCCCCGCCTCGCCTGCGCACGTTGGATCTGGATCCGACGGTCCAGATCGACCTGGTGCACGCGCACAGTGCGCGGGTTCACCGTGGGCCTGGCTCACCGTGGACCCGAGTGGTCTAAAAATTGAAAATGAGTTTCAGAAATACTTTTAAACTTGTAAAATTCATATCTGGCGCATTTGAACTCTAAAAATTGCCATTCCAATTTCAGAAAATTCATAATATTATTCTCTACATGTTTATGCAATAAAAACAGTAGGTTTACTTTGGACATTTCATGTTTATCTAAATGGACATTCAAATACCCTTAGTTTAAAAATGTAAATTTAAATTATTTAAAATCCAGTAAATTTTGTGTTTAATTATTTCCTGTTAATATGAACAAACCACTAAGTTTTCTATGGAACTTTCATTTAAAATTTATTAGAGAACTTAAAAATAAGAATAACCACTTTTAAAACCCTTTTTCAAGGGACAACACTTTAGTTTAATTTCTTTTTAACTGAATTTCAGGACCCTAACAACTTGATTTATTTTTTTCAAACCAACTTAACCCTATGTGATTATTATGTGATGTTATATTGTTTGGTTGAATGTTGTATTCATTTTATTTTGCTTTATTATATTAAAAAGACTACGACGTCGCCGAGGAGCCGGAGTACTTCCCCGAAGTCCCTCCCTCTCCTTTCGCTGAACAAGGCAAGTCACCAAACCAATCTCTTGAGCATATTGAACCCATGTTTGATTAAACTATCACTAAAACGCATAGGTTATATATGCATTAGTCGAATGAACCCTTACAATATATTTATTTAGGATCCCCCGACCTTGATGTGCAACCCAAGCCATGCTCTCTAGCCTAAACTCCTTGTCACCATATGATAAATGTTATTAGCTAGTGTCCAATGTATTGACACGATCGCTATAGGATAAAAATGAGTCGTAGTACATGGTTCTACTATATGATCACCATTGTTTCTTATCTATGGATTTCTGTCGGTGTTGGAGTTGTGGTTATGAGTGGATGCATGGTGGGTTCCGGGTGCAAGCTAGGGCATTGGTCGGTAGCACCCGGGGCACTATAAGGACCGGTCTGAGGGATCCGTTGCAATACACTTACGTACTAACCACAAGTCTAGTGGGTAAGTCCTAACTAAGGTATGGGTTGTTCCAAACCGAGGCCACCATTTGGAGATGGGTCAAGTTGCACCTGCGGGTGACTTGTACCAATGTGGCGCAAAAGGGGGTGCGACGTTAGCCGGGATGCGGCCCGGAGCGCCGACAAAACCTAGAGCGGGTGGTTATCGCTTGGAACATCTCATGTCGAGGTTTTGGCACGAGTTCCCGTGGTATGGGTCATCTCGTTTGGGATGAGTGCGTGCCTTGTGGGTACAGTAGTACATCTCTGATCAGAGTCTTAAATCTTTTCTAAAAGCCGAGCCCACGGTCAAGGGCGGGTTGCGTGACATCCCCCAGTTAGTTTACTTTGAATATGTATGTGCATGATAGATTGACATGTGAGGACTGTTGAGCGAGGTGGGGCTGACTGTACCCCTTGAGTTAGTTGATGTTGATGATATTCATGTTTACTTTCCGCATGATTAAAATATGATTACACTAAATGCAATAACTGAAACTGTACTTTTCCGCAATGTTAGCCATTACCCTTCCTTGTTTATTATCCTGCATTATTACTTGCATTTGCGGTGGCTTGTTGAGTACTTTTTGTACTCATACCCGTTGGACCCCACAGAGGATGCTTACTATGAGGACGGTCTGGAGTAGCGACCCAGTCAAGGAGAAAAATCCTGAAGAAGATGTTCGTCATGCCGTTTTATAATTATTTACTGTTTTTATTAAAACTTTGATGTAATAAATATGGTCTGCGTACCATGGATATTGTCGTATGTACGTTGTCGCATGATGAACCTCTTGTATTATTGTTTTTCTTCTGAAATTCAATAATGTCTCGATTTGATAAATCGGGGCGCCACAAGATGGTATCAGAGCCGACTCGACTGTAGGAAGCCAAACAGACCCGCCTAGCCATTAGCCACAGGAAATTATTTCTCGAAAATCTACTTTATAAACATTGCTCCTCTCCTCACTTTTATTCAACTTGCTGTTTTGTAGATGCCTGTCTACCAAGTCCACAGCTACTGCCGCCACTACGAGGGCTTCGTCCGGGAGCTCCGTATGATGCTCACCTTCCTCGGGTTCCTCTTCGAAGCCGAATTCCAAGGAGTGTATCCCGACGAGTTCGCCGGGCCTTGCGACGTCTCCCTCACCGTCCACGGCTCCGGAGAACACCTGCCGCCCTACACCACCGCACTTGGAGGCCCGACTTTCGACGTCGCGTGCCAACGAGTCGCCCTCCAGGCCCTCATGGAGCTGAGGATGATCTACGACGATCGTCTTCAGAACTCGTCCTTCCGGCTCGTGCCAAAGCATACTCCCGGAGCCCACCGTAGCATCTACCTCGGAGTTCACTCCGTGCGTGATCCGGTCATGGCCTGGCAGTCCCGTCTTCTACAGGCCATGGACGATCTCCATACCGAGGTGGTGCTCGACGCCGACGAGCACCATGAGGCGGTTGAGTTCCTTCGTGAAGAAACGAAGAACTTGATCCAACAGAACGGCGAACTGCAGCGCAAGATCATGCAGCTGCAGAAGGATATTGCGGAGATGGTTCCTCTTCTTCCCAGGAAGAAGAAGCCCATCCGTGAGCCCCTCCCTCGCCCCAAGAGGATCCCGCCACGACCCTCCCCCCGCCAGACCCTCCACCAGCGCCCGTGCACCACGCCCCGGCCTCGTCTCCGACTTCATCATCGAGAATTTTCTCGAGCCCACCATCCCTTCGGAGCCGCGTACTCGTGGTTCCGAGAGCACGGAGACCGCCTCCGGTGGCGAGTAGGCATTAAGAGTCGCTATTTAATAAAAGGCATGATTTTGTATGTGGTGCTACCCACGACGAGTGTGTTGTGGGTAGAATAAGAACTTGGTTGTAATGAACATTTTTCTACCACTTAATTTTTATGCATGAGCTGCTCTTGTTAATTGTGTTGTCAACTTTTTGCCTTATAACCTCATGAATTCAGAAAATGGCCGACCACCAGAACACCGGTTCCAACAACGGAGCAGGAGGAAGCCGTGATGCGCCCGAGGGTGTTGTACCCAACTGGGGTGCAACGGGCCCGCGTCAGTCTGGGTCGCCCTCCACCAACCACCCCACCTTGGCGGAGATGATGGCGAATTAGAACCAACTGATCACCGCCCTCCTTACCCAAATGCAGAACCAACAGGCTCAGTTTGACCGTCTACAGAACGGGGAACCCGCCCCTCGCGCACCAGCACCCGCGCCCGCTCCGCAGCTCTCGGAGTTCCTGCGCGTGCGCCCGCCCATCTTCTCGAGCACCACCAACCCGATGGAGGCCGGAGATTGGCTTCGCACCATCGGAAAGAAGCTCGACCTCCTCCCCTGCATCGACCGGGAGCGGGTGGCCTTCGCCAGTCACCAGCTCCAGGGTCCCGCCGCTGAATGGTAGGACAACTATCGTGAGTCCCAGCCAGAGGACCACGTGGTGACTTGGGCGGAGTTCACCATCGCCTTTCGTGCCGCCCACGTCCCCGCCGGTGTCATCGCGGTAAAACAGCAGGAGTTCCGCGACCTGCAACAAGGCAATAAGACCGTCATGGAGTACCTCCATGAGTTCAACCGCCTCGCCCGCTACGCACCGGAGGAAGTGCGCACGGACGCCCTCCGCCAAGCCAAGTTCCTCCGGGGACTTAAGGATGAGCTGTCCATCCAGCTTGTCGCCACCGACTACGCCGACTTCCAACGGCTAGTCAACAAAGCGCTCATTCAAGAGACTGAGCAGAACAAGCTGGACCTCAAGAAGAGGAAGATGATCGCCTTCAAGCATCAGCAGGCGAACTCTCAGAGGCCCCGCTTCGTCCCTCCGCCACCAGCGCCCGCTTACCATCCTCGGCCCGCCTACAGGCCACCTCACGCCACTGGTGGATTCAACACCGTGCATCCTCGCCCCGCTCCACCAGCTCCGGCCGCTCAGCCGACACCAGCCGCCAAGGCCCCGATCTTGAAGGATCGCCAAGGGAGGCCGGTCGTCTGCTTCAACTGCCGCAAGGAAGGGCACTACGCACACCAGTGTCCCCACCCCAAGCAACCTCAAGGCGTGGCACCCAACCAGGCGGTTCGCGCCCGCGTCAACCACATCAGCCCGGAGGAAGCTCAGGAGGCTCCTGAAGTCGTGCTCGGTACGTTTACTGCGAATTCCGTACCGGCCGTAATATTATTTGACTCTGGAGCAACCCACTCCTTCGTCTCGGAAGATTTTGTGAAAACAAACAAACTGGACGTGCTCCCTCTACCCATTCCCATAGTGATTGCCACTCCTGGCAACAGGACCTTAGCTCGCTTATACAGCCATAAGGTTCAAATTGACATCCAAGGAGTATTATTTTGGGCTGAGCCAGTCCTCATCCAATGCATCGGACTCGACCTAATACTAGGGATGGATTGGTTGATGAAGCACAAGGGAGTGATCGACTGTGCCAACAAATCCGTCACAGTGACCAACCCTAAAGGCGCAACCGTCACTTTTCGGATGACCAGTCGCAAACCACTCGGAGCATCCCTTCGCTCGATAGCTCTTGAAGAGGTACCTATAGTCAAGGAGTTTGCGGATGTCTTCCCTGAAGACCTACCCGGAATGTCTCCCAAGCGGGACATCGAATTCAGAATCGAACTTGTCCCCGGGACCACTCCAATCTCCAAGCGCCCGTACCGGATGGCCGCCAATGAATTAGCCGAAGTCAAGAGCAACATCGAAGACTTAGAGCAAAAAGGATATATTCGACCGAGTACCTCAACCTGGGGTGCACCGGTCATATTTGCCATGAAGAAGGACAAGACCAAGAGGATGTGCGTGGACTATAGAGCCTTGAACGACGTAACCATCAAGAACAAGTACCCATTGCCTCGGATCGACGACCTGTTCGATCAGCTGAAAGGATCCTCGGTGTTTTCCAAGATTGACCTCAGGTCAGGTTATCACCAGTTGAGGATTAGAGAAGAAGACATACCCAAGACTGCCTTCACCTCTTGCTATGGGCTTTATGAGTACACCGTGATGTCATTCGGACTCACGAATGCCCCGGCCTTTTTCATGAACATGATGAACAATGTATTCATGGAGTTCTTGGACAAGTTCATCGTGGTATTCATCGACAATATCCTCGTTTACTCCAAGACCAAGGAAGAACACGAGACTCACCTCCGTCGGACCCTCGGAAAGCTAAGGGAGCAGCAACTGTATGCCAAGTACAGCAAATGTGAATTTTGGTCGTCAGAGGTGAAGTTCCTCGGCCATGTTATATCTGCCGGAGGAATAGCAGTGGACCCAACCACCGTTGAAGCGGTAACCAACTGGCTGCAGCCCACGACCGTTACCGAGATCCGGAGTTTTCTCGGATTGGCCGGATACTACCGCCGGTTCATCGAGAATTTTTCCAAGATCGCCAAGCTTATGACCAGACTTCTGCAGAAGGAATTGAAGTTTGAATGGACCCCCGATTGCGAAGAAAGTTTCCAGACCCTCAAGAAGAAGCTAGTGTCAGCTCCTATTCTGACTCTGCCAGACATCCAGAAAGACTTCCACGTCTACTGTGATGCCTCTCGTCAAGGATTGGGATGCGTCTTAATGCAAGAAGGGAAAGTGATATCCTACGCCTCCCGACAGCTTAGGCCGCATGAGCTGAACTACCCGACCCACGACCTGGAACTAGCAGCCGTGGTTCATGCCTTGAAGATATGGAGACATTACCTTGTGGGAAATCGGTGTGAGGTCTTCACCGACCACAAGAGCCTCAAGTACATATTCACCCAACCAGATCTGAATCTCAGGCAAAGGAGATGGTTGGAACTGATCAAGGATTACGATTTGGGCATCCATTATCATCCGGGCAAAGCGAATGTGGTGGCAGACGCCCTTAGTCGAAAAGGGTACTGCAATGCCATCATGATTCAGGACCAAGCTCCTTTACTGTATAAGGAGATGGAAAGGCTAAATCTAGGGATCACCACTCGAGCGTACCTCGCTGCCTTGGAATCTCGGCCTGTCTTAATAGACCAGATCCGAGAAAAGCAGAAGGAAGACCCGGACATCCTGGAGATCCAGCAGAACATGAGGAAGGGTAAAGCCCCCGGATTTTCCGAGGACGAGCATGGTACCATCTGGTTCGGAAACCGGATCTACGTACCCGACAAACCTGAATTGAAGACCCTCATCCTTCAAGAAGCCCACGATACCCTATACTCCATCCATCCCGGGAGTACGAAGATGTATCAAGACCTAAAGGAAAAATATTGGTGGGTCAGCATGAAGAGGGAAATAGCAGAGTATGTGGCCAAGTGCGACACATGTCGGCGAGTCAAGGCAGAGCATCAAAGGCCTGCCGGACTTCTTCAACCCCTCAGGGTCCCTGAATGGAAGTGGGAAGAAATAGGAATGGACTTCATCACGGGACTTCCTAGGACCCAAGCTGGTCATGATTCTATCTGGGTGATCGTCGACCGACTCACCAAGGTAGCTCACTTCGTTCCGGTCAAGACAACTTACACCGTCGCCAAGCTGGCCAAGTTATATATGACCCGGATCATGTGCCTTCACGGAGTTCC
Source organism: Zizania palustris (assembly GCA_019279435.1). Taxonomy (NCBI): domain Eukaryota; kingdom Viridiplantae; phylum Streptophyta; class Magnoliopsida; order Poales; family Poaceae; genus Zizania; species Zizania palustris. The sequence continues at coordinate 105,316,772 of JAAALK010000283.1, read as the reverse complement.
TAAGAATATTGTATCTGACCGCGAGAGTCAGTTCACCTCCAAGTTTTGGAAGAACCTTTAGGAGGAACTCGGCACCCGTCTGAACTTTAGCACTACCTATCATCCACAGACTGACGGTCAGACCGAAATGGTCAACCAGATATTGGAGGATATGCTTAGAGCTTGTGCTCTAGACTTTGGCGGAATGTGGGACAAGAACTTACCATATGCGGAGTTCTCCTACAACAACAGCTATCAAGCCAGCCTGCAAATGTCCCCGTTCGAAGCACTCTATGAACGTAAGTGCAGAACGCCGCTGCTCTGGGATCAAACCGGAGAGTCGCAACTGTTTGGGACTGATCTATTAAGAGAAGCTGAAGAGAAGGTTAAGATCATAAGAGACCGATTGAAGGCAGCCCAATCTAGGCAAAAGAGCTATGCCGACAACCGTCGAAGAGACCTAGCCTTTGAGGAGGGCGATTATGTCTATCTCCGAGTCACTCCCCTCCGCGGCACTCAAAGGTTCAACATGAAAGGCAAACTAGCACCCCGCTACGTCGGACCTTTCCAGATCCTCCGACGACAAGGAGAAGTGGCATATCAACTCGAACTGCCTCCATCCTTGGCAGGAGTTCATGATGTGTTCCATGTCTCTCAGCTGAAGAAGTGCCTCCGTGTACCCACCGAGCAAGCCGACCTTCAGCAGCTCAATGTCCAAGAAGACTTGACCTACATAGAGAAACCCATCAAGATCTTGGAGACCAAGGAGAGAGTAACCAGAAGTCGCGTTGTTCGCTTCTGCAAGGTTCAATGGAACAACCATCCCGCCGAGGAAGTCACTTGGGAAAAGGAAGACGAACTGAAAGCCCAATACCCCGAGTTATTCGAGTAGCGTTCCAATCTCGAGGACGAGATTCTTGTAAGGGGGATAGGTTTGTAGCACCCCAAATTTTCAAAACAATAAAAATATTACAAAATTCAATTTCTTGGAATTTATATTTCTGAAAATACTTCAAATACCCTTTTATACCCAATTGTACTACAGCATAGAGTAGATGGCCAAATTAAGAGGTGAAACTTTTTGTATATGATCCTAAGACCAAAATATAATTTTGAGAATTTTTATAGATTTTTACCAACCTTGGAAGTAGCCCTCAGATTTTAATCTATTATCTGGAATTATTTTTATTCAGAAATGTTTTAAAACAGTAATGGGCCCCTCCCCCTCCTTTCTCTCTCTCCCGGCCGGCCCAGCCCGTTACCTCGCGCGCCTTAGGCTGACAAGCCGACCCCACCTGTCGGCGCCGATCTCCTCCCCTCGCGCGCGCACCCGACAGCCCGGCCCCATCCGTCAGTCGCCACACTCGCTCGCCCGCGCCCGCCGACCAGTGGCCCCCGCCTGTCAGCTTCGTCCTCAACCTCGCGCCAGCCCCCCTAATCCCGCCGGCGAGAACCTCACCTCGGATCCCCTCGCCGGCTCCCCCTTCGTTAAACCGATGCCGGCATTAACTCCCCCGAGGCCCACCGGTCAATTAAGCGCGTTAAGGCGCGCGTTTAAGCCCCTGGATCGCCTTCATGCGCCTGGCCGCGCCTTCGCCGGTGAGTAAAGCCCTCCTCGGCTTTACTTGCATGCGAGCCCCCTCCGGTGTCCTATTTAACCCCCCGGCCTACGCCGCGTTCGACCCCCACGCCCACTCGCTTCGAGAACGAACAGAACGCCTGCGATTCGCATTTTAGTGCTCCCCTCCTACTTCGTCTCCGGCCGCCGTTCGCCCTCGCCTCAGACCACCTCCATCCACGCCCTCGCCACCTTCATGACCGCAAGGACGACCTCGACCTCGGCCACCCCTCCGCCGACGTCGAACCTCGCCGGAACACCATCGCCGACGAGGAGCCCGAAGTACTTCGTCATCTGCCCTCGCCGCCGACCACTTCCCGTCGACCCCTCGCCTCGCCTAAGGTACCGTCGCGACCGCCGTAGTGCCCTCTTTCCATTTCTAGGCTTAGCTAGGGCCGCTGTCGCTCGCCGTGGCCGCTGGCCCGCTCGCCGTCATCGGAGAAGACGACCGGCACGGGTTGAGTACCCGTGCCGTGTCGGATCTGATCCCGACCGTGCGATCGCGATCGGGCGACGCACGTGAGCCCACGTACGCGATCTAATCCGCACCGTCGGATCTGGTCAAAGCGTTATGTTTTAATCTCACGCGTCCATTTCCATTTAAAACCCGCGTTCGATCTCGTGCGTCCACGTAGCACCCTTTCGCATGTTTTAATCATGGCCGTCCGTTGTCACTTAAAGCGCCCCGCCTCGCCTGCGCACATTGGATCTGGATCCGACGGTCCAGATCGACCCGGTGCACGCGCACAGTGCGCGGGTTCACCGTGGGCCTGGCTCACCGTTGACCCGAGGGGTTTAAAAATTGAAAATGAGTTTCAGAAATACTTTTAAACTTGTAAAATTCATATCTGGGGCATTTGAACTCTAAAAATTGCCATTCCAATTTCAGAAAATTCATAATATTATTCTCTACATGTTTATGCAATAAAAACAATAGGTTTACTTTGGACATTTCATGTTTATCTAAATGGACATTCAAATACCATTAGTTTAAAAATGTAAATTTAAATTATTTAAAATCCAGTAAATTTTGTGTTTAATTATTTCCTGTTAATATGAACAAACCACTAAGTTTTCTATGGAACTTTCATTTAAAATTTATTAGAGAACTTAAAAATAAGAATAACCACTTTTAAAACCCTTTTTCAAGGGACAACACTTTAGTTTAATTTCTTTTTAACTGAATTTCAGGACCCTAACAACTTGATTTATTTTTTTCAAACCAACTTAACCCTATGTGATTATTATGTGATGTTATATTGTTTGGTTGAATGTTGTATTCATTTTATTTTGCTTTATTATATTAAAAAGACTACGACGTCGCCGAGGAGCCGGAGTACTTCCCCGAAGTCCCTCCCTCTCCTTTCGCTGAACAAGGCAAGTCACCAAACCAATCTCTTGAGCATATTGAACCCATGTTTGATTAAACTATCGCTAAAACGCATAGGTTATATATGCATTAGTCGAATGAACCCTTACAATATATTTATTTAGGATCCCCCGACCTTGATGTGCAACCCAAGCCATGCTCTCTAGCCTAAACTCCTTGTCACCATATGATAAATGTTATTAGCTAGTGTCCAATGTATTGACACGATCGCTATAGGATAAAAATGAGTCGTAGTACATGGTTCTACTATATGATCACCATTGTTTCTTATCTATGTATTTCTGTCGGTGTTGGAGTTGTGGTTATGAGTGGATGCATGGTGGGTTCCGGGTGCAAGCTAGGGCATTGGTCGGTAGCACCCGGGGCACTATATATAAGGACCGGTCTGAGGGATCCGTTGCAATACACTTACGTACTAACCACAAGTCTAGTGGGTAAGTCCTAACTAAGGTATGGGTTGTTCCAAACCGAGGCCACCATTTGGAGATGGGTCAAGTTGCACCTGCGGGTGACTTGTACCAATGTGGCGCAAAAGGGGGTGCGACGTTAGCCGGGATGCGGCCCGGCGCGCCGACAAAACCTAGAGTGGGTGGTTATCGCTTGGAACATCTCATGTCAAGGTTTTGGCATGAGTTCCCGTGGTATGGGTCATCTCGTTTGGGATGAGTGCGTGCCTTGTGGGTACAGTAGTACATCTCTGATCAGAGTCTTAAATCTTTTCTAAAAGCCGAGCCCACGGTCAAGGGCGGGTTGCGTGACATCCCCCAGTTAGTTTACTTTGAATATGTATGTGCATGATGGATTGACATGTGAGGACTGTTGAGCGAGGTGGGGCTGACTGTACCCCTCGAGTTAGTTGATGTTGATGATATTCATGTTTACTTTCCGCATGATTAAAATATGATTATACTAAATGCAATAACTGAAACTGTACTTTTCCGCGATGTTAGCCATTACCCTTCCTTGTTTATTATCCTGCATTATTACTTGCATTTGCGGTGGCTTGTTGAGTACTTTTTGTACTCATACCCGTTGGACCCCACAGAGGATGCTTACTATGAGGACGGTCTGGAGTAGCGACCCAGTCAAGGAGAAAAATCCTGAAGAAGATGTTCGTCATGCCGTTTTATAATTATTTACTGTTTTTATTAAAACTTTGATGTAATAAATATGGTCTGCGTACCATGGATATTGTCGTATGTACGTTGTCGCATGATGAACCTCTTGTATTATTGTTTTTCTTCTGAAATTCAATAATGTCTCGATTTGATAAATCGGGGCGCCACAGCGTGTGTCAAAGTGTGACCAAAAAACATACCAACAAAGTCTTTGATTGATTTATTTTCTGTTTAACTACTGTTGGCGTAAAAGATTACACTAACAGGTTCTTCAAAGTTAAGAACTAACAAATGAAGTGTTTGTGAAAGCAGACTATCTCAAGCCTCTAAATAGGATAATAGCTCGAAGTAGTTCGAAGTTGTGTATTGAACATCTCAATATTCGATGCCTATTACAGGGTGAGAAGGGGGGTATTTATAGATAAAAACTCTAAGGAAAAGACCTTTTTACCCCTCAATTACAACAGACATAGTGGAAACTATTTCGGTACCCCGAATAGGGTTAATATGGTAAAGTATGTTCGAAGGATGTAGATAAAGTAGTCTCATCCTTCGGGTTGTTTTCCACTTCGGAGGGGAAGACTTTCGGAGGGTCTCTTCAGACCGTAGTCTGGATGGACCCTTCGACTTTAAACCATTTAGTCTGGAGACAAGTCTTGGACTTTGAGATTATGATTTGTCTTCCTCTTGGAATCTTGAGGATCATGAGGATGAAGTATTTTCCCCTAACAGTAGCCCCTTGAATATGCTGCTCCGAATAGCCTGTATAGAAAGGAGAGCAGTATACGCAAGAAATATTTTCATGCTCTGGGACTTAGAAAAAATTTAATGTATTATAACCATTCAAAGTGTCTTCAACATCGGAGGTGTATCGGACCCAAGCTTCGAACTTGAATCTCTGTGTGAAAGCTTCGGAAGAAAGTGGACCGTTGCAAATGTAGTACATCGCAAGGAGCCGTTATTTTTGATCCGTTATCCCTCAAATAGCTGTTAGGCTTTTTCGAGAAAGTAACGGACACAAATTTTAACTACGGGTTCACACTTTTTTACCTTTTGGCCCCACCTGTCAGCGACGAAGGTTGGATCTACAAGTGTGAACGCATATGCGAATCGTGCTAAAAGAAGACAGAGCGGTTATAAATGGGGAAAGCGAACCGTGATGGAGAACTTTACAGAGCTCCGGTTCTAAGCCTCTCCACATTTCCTCCTTCAAACTCTCTCCAACACTTTCGAGCAACCATTCGATGGAGAGGACCAGCGCAAGAGTGCCGACGGCGATGGGGACTTTGGCGCAGAGGCAAGCTTGGGCTGCATCTGTAGCAGCGGTGATGGCGGGAGCCCCTAGGGGTTCTTGGCCCAAGAATCCGCAAGAACTCCGCCCACCATCCATGAAGCCAATGAAGCAAACTTTCCTTCTCGGGCAATCAACATGTTCAGTGGAATCCATTGAGGAAGCTATGAATGGGAAGTTGGGTCCGGGAATGAGGACTCGAGTTCCTGGAGAAGAACTGACCCTAGCACCAAGGAGTGGAGAAGTTGTGGTCTTCGAAGCTTTTTTTGAAGCGGGGCTAGGCCTTCCTACGATAGATTTCTTGGCCGAAGTATTAGACATGTTCCACATTACCTTGCCGCAGTTGTCTCCAAATGCCATCACAAGATTAGCGATCTTCGAATGGGCCCTCCGAGCTGAAGGATATGAAGGGAGGTCCGAAGTCTTCGCAGCTACTCATGAAGCATCGTACCAAACAAAGCCGCAAGATGGGCCCAGAGACTCCAAATGGTTAGTGGACTTTGGGAGTGTTAATTTCCAGCTCTTAAAAGAGCATATAAAGAATTTTCCATCTAAGGCGATCAACGATCGATGGTACTCGGACTGGTTACTTCAGTGGTTCTATGCCGAGGTAGGAGAAGACTCTAGGCTAGCCAATCCCCTGCAAGAAATATGGTCCCGGAGGGAACCAGAGGTGTCTCCGGACCCAAGTTTTCTTTCAACGTGGCTCGGTGAGGAGCCATGCTGAATAGCGTGGGCCTCATGGCTCTAGAAGTGATGAGTCATTGTCAACGATAGTCAACAAGGACTGAAGAGAAGAAGAGATCTGCTGTTTTATGGGCCGCGTGTGACTCAGGTACACGGGCAGCGAGCGACTGTCGGGCAGAGGAGGCTGCGAAGTCGGGCTGGCCCAATCCGGGTGCATGGGCCAGGAGCAGTAGAAGACCCACTGGGCTGTTGACCAGGACTGACTCAGGTACACGGGCGGTGAGCGATTGCCGGGCTGAGAGAGCTGCGGAGTCGGGCCGGCCCAATCCGGGTACCTGGTGCAAAGCTGGTGGAGGCTTTGTCAGTTTCGGCGTAAAACTGACAACCGTTGATTCTGTATCCGACTGTCCAGAAGAGTAGCTTCAGGATATGTCATCTGTTACTCTAGGCCCACAGTCAGTCAGTTGTGTCTGTAAAAATACCTAAGGGCAGTAGAGTCTTTTTCTGTATTTTTGAGTCTGTAAAACCCTAAGGGGCTGGTAGAATATTCCTAGTGTTGGGCTGCCTATAAATAGCACCCCAATCCCTAGGGTTTGGACTACCCTTTTGAGCTGAAATCAAATCCACCTATTTGGGTCACTTTGTCTCCCGTTTTCTCTCTCCTGTGTGCGCCGCCAGGGGCTTCCTCTCCCTGTTCTTGCATTATTTTCACTCAAATCTCTTGGATGCTTTAATGCTTTGGTCCCTGGTGAATTTATTGCTTGCATTTTGTTCGGTTTGGGGAGTTATTGCCTTACCTACGGGCTGCTGAATTTATTCTTGAAGAGAAGCTTCTTCGGCTGGGAGTGTTCTTCACGGTGGGAGTACTAGTTCTTGCGGTTGCAAGTAGTACTGCTTTGCTGTAGCTACAGTGTACTGTAGCAGCTTCTCACCTTCTATTGCCCAGCCTTTTGATCGAAGCTGACAGTCCTTTTTGCCTTTTTTCTGGTGTGTCTGGCGAAGCTCGGTTCCGTGCGAAGCCCCTCAACTCCGTGAGGCAGTCTCCGTTCGAACCTCGTTAAAGGCTTCGTTTAGACTTCGAACTTCGGTCTTTGTTTCTGAGTTGCTAGATTCGAAGTTTCTCCTGTATGGACAGCATCGCATACTTCGAACTAGCATACTCCGAATCTATCTGTTCGAAGTGCACACTTTGTTAGGCTTCGAAGTTGGGTTCGAAGTTTGTCTTTTCTGATAGACTTCGCTTGGATTTCTTTGTGGAGTGTCAGCCTTCGATTCTCCTTCCGAAGCTTTCCCTGTTCGAAGATAGAGTGTAGGCTTCGGACTTTCTTTTCTGTCGCGTGACAGACTTCGCTACTTTGTTCGAAGGTAGTCCGTCTGTTTTGTGTGTTCGAAGTTTTCTGTTCGAAGATTGTGCTTCGAAGCTCTCGGTTCAAGGTGTGTTCGAAGTTTTGTCTTCGAAGCCCTCACTTCGAAGCAGGCTCCGACTTTGTCACCTTGCTCCGAAGCTTTTGGTTCGAAGCTGTGTTCGAAGTCCTGTCTTCGAAGTGCATACTTCGAACCAAGCTCCGGCACTGCTTTTTACTTCGCTCCGAAGTACTCTTCGCACTAGCCTAGACAGTGACACCTTCGACACTTCGGACAGACTCCGTCATCAACCTCCGAAACATACCTCGACGTGCGAAGGGGGCTTCGCCAAGTCCCGAACAGGAGACAACTTTGGACAGTAACTTCTCTTTTCACTTTATACATACTTAGATCATTTCATTGAGAAGTATAGGCCTGTTACAACTTGTTTATCTGCCTAGTTGCACCACTTTAGTTTTACACTGTATATCATCAGTTGCTTCTAGGTTAGAAACCTTTAGACTTAGGCCTACTGTTTACTTTCTGCTGCATAGTATTTTTGAGGTGCGTTGGGTATTGGGAACAGGCCATAGATTCGAAAGATTTTTTAAGGCGCCCATTCACCCCCCCTCTGGTCGCTACTTTCGGTCCTACAAGTGGTATCAGAGCGAGGTTAGGGTTTTTCCATACCTTAACCGGTTCTAAACCCCAGTAGTGACTATGACGTCTCCTGGCAAGGTCCCGTCCTTGGAAGCCTATGGCTATAATTATTGGAAGACTCGCATGCGAGCCTATCTCATGAGCCAGGGTTCGGACATATGGGACATTTGCGTTCACACCACATTTGTCATTCTGCCAGTTACTGAGCAAGGTACTGCTGGTATCATTGCTCAGCATCTGAGCAACAGTAAGGCTGTGAACATTTTATTTTCTGGTTTAGGTCCCACTGAATTTGAGCGAGTGAGTCATCTCTCCACTGCGAGAGAGATCTGGGCTACCCTCAAGGCACACCATGAGGGAACAGCACAGGTCAAGGCTCGGCTCTATCAGACCTACCGGCGTGAATATGAGAATTTCACACAGAAGCCGGGTGAATCTGTTGAAGCCTTGTTTGGTCGCTTTCAGTCGATCATTAACAAGCTTCGGGACAACAAGGCTGAGGGTGCTCAGTTAGTCTCAGATCATGAGCAGGCGCTCAAGGTTCTTCATACCTTGGACCCAAAGATCTGGGAGATCAAGGTATCATCTATCGTTGAGAGTACTTCTTACGATACCTTGACCATTTCTGAGTTATTTAGCAAGCTAAAGGCCACTGAGGTAGATATCCAGTTGAGATCAAATCTCACTGGCTCTGGATCAAAATCCCTGGCCCTTGCTACACCTTCAGTTGATCCCTCTGCTGTGAGCTGTGCTGGGTTCTCTTTGATGTCTATCACTGAGGACCAGCTTGAGTTGTTGGGAGATGATGATTTGTGTCTTTTTAACAACCGGGTGCGTCGTGTCTATGATAAAAGAATGTTCAAAAGACACGGCACAAAATCTGGATGCTTTGAATGTGGTGATCCAGGACACTTCATCGCCGACTGCCCCAAGCGTAGTGGATACAAGAAGGGCACCGGCAGCAGCTTCCACGACTCCGGCAAGCACGAGAGCCCCTCCTTCAACAAGGGCAAGCCGAAGACTCGGTTCTTCAAGAAGGCCCTGAAGGACTACCGGCGAGAGAACAAGAAGCGCGACAAGGCCTTCTTCGCCGAGATGGAGAAGAGCTACTCCAAGAGATCCACGTCTTCTTCCTCTTCATCGAGCTCAAGTGATGAGGAGATCACCATCAAGAAGGGGAAGGACAAGGATGATCCGGCGGGCCTCTGCTTCATGGTTTTCGGAGACAAGACAAAGGGCCGCTCACACCAGCGCCGAAGATCCCGCAAGAGCTTCTGCTCCATGGCTCTTGGGGATAGAGAAGAAAAGAGCTCCTCCGATGACTCCGATGACGACGATAGCAAGGTATCATCTTATGAGCGCGAAATTGTAGATTTACTTGAGAGCAATCGTCAGGAGTTGAAGTATCGGGAGAAACTGCTTAGGGGGGCTAAGAAAAGGATAGACGAGTTAGAGAGTGAGCTTGCCGTGGCCAACGGAAGAATTGAAAGTCTATCCTCTTCCCCTTGCTTGGGTGATAGCAGTGAGTGCCCTAAGTGTGAGGTGCTTCTGTGTGACCTGACGACTCTAAAGTCCAGGTACACAGAAAGGGTTGATGAGAGGGACGCTTTGGCCACTGAGCTTGAAAGCGCTCAGCAAGAGCTGAAAGATGCTCAAGCCACTGTCGTCGCACCCTGTGTTGATTGTCCATCTCATCTAGCTTCCTTAGCTGAGCTGAAATCCAAGGGCGATGAACATTTGGGTGATTTAGAGAGGTTGAGAGCTGAGCTTGCCCAGACTAGGCTAGAGCTTGAGACACTGTCAGTTCCACCCACTGTTTGTGAGAACTGCCTGTCTCTTAGAATGGAGTTAATTAAGCTAAAAGCCGGGAAGTCTGTCCAAGTAGAGAGTGAGTGTGAGACCTGCTTGTCTCAGGTGGAGGTTCTAGCTTCCTTGAGAGAGGAGCTAGCTGATTCTCAGAATGAGAACTTTTACCTCCGGTCTATCCTGAGTTGGATCAGTGCCAGAGAGCCACAGCTTGGCATGATAATCCAGCAGTTCAAGAGAAAGGATGGGTTTGGAGTAGGTTACACCTACACCAAGGCTGACTTTGAGAGTGCCCTCAGCCGGGCAGTGGAGTGGAGTAAAATGACTCCAGAGCAGAGATATCCCAAGACTCACTCCACTGAGTCCTCCCAGGCTTGTCAGCCCAAGGATGGAGTGATTCATGAGCCACCTAAAGCTCTACCCAAGAAACCTATCTGGGTTCCAAAGCCCAAAAATCTCCACACTTCTCTTGACTCTCTTCCTGGACCCTCTCAGCCCAAGAAGACCACACCAAACACTACCAAGCCCAAGAACCCCATGCCTCAACCACATCCCAAGAAGCCTACCTATCATTGTGAGTATTGTCAGAGAGACGGGCATCTTGCGGAGTTTTGCTTCAGGAGGAAGCGGGTTGAGAGAGCAGAGAGAGCTCGTAGTGATCAGGTGCAGTTCTACCAGCAGGGTGGTAGACTGCGTGTTCCTCGGCGTGGGGAGAGGCTGGAGGCCAGGCCGCGTCGTGTAGGTGGTGGTAGAGGAGACGGCTTTCTTGCCCGTGCTCCAGTTGGTGGTGTTCGTTCCGGCAGAGTTCCAGACCGAGTTGGCTACGGTTCTGGACCTCGTGGCCGTAGGGTTAGGAAGAACCGTGGACCGCGCTTTGAGCCGCGTTTTGGTCCAAACTCTTTTGATGGTTTTCGCTTTCCATCTTTTGAGCAGATGGCTCGACACTGGTTTAGCTCGTTTGCTAAACCTGGTGCCGGACCATTTGCTCCCACTTACAGACATTGATTGTGCAGGACCGGGGACTGGAGGATGTTTGGATCATGGACTCAGGATGCTCTCGCCACATGACGGGACATCGCAGATGGTTCTCCAGTCTCATTCCCCCGAGCTCCAAAGAGTACATTACCTTCGGGAACAGCGGTCAAGGGAAAGTAAGTGGCATAGGCTCAATCAGCATCTCAGACCACTTCTCTTTAAAGAATGTTGCTTTGGTTAAAAATCTGAACTTTAATTTAATATCTGTTTCGCAACTTCTTGAAGATGGTTTGGAAGTGCGTTTTAAGAAGGGCAATTCTTCTGTGATTGATTCTAGAGGGTCTTTGGTTTGTCAGATTTTACCCTTCGGTAAAGTTTTTCGAATTGACTTCTCTAGTTCTTTTGGCCCTTCTCGGTGTTTGATTGCTGGATCTTCTTCTGAGCTCTGGAAGTGGCATAGGAGGTTAGGTCATTTGAGTTTTGATCTGCTAGTCAGGTTAAGCTCTATGGACCTCATCCGAGGATTGCCCAAGCTTAAAATGGAGAAGGATCTAGTTTGTCATCCCTGTCGTCATGGGAAAATGGTTGCCGCTTCTCACTCACCTGTAACTCAGGTGATGACTACGTATCCAGGCGAGCTTTTACATTTGGACACTGTAGGTCCAGCTCGGGTACGCTCAGTCGGTGGGAAGTGGTATGCACTTGTGATTGTTGACGACTTTTCTCGTTTCTCGTGGGTTTTCTTTTTGGAGTCTAAGGATGAAACTTTTCAATTTGTCCATGACCTGATTTTGAAGCTGAAAAATGAGAACAATGGACGGATGCGAGCAATTCGCTCCGACAACGGCTCTGAGTTCAAAAACTCTCAGTTCGTCAGCTTCTGTGGTGATCAGGGTCTGGACCATCAGTTTTCTTCTCCTTACACTCCCCCACAGAACGGCGTTGTGGAACGAAAGAACCGCACGCTAGTTGAGATGGCCAGGACGATGCTCGATGAGCACAGGACTCCTAGGCGTTTTTGGGCTGAAGCCATGAACACGGCTTGCTATCTTGCCAACCGTATTTTTCTTCGAGCTTACATTGGTAAGACTTCATATGAGTTGCGGTTTGGCAGACAGCCCAAGGTGACCCACTTGCGAGCGTTTGGCTGCAAGTGCTTTGTGCTCAAGAAGGGAGGGCATTTGGACAAGTTTGAGTCTCGTTGCTGGGATGGTATTTTTCTTGGTTATGCATTGCATTCTCGAGGCTTCCGTGTTTGGAACCTCGAATCCCAGCTGCTTGTCGAGACGTGTGAGGTTTCTTTTGATGAGTCCTTGCCTTCTTTGACTCCTTCTTTTGAGCTTTCTGGTGATGATGAGCTCGGAGAGTCCATCTTCGAGGAAGATGAGGATACTCAAGCTGCTGTTGAGGGCGGGCCTTCTGCATCCCCCGCAGAGCCCACACCCTCTGTGACTTCGACTGATGATGAAGGCGGACCTCTGATCACTTCTTCCACTTCGATCGAGCCCCTTCAGTCGAGTCCAGAGGTGCCAGCTGCTGACTCAGGTGAGGTGACTTCAGATCACCAGGGAACCCGAGCAGTTCAGCGTGACCATCCCTCAGAGCTCATCATTGGTGATTTGACTGAGAGGACTTTGCGTTCTTCTGCCTCTCTCACTGTGTTTGCTGAATCTGCATTTGTTGCATCTTTTGAGCCCAGAGACATTTCTCATGCTCTTTCTGATTCTAATTGGATTAATGCTATGCAAGAAGAGCTTGAGAATTTTGTCCGCAATCGGGTTTGGACACTAGTTGAGCCGCCACCAGGATGCAACCCCATAGGCACCAAGTGGGTATTCAAGAACAAACAGGGTGAAGATGGGGTTGTGGTGCGCAACAAGGCTCGACTAGTTGCCCAGGGTTATTGCCAGAAGGAAGGTATTGACTTCGAAGAAACCTTCGCTCCTGTTGCCCGTCTTGAGTCCATTCGTATTCTTCTAGCTTTTGCCGTTTCGAAGGGTTTTAAGCTTTTTCAAATGGACGTTAAGAGTGCTTTTCTGAACGGGTTTATAGAGGAGGAGGTTTATGTTAGGCAACCCCCCGGTTTTGAAAACCCTAAGTTTCCTCGACATGTTTTTAAGTTGCACAAAGCTTTATACGGGTTGAAGCAAGCCCCCAGGGCTTGGTATGACCGGTTAAAGCAGTTTTTGTTGGGGAAGGGCTTTGTGATGGGTTCTGTGGATAAAACTCTTTTCCTGCTCAGAGATGCTTCAGATTTCTTAGTCGCTCAGATTTATGTGGACGATATTATTTTTGGCGGTACTACTGATTCTCTTGTGTCCAAGTTTTCTGAGCAGATGCACAGTGAGTTTGAGATGAGCCTCATGGGTGAGCTTAAGTACTTTTTAGGGCTCCAGATCAAGCAGACCAAGGACGACACCTTCATCCACCAAGGTAAATATACTCGTGACATGCTTAAGAAATTTGACTTTGGTGGTGAATTGAAGCCGCAGATGACCCCGATGGGTACCTCCGGAGGTTTGGACAAGGACGAGAGCGGTGTCAAGGTAAATGAAAGAGAGTTTCGAGGGATGATCGGTTCGCTGCTGTACTTGACGGCGACAAGGCCAGACATACAGTTCGCCGTGGGACTTTGCGCGCGTTTTCAGTCTTCACCACGTGCGTCTCACCGGCAGGCTGTCAAGCGCATTTTCAGGTATCTCACCTATGCGCCTGATCTTGGTCTTTATTATTCAGCATCATCATCACTTGATTTATCTGGCTTTTCGGACGCTGACTTTGGTGGGTGCCGGTTGGATCGCAAGTCGACTTCCGGTACTTGCCAGTTTCTTGGTTCTTCCCTTGTATCTTGGTCTTCTCGAAAGCAATCTGGAGTTGCTCTTTCGACCACAGAGGCCGAGTACGTAGCTGCTGCCAGCTGCTGCTCACAGATGGTTTGGATGATTTCTACTCTACGAGACTTTGGGTTGCTCTTTCCTACCAGGGTTCCATTGTTTTGCGACAGTACGAGTGCTATTAGTGTAGGGAAAAACCCATGTCTCCATTCAAAAACCAAACATATTGATGTGCGCTTTCACTTCTTGCGGGATCAATATGAGAAAGGTGTCATTGACCTTATTCATGTTGATACCCATCATCAGTTGGCTGACATTTTTACCAAACCCCTAGATCAGTCTACATTTGAGCGTTTACGAGGGGATTTGGGTGTTGTGTATCCTTTCTAGGATATTTTGCGTCAGTTTTCTTTGCTCTTTACTCTTTTTCTTGAGTCCTTTTTTTGTGTGTGTTCATATCATACATATTCACATATCACACTTCTGAGCCTGCTTCTGTTATATGATTGAACTGCTTTACTTAGTCTAGCTGGTATATGCTTTTGATTACTTGTCAATGATCATGCTTTGTTTCAGTTCGCTTGATATGTCTGATATCTGTCATATGCATGGCTTTTACGCTTTCAACTTGAAAAATGATCACCATTGCTTCTGGTAACTAGCTTGTGTAGGCTGAGTGCCTTTGCTATCTGTTACATGCCTTGTGGCTAGTTCATCACATAGATGCAGATATGCAACTTGGACATCTTTATGCTTTAACATGGAAAATGTGCCATAAAAATGATAAAAATCAAAAATGAATGAAAATTCCATGCCTTGTTATGCTTAAGTTGAAAAGATCCAAGTGGGTTTGCTTTGTCGCATTATATTGTTCTGGACTGCTTACCATAGCACTTTGGTATGAACTAGGACAGTATAGTGTATGCCGAGACCAATGTCTTAAGCTTCTGATGGCTCAGTTCTGGCCTAGGCTTGACTTGGTCGGTTAGCATAAGGTTTGACATGCAAATAACCCTTGGCACAAATGACAAAGGAAAATGAAAAAGCCTGAATTTTAAAAGGATAACAAGTTTGCTGAAGCACCTTGGTTTGAACAATGCTTATCTTGGTAGACATCAGTTAGCTTCTGCATCTCATGCTTTACCTTGCTTATTTACTAGACAATGTGGTGATGCTTTTGTTTGCAAAAACTGAAAAATGCGTGCTAAATGACTTTCTTTAGATATCATCTTTTGCACTGATCATGCCATGTGTCCTAGACAGTATTTCTCTTTCTATATCTGTTAGACACTGTATTTGCAGTCAATCATATCTGAGAAGCATGCTCTCTACACTCCACCTGCACCCCAGTTGCATTCCCTGCATATTTTGAGGGGGAGTTGCTTTTCAGGGGGAGTCTGTGTCTCTTTCTGAGTGCTTGATGAGTTCACTTGTCAACAAGGGGGAGAAATTGGGATCAGAGTTTAAGGGGGAGTTCTTACTCTGTTGATATCCTTGTTGTTCTGAAATCGCACTCATTTTGAGCGTTAACCATAATGACCGTTTCTTGCTTTTGTTTGGCTTTTGGTCATTAAGGTTAAACTTTTACCTTATTTTTTTTCTTCTTCTTTGTTCTTTTGTGTTTTTGTTTTCGTGTCTCCACATTTGTTCGCAGGTGCTGAAGAGCTGTGAAAAGAAGAATGTTGACAATGCACTCATCAAGGGGGAGATTGAGGAGCCATGCTGAATAGCGTGGGCCTCATGGCTCTAGAAGTGATGAGTCATTGTCAACGATAGTCAACAAGGACTGAAGAGAAGAAGAGATCTGCTGTTTTATGGGCCGCGTGTGACTCAGGTACACGGGCAGCGAGCGACTGTCGGGCAGAGGAGGCTGCGAAGTCGGGCTGGCCCAATCCGGGTGCATGGGCCAGGAGCAGTAGAAGACCCACTGGGCTGTTGACCAGGACTGACTCAGGTACACGGGCGGTGAGCGATTGCCGGGCTGAGAGAGCTGCGGAGTCGGGCCGGCCCAATCCGGGTACCTGGTGCAAAGCTGGTGGAGGCTTTGTCAGTTTCGGCGTAAAACTGACAACCGTTGATTCTGTATCCGACTGTCCAGAAGAGTAGCTTCAGGATATGTCATCTGTTACTCTTGGATTATTTTCACTCAAATCTCTTGGATGCTTTAATGCTTTGGTCCCTGGTGAATTTATTGCTTGCATTTTGTTCGGTTTGGGGAGTTATTGCCTTACCTACGGGCTGCTGAATTTATTCTTGAAGAGAAGCTTCTTCGGCTGGGAGTGTTCTTCACGGTGGGAGTACTAGTTCTTGCGGTTGCAAGTAGTACTGCTTTGCTGTAGCTACAGTGTACTGTAGCAGCTTCTCACCTTCTATTGCCCAGCCTTTTGATCGAAGCTGACAGTCCTTTTTGCCTTTTTTCTGGTGTGTCTGGCGAAGCTCGGTTCCGTGCGAAGCCCCTCAACTCCGTGAGGCAGTCTCCGTTCGAACCTCGTTAAAGGCTTCGTTTAGACTTCGAACTTCGGTCTTTGTTTCTGAGTTGCTAGATTCGAAGTTTCTCCTGTATGGACAGCAGCGCATACTTCGAACTAGCATACTCCGAATCTATCTGTTCGAAGTGCACACTTTGTTAGGCTTCGAAGTTGGGTTCGAAGTTTGTCTTTTCTGATAGACTTCGCTTGGATTTCTTTGTGGAGTGTCAGCCTTCGATTCTCCTTCCGAAGCTTTCCCTGTTCGAAGATAGAGTGTAGGCTTCGGACTTTCTTTTCTGTCGCGTGACAGACTTCGCTACTTTGTTCGAAGGTAGTCCGTCTGTTTTGTGTGTTCGAAGTTTTCTGTTCGAAGATTGTGCTTCGAAGCTCTCGGTTCAAGGTGTGTTCGAAGTTTTGTCTTCGAAGCCCTCACTTCGAAGCAGGCTCCGACTTTGTCACCTTGCTCCGAAGCTTTTGGTTCGAAGCTGTGTTCGAAGTCCTGTCTTCGAAGTGCATACTTCGAACCAAGCTCCGGCACTGCTTTTTACTTCGCTCCGAAGTACTCTTCGCACTAGCCTAGACAGTGACACCTTCGGCACTTCGGACAGACTCCGTCATCAACCTCC
Source organism: Zizania palustris (assembly GCA_019279435.1). Classification (NCBI taxonomy): domain Eukaryota; kingdom Viridiplantae; phylum Streptophyta; class Magnoliopsida; order Poales; family Poaceae; genus Zizania; species Zizania palustris. The sequence goes on along the minus strand of JAAALK010000283.1, from coordinate 105,299,976 downwards.
GAAACATACCTCGACGTGCGAAGGGGGCTTCGCCAAGTCCCGAACAGGAGACAACTTTGGACAGTAACTTCTCTTTTCACTTTATACATACTTAGATCATTTCATTGAGAAGTATAGGCCTGTTACAACTTGTTTATCTGCCTAGTTGCACCACTTTAGTTTTACACTGTATATCATCAGTTGCTTCTAGGTTAGAAACCTTTAGACTTAGGCCTACTGTTTACTTTCTGCTGCATAGTATTTTTGAGGTGCGTTGGGTATTGGGAACAGGCCATAGATTCGAAAGATTTTTTAAGGCGCCCATTCACCCCCCCTCTGGTCGCTACTTTCGGTCCTACACTCGGGTTATTATCTTCGATGGCAGGGTGCATGAGCATGCAGGACTTGGCCGAAGAGTTCATCGCCCTCTGGATACCTCCTCTCAGGGCCGATTGGCCTATTGTTTTCGAAAGGGCTTTGGAGGGAGAGCTTCGAAACCTAGGTAAACCTTCGTATCTCCTGCATTAAGATCAGTTAGAGAATAAATAGTATTCTCAATAGATTGTTACCTTTTTTCAGTGGCTCCATTGGCATTAGCTCTGGAGTAGATAGCCAAGGCTACAGAACGAGTGCTTGGAGCCCCTATTGCAGTGGAGAAGCAATGGAGGGTGGAACTGGTTGGGAGTTGGGAACGCTACAACCGAGTGTGGAGTACTCTCGAGATGGAGGCTCCTCCTCTGCCGGATTTTGTCTCAGCGGGAGCAGTCTCTCAGAAGAGGAAAGCTGTTTCTGGGACCTCCAAAAAGGCTGCAAAGACTCTTGTGAAGAAGGTGATGAAGAAAACTAAGCTTCCTTCACCTTCCTCAACTCTGGCTTCACTTGACATCCAGAGATCTTCTTCGGAGGAGTCTGAAGAAGAAACTTTAGAGGTTCACATGGGAAAAGCACTTGAAGATTATCTGCTGCATGGTGACTAAGATGAATCTCGAGTTGCGACCGAGGACCCCCCTCCGGAAACTGCGGAAGAGGTGGTGGCGATCCACCCTGAACCTGCCAGAGTTGAACCAGAGCAAGAGCTAGAAAAACCTAGCTCACCGGTGATCGGAGTAGTAGCAACGGAGGTCAGGGCTTCGACATCTGCTACTCCAGTGCAAACTTCGAGGGGTGGAACTCGAAGAATACCTCTAGATGTATGAGTTTCTGGGGGACCCCGAAATCCTTCCTCAGAATCAAGACGGAGGTAGATCTTCGAACTTTTTCCTTGAAATTCCTGAAATGACTTCCGCGCACCAATAATATTTCAATGAATAATTCATGAATACCTTGCATTTTGTATATGCTTCGAGGAGTAGCATGGCTCCAACTAAAGATGGAGCTTTGGCTCCTCTTGGAGATGAGGCTCCAGTCGAGGTGGTTCCACCTGAAGGAGCGACTCTCTAAGGGGGATCTACCCAGACTGAAGTAGCTGCTCCGGTTTTTGTGCTGGGGAGAGGTAAGGGCAAGACTTGTCTTAGGCCTCTCCCTTCTTTAACAACAACACCTTCGATGAACGATCCTTTGGTAGGTGCTTCGGAAGAATATCCTGCTGAAGATGATCAACGAGCCCTGTCCTGGCTCCCATTACTGGCTCCGTTCTTGGAGCAGCGGAGAGGGCTCCGAGCTCTCTTGGAACCTTTGGCTAACAAGAGCCAAGATGTTGGGAACTCTGAGCTGGTATTCGTTCTGAACAAGGCCAGCAGATCGGAGCTCGACCAAGCCCTCGAAAGGGCTACCCTCCATGTATGCAACAAATATCAAGCATATTTATTTAATGGAAATTACATCGTACTTACTTTGCTTTTTGCAGCAATTCGTCCTTGCTAGAGCGGCAGTGACTTCTAATGAGCTTGAAACCAATCGGCTCAAAAGGAAGGTTACAACGCTTCAAAAGATCCTCAAGGGATCCGAAGACAAAACATTGCAGTTCGAGGAAGAGCTCCTTGAGGAGCAGAGGGCTAAGGCCATAACGGATGAAGAACTCCAGACAGAGCAGCAAACCTGCGCTAGACTCGCTTCTTCGATAGAAGAAATTCAATCAGAGTGAACGGTGCTAATGGCTATGATTGAGAAGCTTTGGGCAGCCGAGGTGGTTTCTGGAGCTGAACTATTAGATCTTCGATCTTCACTTAATCAAGCGCTGGTCCAGAAAAATTATTTGATGTCGAAGATAGCTGAGATCTCCTCCGTTGCCACCGAGTTGACGAAGGCCGAGGGGAGGCACAACGTGGCAGCTGATCAAACTCTGGATACCCTCAGGGGTGTTCTAGAATATTTTGGCACGGTGTGCCCATCTTCTTCAGCTGTGGTGGATGAACATCTTGATCGAAAGCTCAAGATGATCCAAGCAGCGGCCAAGATGATGGAAGGCTCTGGGACCCTCTATGGGGAGATCTCCGAGCAAGTAGCCGGGATCGGAGTCCTTCGACACCTCGAAGTCGTCGGGGTATCCATTGCTCCTGTTAAGAGTTCAACGCCTGCACGCTTCTCCGACGAAGGCTTACTACGACCATCTCTGGACGTAGATTCGGCTTGGGAAGCCTTCCGGGTGACCTAGAAAGCAGATAACGAAGTTGCGGCCAAGGCTTGATCGACGAAGCTCGTCAGCAGAGGCTAGCTCAGATGAAGACTCCGGCTCCAACTACACCAATCGCTCTGCCTCCTGACCCGAAGGTCTAGCTCCTAGGACGTTTAATTATGTACATGATATCTTGTAATGTTCTTATTTTAATGAATGAAAAGCTTATAAATGAAAAGTCTTCACTTGAATGTTTGTTTCTAGGTTTTGTTATATGCTTCGGATCCTGACCTCGAGGTATTAGAGCTCAAAGAAGGGCTTCACCAACAATGGGCTATCCTCGAAAGCTTGAGGCCTTACAGGCATTCATGATTTTCCGTTCCTCGAGGAGAGCAAGGGGAAATAACACCCGATATTTGTAACGAGGTTCTATCTTATATTAAAGAAGAGGATAAGGTAGAAAAATCTTCGTATTCAAAGTATGTAGATTAGTCTGACTTAGAGTACCAAGTCAAAGACCCAACGGAGGTAAGCTCCAAAAAACTTCTATCCTGGGCCGAACTTAAAGAGGAACAAAAAAAGCTGTAGGCTTCGAAAAAGAAGGGCACTCAGACCAAAAGAAAGGTTTTGAGAACTCTAGGCTCCAAAGACCGAACTGGTCCTAGGGGTAGTTCTAGAGGTCGGAGGGGTCTCCGCTTTTATTTAGGTTTAGATAATAATTTTTTGTATTTATGATGATTGTAACAAGATTATCCAATTAATACAAATTATCTAAGAAGCATCATTGTACCATACTCCCCCGCCCCTCCTTCTGGGTGGGGGACCATATGAGATGCAATAAGGTCCGTCAGACACAATGCCTGGTAAAAAAATTGGTGCTTCGCAATAGTACTTGGTAATCATGAATTTGACTCTTTCATAGAGTTCTTTGAACTGTACATTCACATTGTAATGTTTATAATCTGGGAGCTTCGAGTTTATACTTGGAAGCTCCGACATTGGTCTCTTAGGAATCATAAAGTGTCTCATTTGGCCAAAGCCTTGAAACCTTATTACTTGGTCACCTTTGACTCTTTTACAAATGCTTCAAATTCGGATGTTCGGAAATCTGTTCTTTTAATGTCCTTAGACTCTTCTACGGATGCTATCAGGCCGAAGCTTGCAATCCGTAGGCTTTGGCCACCTTCAGCTCTTTTACATGATGCTTCGAACCCAAAGGATCAGAAATCTGTTCTTTTAAAGTCCTTAGACTCTTCTACGAATGCTATCAAGTGAAGCTTAGAATCTATAGACTTTTACCACCTTCAGTTCTTCTATAGATGCTTCAAACCGGGAGGATCAAAAACCTATTCTTTTAATGTCCTTAGACTCTTCTACGGATGCTACCAAGCCGAGGCTTGGAATCCGTAGGCTTTGGCCACCTTCGGCTCTTTTACAGATGCTTTGAACACTGAGGTTCATAAATCTGTTCTTTTAAAGTCATTAGACTCTTGTACAGATGCTATCAGGTCGAAGCCTAGAATCCATAGGCTTTGGCTACCTTCGGCTCTTTTACAAATGCTTTGAACCCGGAGGTTCGAAAATATGTTCTTTTAAAGTCCTTAGACTCTTCTACGGCGAAGCCTAGAATCCGTAGGCTTTGGCCACCTTTGTCTCTTTTACGGAATCCATGAACCAATGGTTCAAAGGTCATTTACTGGGTTCCGATGAAAGATGCTTACCTCCGCAAGCATCTCCGTTCCTGTGATGAGTCCACCAGAGGTAGGAATATTTGAAGAGTAAGCATAGTTCAACTCTCAATCTTTATTTATTTGAGAAAGGTACTTTACAATTGATTACAAGGAGCCCCTAAGTGTAATAACGTTTAAGGTGCTCCGCATGCCATGCATGCTTTAATTCTTCCCCTTCTAAATTGGCTAATTTAAAAGATCCGGGGCGCCCTGAGCGTAGGATAATATATGGTCCTTCCCATTTGTTTCCTAACTTTCCAAGAGCAATTACACTTCGCAGTACCAAATGACCTGGTCTAAGTTCATAACTTTTACCTTCGAGTCATACCATGCCTTCGTCTAGTCTTGGTATTGTCAGATTGGCGACAGCTCGAAGCCTTGTTTCTTCTGACAAGTCAAGCGAAATGTTCCTTTCATTATTATCTTCAGGCTCCATTACACAAAGGGATCCACCTTTTAGCTCCGTGGGAGTCATGGCCTCGTCTCCGAACAACAATCTGAATGGGGTGAATCCTGTGGACCTATCTTGAGTGGTCTGAATGGACCATTAAATCTTAGGAAGCTCTTCAGTCCACAACCCCTTTGCCAGCCCAACAATCCTTCTATTTAAACTAGATAGAATATTTCCATTTGCCCGCTCGACGGCTCCGTTGGATTGGGGGTGATGAACATCTACAAAGCACAACTTAATGCTCAAAACTTCGCAAAATTCTTTAAAAGGTTCGACTTCAAATTGGGTGCCATAGTCGATTCTCTACTCCCTAGGCACTCCGAACCTGCAAATAATATTCTGCCAAAAGAATTTCTGTACATTTTTCGAAGTGATAGCAGTTAAGGGTTAAACTTCGACCCATTTAGAAAAGTATTCGATTGCTGCCACCGCAAACTTCAAGCTATCTTTCGCCATTGGAAAAGGGCCGATGAGATCCATTCCCCATCGTTCCATTGGCCATACTGGAGCAATAACTTGAAGAGGTGTCGGTGGATGATGGCTTCATCTACCCATCCACTAGCACCTTTGGCAGGTTCAAACCAATGTTTCTGCATCTCTTACAATTGTTGGCCAATAAAGCTCCTGGTGAAGTGTTTTTCCTACTAGAGCACAAGGGGCTAAGTGGCTGCCACACAGACCTTCATTAATTTCCTAAAGTATATCTTGGCCTTCAGGTTGTGATATGCATTGGAGTAGAGGAGAACAAACTCGGGCTTTATAAAGTACTCCGTTGAGAAGCTTATAATTTCGGACCCTTGCTTAGAACCTTTGTAAATCTAGACCTTCTAGCGAAGTTGTATTGTTTTGAAAAATATCCAAAATTGGACTCCGCCAATCAGTGAATGGAATGCAAAGGACTTCTGCGGAGGGCAGTTGATGCACCGAAGGTTTAACAAGATCTTCATAAAAAGCGCCTTCCGGGACGTCCAATGCTCCGTCTATAGCCTTTGACAAGACATCTGGAAGCTGATTATCTGCTCGAGGGATGCTTCAAATAGAAATTCCTTTGAAAAATGCCTCCGTCTTGTGGATTTCTTCTAAGTATTTTGCAAGATGTGGATTCCTAGCTTGGAAGCTTTTGTCAACATGCCCTGTAATAACTTGGGAATCTGTTTTTATTACAATTCTAGTTGCTCCATGTGCTCTTGCTTTTCGTAGAGCAAGCAGGATTCCTTCGTATTCTGCAATGTTGTTAGTGGACTTAAAGTTGAGCCTTGCAGAATACATTGCTTTTTGCCCTGAAGGTGATAATATTAAGGCTCTGGCACTAGGACCAGATTCTTGATAGGCTCCATTAGAGAATATTATCCATAACCCTTCGGAGGTTTCTTCCGGAGCCCAAACTGTAGACGGAGTCCACTCGGCCACAAAGTCAGTTATAACTTGGGATTTGATAGTTGTTCTTGCAGTGAAGGAAATTCCTTAGGGGGCTAGCTCGAAAGCCTACTTTTCGATTCTCCCTGTTGAGTCTTTGCTCCGAAGCATATCACCAAGGGGGTACGAAGTTGGGACAATTATGTTGTGTGCTAAGAAGCAATGCCTTAACTTCCGTGAGGTCATTACTAAAGCATATACAAATTTCTCATGTTCAGAGTACCGTGTTTTTGCTCCGGAAAAAGCTTCCGAAACAAAATACACTAGGTTTTGCATCAGTTTTCCCTTGAGTTCTATTTCTTCGACAAGCACTGCACTTACTACGGAGCCCGTTGCTGCAAGATAAAGAAGGAGAGTTTCTTCTAGGAGGGGCACAGTGAGTGTTGACAAATTTCCAAGGTAATCTTTAATATCATCAAAGCTTTTCTAGCTCTCCGGCGTCCATTTGAAACTTTCGGACCCCTTTAGGGCTTTGAAAATTGGAAGGCTTCGCTCTGCTGATCTGGCTAGGAATCTACTGAGGGTTGCGAGGCATCCTGTCAGCTTCTGGACTTGCTTCAAATTTTTAGGTGGAACCATTCTTTGCAGTGCACTTATCCATGTTGGGCTAGCTTCGATTCCTCTGCTCGAAACTAAGTACCCTAGCAATTTTCCTGCTTGTGCTTTGAATATACATTTTTCAAGGTTGAGGCGAACTCCACATGCTCAGAGGCTCTCAAAAGTTTCTTCTAGGTCTAGACTATGCTGGAGCTTTACAACACTTTTTATTACAATGTCATCCATATAGGCTTCAACATTTCGGCCTATTTAGTGACCTAGAGCCTTAGCAATAAGACGCAAAAAAGTTGCACAAGCATTCCACAAGCCAAAGGGCACTCAGACATAACAGAATACTCCGGAAGGAGTTATAAAACTCGTCTTGGCTTCGTCTTCACGCTTTAGCCAAATTTGATGATAACAGGAGTATGCATCTAGTAAGCTTAAGAGCTTGGAGCTAGCCGTAGAATCCACAAGTTGATCGATGTGGGGCATGGGGTAGGGGTCTAGGAGGCATGCCTTATTTAAATAAGTGAAATCAATGCACATGCGCCACTTGCCGGAGCCTTTCTTCTTGACGAATACGGGGTTAGCCAACAACTCGTGTGGGCTACCTCCCTGATGATTCTAGCTCTCAACAACTTTTCTACCTCCACTTTAGCGAGGTCTACTCTCTTAGTCGACAATTTGTGGAGCCCCTGGCGAATTGGTCGAGTCTTAGGGTCGACGAGTAAACTATGCTCGATAATGCTCCGGTCAACTTCGGGGATATCTTCGTCTGACCAAGCGAAGATATCTAAATTTTCTCGAACTACTTCTAGCGAAGTAGATATTTCCGAAGGTAGACCCTTACCAAACTGAATGGGATATTCTTTGCCTTCTTAGAGAATCATCCTTGTGATTACATCACCTTCTGGGCTTGGTTTGAGGGAAGGGATATTTGAAGGGTCTGGGGACCCCGAAGTTTCCTCCGGGTGAGCACACTGTTTACTTGTTGAGGATCGAGAGGTGGGCCGTGGCCATATTATGCTCTCCGAGCTACGACCTAGTCTCCTAAAATTGTAAGAAATCCACCTTGTGTTGGCATCTTGAGACGCAGATAATTTTGATGTGCCACATCTCCGAATTGGTTCAGCATCAATCTCCCGAAAATTGCGTTGTAGCCGTATGGGGTGTCGGCAACATCGAAGATGACTTCTTCAACTCTAGCCAGGGCCCCTCACCGAAGGTAACCTCGAGGACTATTTGGCCAAGGTCATCGAGAGGAGGGTCTGCGTAGCCTTGGAGTGGAAGGGCTGCTGGAAGCAAATGCCTTCGAGAAATACACATTTGATCGATGGCTTGGACGAAGAGTATATCATTAGAGATTCCACCGTCCACTAATATCCTTCGAACCTCGACTCCTGCTATGTCAGCTGAAATGACAAGGGGGTCAGCATGGGGGAATTTCACCCCTACAGCATCATGGGAAGAAAATGAAATGGGTACATGGGACCACTCGGGCATTTCTGCAGCCGAATTAGAAGTTCCTATATGCCATTGCCGAGGGTCCCCCCTCCGGAGATGGGTAGGACCACTCATTTGCCATCATCCTGAGGATCTTCTTGCTTCGGTAGTGGCATAATGTTGGCCACCGGAAGCTGCATTGGTGCTTCAGGATTGCCTCCTCGCCCAACAGCTTGTACAGGCTCCAGTCGTGTTGCTAGAGGAGATCGATCTGTAGTGCCTCGACCTGAACTTCTCCCTAGGTACTCGCCCCGGAGAGCCAGTATAGACTTACTGTCTTTTGTGGCATGGTTTCTATTTTTGCCATGTACACAACAAAAAAGAGTTGGGCCCCGGCTAGCTGGTTTTTCTTGTGGCTTTGAGGTACTAGCCTTATTACCTTGAGCCTGTTGAAAGTTGAAGGGCATCTTCAGAGTGGAGGAGGAAATATTCAGCACTTTAGAGCGGAAGTGTCTCTTTCCCCTTCTATGATCATTAGGGCGATTATCGGAGGGGACTTTCGGAGGAATCGAAGCTTCTGGCTCCAGCTTGACTTCTTGAGGGAGGGCTGGCATGGGCACCATAGTTCTTCGGAGGCATCCTTCTTCTGCCTTGGCATATTGTTTGAAGTATGCCATTAGTTGTGCTACTAAAGACACCGACTTCTGCTGAAGTTTGATGAAGAGGTCGGGATTCAAAACACCTTCGCGCGCTGCATCTAGCACAGAAGATGTAGACAATCCTTTTATTTGAGACTTGGTGTTGGCGAAGCACGTGAAGTATTCTCGAAGGGTTTCTCCTGCCTGCTGCTTCACCTGAAAAAGGCTTCCATTAGACATTTGGGCTACGAACATCCCCTGAAAATTACTCACAAATTTACTTTTTAATTGCTCCCACGACATAATTGATCCGGGCTTTAGAGACAAGAACCAACGAAGGGCCACACCTTCCAACACGAGGGGGAAACATTTTCCATTGTATTTCGGACCCCTCCGGTGGCTTCTATTGCAAGGGCGTAAGAGCGAGAAAATTCTCTAGGATCAGACCCTCCGGAGTACTTGTGCAGCATCGAGGCTCGGAACCTAGGATTGAAGCGCACCTTCTGCAAGTCCGGATGCAACAGGGATTCGTTGTCAAAGGAGGCATTCTTGGCATCTTCTTGGACTTAAGGGGCTTCAGGATAATCATTAGGGTCGTCATCTTGATGCACTTTTAAAGTAGGAGGGATGGCTTGAGGGCAAAGCCTGTTCGTAGCCTCCTACCTCCATCTTGCTACTTCTGTCTGAAGCTACGCTACCTGAGCAGTCGCGTCTTCAAGAAGGTCTTCGCTTCATCCAGAGGGATCCTTCGGGTCTTGAGAATTGACATAATCAGTTCAAAGCAGAGACAGAGCTACCCGAGGGACTCTGACTGCTCGAGGTCTAATGACTACTTTGGGAGTTTGGGGAACAGCTGAAGGTCCTGCACCGGAGGTCCGAGGGAACCTTCGGGGAGGACAGGTGGCTAGACTCCGCTTGGGAGGCATGACTTACGAAGCTAAGGTCCGAAAACCAGAGGCTTCGAACGATTGAGTAAGGTGAGGAAAGGCCTTAGAACTGTATTTTTAAGCCCCTTACCGAAGGGTGCGCAGAATCTTGAGACTCCGAAACTCTCTCCGCAAACGCTCTTCGAAATACAGGCAGTGGCAGAGAACTAGCTTTTAGAACTTGGTTCCCCACGGATGACGCCAACTATTGGCATAAAAGATTACACAAACAGGTTCTTCAAAGTTAAGAACTAACAAATGAAGTGTTTGTGAAAGTGGACTATCTCAAGCCTCCGAATAGGATAATAGCTTGAAGTTGTTCGAAGTTGTGTATTGAATATCTTAATATTCGATGCCTATTACAGGGTGAGAAGGGGGGTATTTATAGATGAAAACTCTAAGGAAAATATCTTTTTACCCCTGAATTACAACCGACATAGTGGAAACTATTTCGGTACCCTGAATAGGGTTAATATGGTAAAGTATGTTCGAAGGATGTAGATAAAGTAGACGTCTCATCCTTCTGATTGTTTTCTACTTCGGAGAGGAAGCCTTTTGGAGGGTCTCTTCGGACCGGAGTCTGGATGGACCCTTCGACTTTAAACCTTTTAGTCTGGACACAAGTCTTGGACTTTGAGATTATGATTTGTCTTCTTCTTGGAATCTTGAGGATCATGAGGATGAAGTATTTTCCCCCAACAACTATAATGACCATTTTTGGCTTTTGTTTGTATTTTGGTCATTAAGGTTAAACCTTTTATTTTATTTTCTTCTTTCTGTTCTCTTGTGTTTTGTTTTTGTGTTTCCACTTGTTCGCAGGTTACGATGTGCTAATAAAGAGGGTGTTTACAATGCATTCATCACAATGGGGAGAATGAGGAGCCATGTTGAACATCATCACTACAAGAAAACAGATAACTTCCGTCGGCCAAAGCCGACGGAAGTTAAGCCAATACCGACGGAAGAAGCTAACTTCCATCGGCAAAACCCTAACATCCGTCGGCATTTTGCCGACAAAGGCGTTTCGACAGAAATTAGCTAACTTCCATCGGCCGCCGATGGACGTTAGCTAACTTGCGTCGGCCAAACCTAGCCGACGGAAATTATCTGGTCTTTTGGCCACGCCAACGAAAAAACATAACTTCCGTCGGCCAAATTCAGCTGATGGAAGTTAAGCCTTTTTTGTCTTTTAGTTTTATCTAGTCGTGCAGCACAGTAGCTAGCAAACCAATTCAGAACACATGCAAGTCCCTTAGCAGTTAACACACTTACGTATGAAACACAAGTAATGGGAGAGAAAAAAAACCAAGATACAATTGCATAATAGGACGTTTTTTTTTGATTTTTTGTACATTCTAGAAGATTACAACAATAACATCTATATATTGGTGTCCACCACAATAACAGATTACTGTATTCTAGCATAATACAGTACCAAAACAATAACAGCACAATACAATAGATAATTAATTTCATCCCATCTAACTAAAATTATTACAAGCATAACTGTTGGTCTATAGCATTTCAAATTCAAATATGGTTACAAGAAATCAAGTCAAAACTTCTAATTGTTCAAGATATCACAACAAATGGCAAGTGTATTTTGAGAATTAATTGACACTAAATTGTTTAAGATCAAACAACAATGGTAATGCAGAAAAACAAAAGGGCTGAGCGAATTACTCCTCCTTATCACCCAAGACTTCTAGGCAGTAGAAATAGAACATGGCCCACATTTCCTGCAAGAATAATCAGACATATTTTCATTGTTAATAAGAGGGCAAAGCCGCAAAATATATATGATCTCTTACAATATACTAGAAAGGAGGAATTCAGAGAGGGGGAGACCTTCAGGTTATTTTGTATAGGTGTTCAACTGATGACGACACGATGTAAACAAGGTATTTTAAACATCTTGTAATTGTTCCGGACAATGTCATATGTTGTTAGAAGGATACCACCCTCCTGTAGAAAGTAGAAAAGTAGCTAAAACACCTAATCCTTATGGTAGCAAGGAAGAACTGGATATTGTTTTAAATGGTGCTATCAACATATGAACTCCTGCTTCAATTTTAACTGTTATGGCGTCCAAGTATTACAAAATACAAACAACCAGTAAACCAAATCATGAGTGTAGCTAGCAGAGGACATATTTATGTTAAGACTTAAGAGAACAGACCTTGAAGACATATTTCAGCTCACAGTTGTGAATGTTTGCACTAGGACAAGAGTAGCTGTGAAGAAAAATGATAATTAGCACCAACAAAAATGACCTCTACCGAATTCACGGAAGAACATATGTCAGCTCAGCTCATAATATCCTACTCTCTGATCTTATCTTTGAGGTCCACAACTGAAAGATCCTTGATCCAATGAGTAAGAAGGGTCTTTGGGGCGACAACTAGCACTCTCTTGATTAAACGGGAATGGAACAATCCACCAAGGAAAGCAGAAACCTACATGATAAAAACAGTTGCATTCATTCTATTTTGACAATACAAGCTAATTACTGAATCAAAATATTACAAAACAATATCTAGGTTTTACAAAGAACAGGAAGCAAACACGTAGACAAGAAGCAACCGGTGAATCTTCTTTCTTCATTAGCTGAACATTGTTCACACGCCTAGAAAAGGAGAATCAAACAACAAATTATTAAATTAAACATCCTGCAATCAATCAATAATCAAACCATAGGAGAGAACCTACGGAGCGGGCTAGAGGAGGAGGCGTGCGGCCGCCGGGGAACCCGAGGCCATGCGGGCGGTTGGAGGAAGCTTCGTCGGGGCCGGGCAGTCGGAGGCAGGCTCAGTGCGACACGCGAAGGCGGAGGTCGGGCAAGCAGAGGCAGCGGTAGGGAGATGTAGTGGAGGCAGCACGAGACGGGCGACGACAATGACGAGGAGATGCAGTGGAGGCGGCATGGGGTGGGCGGAGGCGGCGGTCGACCATGCTATGCGGTGGTGGTGGGGAGGATGCGTGAGTGAAGATAGCACCACTGGGGAGGGTAGGAGCACAAGGCGGTGCGGTCCGGGGAAATATTTCCCTTATTAGGGCAAAATAACTTCCGTCGGCCAAGATGTGGGTGACGAAAGTTGTGGTTTACTTCCATCGGCTTTTACTCTGGTCGATGGAAGTTATTTCCTTGTATCCGTGTAGGGGAAATTTATGCTTTAACTTCCGTCGGCCACAGTAAAAGCCGACAGAAGTTAAGTTAACTTCCGTCAGCTCCTGCAGACCGACGAAAGTTAATTAACTTCCGTCGGCTTTCGTAAGTGCCGACAGAAATAAAAAACCCGACTGAAATTTACTATTTTATTGTAGTGCATGGTCCTCATGGCACCTAAAGTGATAAGTAATTGTCAACGAAAGTCAAAGGTAGAAGAGGAGAGAAGAAGAGAAGACATGCCGTGTCTTAACCGCATGTCACTCAGCTACACGGGCAGAATGGTAGGGGATTCGCTGCTCTGTTGACTAGGTTTGACGTAGGTAAACGGGCGGCGAGCGATTGTCGGGCTGAGGGAGCCGAGAAATCGGGCCGGCCCAATCTAGGTACCTGGTATGAAGACAACGAACACTTTGTCGGTTTTGGAACTGGAGATTCGACGGTCTTGAAGTGAAGCCATAGCTGCTACGAAAGCTCCGCGTCAGGATAAGCTATCTTTAGATAGGATTTTACTATTTTTCCCGTTGGATCCGTAGTTTTATTTTTGCGTCTGTGTGTATTTTACCCTATGAGTAATTGTGTCATTTCCATTTTTTGGGATGCCTATAAAAAACCATGTATACCCTAAAATTTTGAAAATTTTGAGTTCAACCTTTTTTTCTCCGTAGTTTTCTTCGCTCTACACAACATTCCCATCTCGCCCCCAGCTTATCTATCGTGGTTGCCTGTCTCCGCACGTTGTGTGCCTTGGGCGGTTTTTGCGAGGAGGCACACAGTCAGCCAGTTTATCCTAGGGAACAACTAGACGGTGCACGGTGGTGGTAGTGCTTTCAGCACGAGGCAGTCTTCGGCACGGGGGCAACATTCGCCAGTGCAACGCGTGGTGCGTTGTTGCTGGGAGATCCACCAGGTGTGTATCTGCCTGGTGCTGCCGCATGGTCTCGTGTGGCGCATGACAGAGAAGGCACACCGGCATGGCATACCGGCTTCTGACCTTCTGTCCCCATTGCGAAGGGCAGAGTTGCTAGCCATCTTGTCGCGTAAAGTATTTTTCTTGATCCCCGTGAAATTTTTATAGTTTATTCAGAATCAAGTTCAACAACTACAAATATTATTTAGATTGTACTGAATATTCTTTGACATATTTATGAGGACATTTTATCTCCAAAATTTATTTTGCCTGGATTAAAGGCGTTAAATATTGTGCTTTCTCATATTGATTTTACTACCTATGAATTGGAAATGATCTATATGTGCTTGATGGATAATCTGTAATTTGGTGAATTTTTTTAGGGGATATCATTCATGTTGTAAGTTGCATTAGTCTGTCTTTAAGCACTATGGTGATGTCTTTAAGCGTTGTGGTGGTGTCTTTTTGATTAGGACACCGATCGTTTTTAGGCTAGATTATTTTTAGTGCTTATGATCTCTCAGACTATCGCGTCATATCATATCTAATAGGAGAGTGATATCACTAGGCTCTCTTCTATGATTTCGTGCGAGAACTTGTTTACATTTGATGTTGTGTTTTGAGGTGTGTTGGGTGTTAAAAGGGGTGACCATCTATTCGAATGAATTTGTCAAGGCACCCATTCACCCACCTATGGTCGCTACTTTAAGTCCTACACAATGCAGGTACTATAATCTTAGAAAAAAAGGTTATGAGCATGCCAATTAGTTTGAACCTGCAACTGATAAGAGAAAAGAAAAAATGACGTTAGTAGCAAAGCCTACTGGCTACCAAGCTAATGACAATGGTGGTGTAAACAAAAAAGCAAGTAGTTACGCCAATCGAATATCGAGCCGATGACCATGGCCATATTGTCGAGGTTAGTAATACCATCAGCCGATGAGGGTACACGCTCCGCATACAGGGTCGATGAATACCTTCCGATGGAGACAAGATGCAATGTGCAATTAAGGATAACCTATCGGCTTGTACTCTCATAGAAACTAACCTTAGCACACTGGAGAATGCATCCATACTATCAAATTATAATAACAACAAGATTGGACTTAACCAAGGCAGTCACTAAATCATGATCGATCAACAATACTTTAACATATCGAACATGTTTTGTTTAGATGAATGGCGCACAACACAAATTAGATACAAAAGATCAAGATGTCAGACTCAACCGATGAAGCCTCGAACCACGATACCTAACTTACATCATTCTAAGAGATTGTAGCGATATAGCTTTAGAGCTAGCATTATACCAAAATAAACCAGCGACTATACTAACCGGGATGATGCCTCAAGAGATCGAAACAATGCAGCCTTGAAGGACATCGATTGACCGGTACGATCATTGGGGCGGTGGGACTCACCTCTTCACCAGAGATCGAAACAATGAAGCCCAGCTCCGAGTGCCAAGTCCCACCCGGATTAACCTTGGAAACCAAGGGTGGCGATGCGCCGAAAGTAAATTGGTGTTGTGTTTGTTGTAAGGTTGATTCTCTAACGTAGTTAATAGTTACATATTTATAGTCTAGATACTTACCGTCTGTTACGATAACCATAACCAATTCCAGATTTACCTTTATCTTTCTCTGTCCTTATCGACTCCATATCCGGCCACATATAACCACTACACAGACTTCTTTGACTGCCCTTTGACCGGACTCCTTTGACTTATGTTGACTATGTGGCAACCCTAGTGGGCCTAGGCCTTTACCAAATCTTGGCGACAACACGCGTGTTGGTGTCATTTTTGGTCACACGCATGGTCCGAGAGGTCTTCTTAACTACAATGCATCTTCTACAATCTTAGACAAAAAAAGGTTCTGTTGGACCGGAAACGGCGACCAGAGGGGGGTGAATGGGAGCTTTTAAAATTTCAGGCTAAAAATAGCCTTCTGTTTTAACTCAGTCTCCTACGGAACAAGCTTCGAACACGCCCTTCGAAGTTCTGGTTCGTAGGTATTTCACAGCTCTGAAATAAGGCTTCGCAAGGAGCAACAGTTCGAAGTCAAGAAGACTTCGCTCCACCCGCAAAACCAAACCCTCAATTCTGCTAAGTGAGTGTAGGCTCCGCACACTAGGTGCCTTGAGCAGACTTCGCACTTCACCTTTCACAGGAATAGTTTACCCTCTACAAACTTTGACCTAATACTGCACTAGCAACAGGTACTAGGCTTTGTATTTCGCAGATCTGATCTCACACTGAACACACTGCGCTGTGGACTTCGATAAGGGAAGAAATCAGGCTTCGACTACAGACCACTTAGTGCTTCGCTAGTAAATGGTGAGGGGTTACCTCAGTTTACACAGAGCAAAATCACATTGTAAAACACACTTCACACATACTGATCACTCACACACTTCTCCAAAAACACCCCAGTGCAAAAAACTCAAACCAGGAAGAAGTGAAGCACAAAGAGATCAAGACATGCAGTGCAAAGCAATCATACAAGTTCAAACAGTAAATGAAAACAGAATCAGAGTTTCATTACTTGAACAGGGAACACAAAATGAACTCACAGATCTGAATACATATATGTGGCGGCTAGCACAGGAGTTCTAAAATAGTTGCTCAAAAGTGTTACTGTTGCCTAGCTAGCCTCCACTATTTATAGGCACTATTTAGCCATGTGAATAGACTACTTTACCCCTAGGGTTTATACTATTTTTGTCTCTCTCAGACAGGGGGGTACAGATGGTAGTCTACTTTATTTGGAGGCTTCTTTTGTCAGCTTCATAGAGGAGACAACATCAGCTTTTGCAGAGCAAACATGATCAGCCTTTGCAGTTTTGGATTCTTCTGAAGCCCCCCTTCGAACGCGAGGGGTGCGGTAGCTTCGGCGAGAAGCCTTGAGCCTGACGGCCTTCGCTTCACCGAAGTCATCCTTCAATACAGTGATGGTTTTGAGCCGAAGCCGTCAAAGCTCTTGAGCCTTCATGCCATCACCTCCGATGTGCACCACCACATCTTCGCAGCTACTCTCAGCTCGAACTCCGTCAGTCCATGTACCGAAGCCATGCATGGCCGAAGTACTTCAAGTCAGCCACACTTCGAAGCCCCACCTTCAGAGTACCACCCTTTGAAGTCCCTCCTTCGTCCAAGGCCTCCGCATGAAGCATTCCATGAGGAATTCGTCGCAGTGTCTCTCACTGAGCACACTCCTCGACGAACCTCACCTGGACCATGCCTTTGATGCACCTTGACTTCTGAGACCTCCGTCGGGTAAACCTTTGAGTGCCTCCTTTCGGAGCACACTTCGAACACCTTGCCACATTGCTGAGGACTTTGTCCACCACACTCCGAAGTCACTCCATTCGGAGTACCCTTCAAAGTGCCTTGCCTCCGAGGACTTTGTCTCAGGGTACCTTCAGCCGGAGCCACGCTCCGCACTTTCTGTCTTTGCCTGGCGCACCTTGATCTGAGGACCGACCTCGACCCCTCGCAGCCTTCGTGACCGAGTTCCCCACTCGCCCGGCATCAAGCCTCCCGTTTGACCCAGGTTCACTTGCTGCGAACCGTCCGTCACCTCCGAAGTGAAACCTTATGCTAACCAACCAAGTCAAGCCAAGACCAGAACTAGACCATCAGAAGCTTAATACATTGGTCTTGGCATACATTACGCTGTCCTGGTTCATACCAAAGTGCTATGGTAAGTAGTCCAGAACAATGCAATGCGACAAAGCAAACCCACCTGGATCTTTTCAATTAACCATAAAAGGCATGGATTTTTCATTTTTCTGATTTTTTATCATTTTTATAGCAAAGTTTCCATGTTTAGAGCATATATATGTCCAAGTTGCATATCTACATCTAAGTGAGGAACTAGCTACCAGGCATGTAAAAGATAGCAAAAGCACTCAACCTACACATGCTAGTTACCAGAAGCAATGGTGATCATTTTTCAATTTTAAAGCATAAAAACCATTCATATGACAGATATCAGACATATCATGTGAACTGAAGCAAAGCATGATCAACGATAGATATTCAAAAGCATGTGCTAGCGAGAATAAGTAAAGCAGATCAATCATATAACAGAAGCAAGCTTAAAGTGTGATATGTGAATATGCATGATATAAACGCACATAGGAAGACTCAAGAAAGAGTAAAGAAGAAAGAAAAATTGACTCAAAATATCCTAAAAAGGATACACAACTCCCAAATCCTCTCGCAAATGCTCAAAAGTAGACTGATCTAGGGGTTTGGTAAAAATGTCAGCCAACTGATGATGAGTATCAATATGAATAAGGTGAATGACACCTTTCTCATATTGATCCCTTAGAAAGTGAAAGCACACATCAATATGTTTGGTTTTCGAATGGAGACATGGCTTTTTCCCTACACTAATCGTGCTCGTGCTATCACAAAACAAAGGAACTCTGGCAGGGAAGAACAACCCAAAATCTCTCAACTCAACGTGGAAATCATCCAAACCAACTGTGAGCAGTAGCTAGAAATAGCTACATACTCAGCCTTTGTGGTAGAAAGCGCAACTCTAGATTGTTTACGAGAAGACCAAGAGACAAGCGAAGAACCAAGAAACTGGCAAGTAATGCATGTCGACTTGTGATCCAACCGACACCCACCAAAATCAGTGTCGGAAAAGCCAGATAACTCAAGAGACGATGATGCTGAATAGTAAAGACCTAGATCAAGCGCATAGGTAAGGTACCTGAAAATGCACATGACAGCCTGCCGATGAGATGCATGTGGTGAAGACTGGAAGCGCGCACACAGTCCCATGGAAAACTGAATGTCAGGTCTCGGCACCGTCAAGTACAGCAGCGATCTGATCATCCCTCGATACTCTCTCTTGTTGACCTTGATGCCGCTCTCGTCCTTGTCCAAGCCCCCAGATGTACCCATTGGGGTCATCTAAGGCTTCAGCTCTCCACCAAAGTCAAACTTCTTCAACATGTCCCGCGTGTACTTGCTCTGGTGGATGAAGATGCTGTCCTTGGTCTACTTGATCTAGAGCCCTAAGAAGTACTTGAGCTCACCCATGAGGCTCATCCCAAACTCGCTGTGCATATGCTTAGAAAACTTGGAAACAAGCTCATTAGTAGAACCGCCA
The DNA here is from genome assembly GCA_019279435.1 of Zizania palustris. Lineage (NCBI taxonomy): Eukaryota > Viridiplantae > Streptophyta > Magnoliopsida > Poales > Poaceae > Zizania > Zizania palustris. Next base: position 105,281,094 of record JAAALK010000283.1, on the reverse strand, counting down.
AAAATAATGTCGTCTACATAAATCTGAGCAATCAAGAAGTCTGAGCCAACTCTGAGCAAGAAAAGAGTCTTGTCCACATAACCCATCACAAAGCCACTCCCCAACAAAAAATGCTTTAAACGATCATACCAAGCCCTGGGGGCTTTCTTCAGACCATACAAAGCTTTCTGCAACTTGAAAACATGTCGAGGAATCTTTGGGTTCTCAAAACCAGGGGGATGCCTAGCATAGACCTCCTCCTCTATGTACCCATTCAAAAAAGCACTCTTGACATCCATTTGAAAATGTTTAAAACCTTTAGAAGCAGCAAATGCCAAAATAATGCGAATGGACTCAAGACGGGCAATAGGGGCGAAGGTCTCCTCGAAGTCAATACCCTCTTTCTGGAAAAAACCCTGGGCAACTAGTCGAGCTTTGTTGTGCACCACAACCCCATCTTCACCTTGCTTGTTCTTAAACACGCACTTGGTACCTATGGGGTTGCATCCTGATGGTAGCTCAACCAGTGTCCAACCCCAATTTCGAACAAACTTCTCAAGCTCTTCTTGCATGGCATTTATCCAGTTTGCATCAGAGATAGCATGAGAAATATCTCTGGGCTCAAAAGAGGCAACAAATGCAGACTCAGCTAGAAAAGCAAGCGAGTCGAAAGAAGAACGCAAGGTTCTCGAAGTAAGAGCATCGATGATGAGCTCTGAGGGGTGATCTCGCTGAACTGCTCGGGATACTAGGTGGTCAGAGGTCACCTCACTGGAGTCAGCAGTTCGCACCTCTGGACTCAACTGAGGGGGCTCGATCGAAGTGGAAGAAGTGATTAGAGGTCTACCCTCATCCTCAGTCGAAGTCTCAGAAGGTGTGGGGTCTGCAGGCTGTGCAGAAGTCCCACCCTCATCAACAGCAGGAGCGTTATCATCTTCCTCGAAGATGGACTCTCCAAGCTCCTCATTTCCAGAAAGCTCAAAAGAAAGAGTCAGCGAAGGCATGGACTCATCAAACGAAACCTCACAAGTCTCGACAAGCTGCTAGGAGTCGAGCTTCCAAACACAGAATCCTCGAGAATGCAACGCATAACCAAGAAAAACTCCATCCCAGCAATGAGACTCAAACTTGTCCAAATGCTCTCCCTTCTTAAGCACAAAGCACTTGCAGCCAAATGCTCGCAAGTGACTAACCTTGGGTTGTCTGCCAAACCGCAACTCATATGATGTCTTACCTAAGTAAGCTCTATGAAAAATGTGGTTGGCCAGATAGCAAGCCGTGTTCATGGCTTCAGCCCAAAAGCGCCTAGGAGTCCTATGCTCATCGAGCATCATCCTGGCCATCTCGACTAGCATGCGGTTCTTTTGTTCCACAACGCCATTCTGTGGGGGAGTGTAAGGGGCAGAAAACTAATGCACAAGACCCTGATCACTGCAGAAGCTGATGAACTGAGAGTTCTTGAACTCAGAGCCGTTATCAGAGTGAATTGCTCGCATCCGGCCATAGTTCTCATTCTTCAGCTTCAAAATCAGTTCATGAACAAACTAGAAATCCTCATCCTTAGACTCCAAAAAGAAAACCCACGAGAATCGAGAAAAATCATCAACAATCACAAGCGCGTACCACTTCCCACCGACTGAGCGTACCCGAGCTGGACCAACAGTATCCATGTGTAGCAGCTCTCCTGGGTACGAGGTCATCACATGAGTCACTGGTGCATGAGAAGCGACAACCATTTTCCCATGATGACAGGGATGCCAGACTAGATCCTTCTCCATCTTAAGCTTGGGCAATCGTCGGATAAGGTCCATAGAGCTCAGTCTAACTAGCAGATCAAAGCTTAAATGGCCTAACCTCATATGTGTAGGACCGAAAGTAGCGACCAGAGGGGGGGTGAATGGGCGCCTAAAAAAATTCTTTTGAATCAATGGCCTGCTCCCAACACCCAACGCACCTCAAAAGACTAGGCAGCAAAATGTAAACAGATCATCGAAGTCTAAAAATATCTAGCCTAGAAACGATCGGTGTCCTAAACAAAGAAACACCAATACAGTGCAAATAGGCAGATAAGTACATCATTCAAAACATGGACTGATCAGAGTTCACTATAGCAATTTGAACGGAGTACAGATGAAAAGGATGAGAAGTTACTGTTCAAAGTTGTCTCCAGGAAGGTGCTTGATGAAGCCTGTTCGGATCAGTTGTGTAAAGCCTCTAGTCCTATATGTCGAAGGTTGTTCGAAGCCTATGAGGCGTGCGAAGTACGAGGATGTCGAGGGTGGCTTCGAAGACGACTTGTCGAAGTCTGTATTGCCGAAGCCTACTCCGAAGCAGTAGTGTCGAGGCTTGCTTCGAAGCTAACATGTGAAGGTGTACACTGTGAAGCTTAAATCTCAGAGAGAAAAATGTCAGCCAACATAATTCCAGTGCGGTCAGTTCTTGGCTCCGAAGACAAACTAGCACTTCCGAAGCCTATCATCGCAGCTAGCACTTCCGAAGTCTATCTTCGCAGCTGCTTTGCATGGACGAACTTGGTCTCCGCAGAAGCTTAGAATTAACAAAAGAAAACTACCTTCGCAGGGACTTCGCAAGGACAAAAAAAAATTGACTCCGGATGAGAAGTCTCGAATATCGATTGCCAGCCTACTTCGAACCAGGAACACTTCGCAGAATCTGACAGTATATACTTCAAAAATAAAAGTAACGAAGTATCTTCGAATCAAAACACACTTCGCATTCAGAGCAACATGGCTTCGAAGTCTGTCCCTTGACCTTCGCTGGGACAAAAGTACATCACGAGGAGTACTTCGAACTTCGTAGCAAAATGACTGGAAAAATCAAGGGCTAACTGAGCAGGATGCAGACTTGACTGTGTAAGGCCACAATTAAAAATAGAGCTAGCTATAGTCCTGACATGTGATGGCCAGCATCCTGACACGGTGATCAAAGAACGAGGCAAAAAGCTAGCAGCAGAGCAGTAATCTTCTTGAAACTAGAGAATAAAGAAAAAACACACTAGCACGCAACAGCTGACTAGGCTTTGCTTGGACCCAAAGCGCTAGAAGCCTAGAAGCTACTTTGCTGCTTTAACAACTCAGCGCAGTGAAGATGAACAGAGAACACATGGCAGGAAAAATAGAACCATAGTAGCAGAACTTTTCTTTCGCACACAGAAATTATAGGCTAAGCACGCAAAAACGAAATGATTTAAAAATAGATTCACAGCGATGTCAGTCGAGAAGGACAGAAGGAACACAAACTCGATCAAAACAAATTCTCGAAGAACCTGAGAGATGGCAACAGTGGTGGTGCGCAAAACGGGAGATGAATAGGAAACCAAATCGCTGGCGGCGCACACGGGAGAAACATGGGAAGAACTCTGATTTTTTAATTAAAGTGAGTTAACCCTAACCCTAGGGATTGGGGCCTATTTATAGGCAGCCCAATAAAGGGTAAAATGCAGAAATACCCCTATAGTTTTTTACAGACGCTGAAATAAATGGAAAAGACTAAACTGCCCTTAGGATATTTTTACAGACTCGACTGACAGACTGTGGGCCTAGGGACAAAATAGTAAACTCCTATTTACAGATGACTTATCCGGAAGCTAAGCTTTCGTGGCGACTACGGCTACTCTTCTGGACAGTCCGATGCGAGATCAGCGGTCGTCAGTTTTGCGCCGAAACTGACAAAGCGTCCACCGACTTTGCACCAGGTACCCGGATTGGGCCGGCCCGACTCCGCAGCTCCCTCAGCCCGGCAATCGCTCACCGCCCGTGTACCTGAGTCAATCCTGGTCAACAGTCCAGTGGATCCTCTACTGCTCCTAGCCCATGTACCCGGATTGGGCCAGCCCGACTCCGCGGCCTTCTCTGCCCGACAGTCGCTTGCTGCCCGTGTAGCTGAGTCACACGCGGCCCAGACGCAGCAGGTCTTCTCTCTCTTTTCAGTCTTCTTTGACTATCGTTGACAATAACTCATCACATCTGGAGCCATGAGGCCCACGCTATTCAGCATGGCTCCTCAATCTCCCCCTTGATGAGTACATTGTCAACACTTCTCTTCATCTGCTCTTCAGTACCTGCAAGCAACTGTGGAAACACGAAAACAAAACACAAGAAAACAAAGAAGAAGAAGAAAATAAAGTAAAAACTCGAAAACGAGTGCAATCTCAGAAACATCAACAAGGATATCAAAAAGAGTAAGGACAAACGGGACAAAAACTCCCCCTGAAACAGATCCCAGAGAAAGCCAAAACTCCCCCTTAAACTCTTATACCAAAAATTCTCCCCCTTGTTGACAAGTGAACTCATCAAGCACTCGAAAAACGACACTGACTCCCCCTGAAATGCAACTCCCCCTCAAAATATGCAATGAATGCAACTGGGGTGCAGGTGGAGTGCAGAAAGCATGCTTCTCAGATATGATTGACTGCAATTACAACATCTAACAAGTACAGCAAAAGACATACTCCCTCCGGTGTACAAATATTAGTCGTTTAGACAACATTACACATACCAAGGTGATATTAAATAAAGTTACAAAAGTTTTCTCAATTGGTTATGGAGCCTAGATTTTAGTAGTGTTACCCAAGTTCAACTCCCAATGGTCACATCCCATTTGGTAGCAATGCTTCGATTGACGGGATGACTAATATTTGTACACTCTCAATAAAAATCAAAACGACTATTATTTGTACACCGGAGGGAGTACTGTCTAAGACACATGGCATGATCAGTGCAACAGAAGATATCTAAAGAAAGTCATTAGCACGCATTTTTTAGTTTTTGCAAACAAAGGCATCACCACATTTTTCAGTTAACAAGCGAGGTAAAACATGAGATGCAGAAGCTAACTGATATCTACCAAGATAAGCATTGTCCAAAACAAAGTGCTTCAGCAAACTTGTTGTCTTTTTAATTTTCAGGCTTTTTCATTTTCCTTTTTCAATTTTGCCAAGGGTTATTTGCATGTCAAACCTTATGCTAACCGACCAAGTCAAGCCTAGGCCAGAACTGGACCATCGGAAACTTAAGACATTGGTCTTGGCATACACTACACTGTCCTAGTTCATACCAAAGTGCTATGGTAAGCAGTCCAGAACAATGCAATGCGACAAAGCAAACCCACTTGGATCTTTTCAACTCAAGCATAAAAAGGCATGGAATTTTCATTCATTTTTGATTTTTTATCATTTTTATAGCATATTTTCCATGTTAAAGCATAAAGATGTCCAAGTTGCATATCTGCATCTATGTGAGGAACTAGCTACAAGGTATGTAACAGATAGCAAAAAGCACTCAGCCTACACATGCTAGTTACCAGAAGCAATGGTGATCATTTTTCAAGTTTAAAGTGTAAAAGCCATGCATATGACAGATATCAGACATATCAAATGAACTGAAACAAAGCATGATCATCGACAAGTAATCAAAAGCATGTACCAGCTAGAATAAGTAAAGCAGTTTAATCAAATAACAGAAGCAGGCTCAAAAGTGTGATATGTGAATATGTATGATATGAACACACACAAAAAGACTCAAGAAAAGAGTAAAGAAGAAAGAAAAACTGACGCAAAATATCCTAGAAAGGATACACAACACCCAAATCCCCTCGTAAACGCTCAAAAGTAGACTGATCTAGGGGTTTGGTGAAAATGTCAGCCAACTGATGATGGGTATCAACATGAACAAGGTCAATGACACCTTTCTCATATTGATCCCGCAAAAAGTGAAAGCGCACATCAATGTGTTTGGTTTTTGAATGGAGACATGGGTTTTTCCCTACACTAATTGCACTGGTGCTGTCGCAAAACAAAGGAACTCTGGTAGGAAAGAACAACCCAAAATCTCGCAGAGTGGAAATCATCCAAACCAACTGTGAGCAGCAGCTAGCAGCAGCTACATACTCAGCCTCTGTGGTCGAAAGAGCAACTCCAGATTGCTTTCGAGAAGACCAAGACACAAGAGACGAACCAAGAAACTGGCAAGTACCGGAAGTCGACTTGCGATCCAACCGGCACCCACCAAAGTCAGCGTCCGAAAAGCCAGATAAATCAAGAGAAGATGATGCTGAATAGTAGAGACCAAGATCAGGCGCATAAGTGAGATACCTGAAGATGCGCTTGACAGCCTGCCGATGAGACGCGCGTGGTGAAGACTGGAAGCGCGCGCACAGTCCCACGGCGAACTGTATGTCTGGCCTCATCGCCGTCAAGTACAGCAGCGAACCGATCATCCCTCGAAACTCTCTCTCGTTGACCTTGACGCCGCTCTCGTCCTTGTCCAGGCCCCCAGATGTACCCATTGGAGTCATCTGCGGCTTCATCTCACCACCAAAGTCAAATTTTTTCAACATGTCACGAGTGTACTTACCTTGGTGGATGAAGGTGCCGTCCTTGGTCTGCTTGATCTGGAGCCCTAGAAAGTACTTGAGCTCACCCATGAGGCTCATCTCAAACTCGCTGTGCATCTGCTCAGAAAACTTGGACACAAGATCGTTAGTAGTACCGCCAAAGATAATATCGTCCACGTAAATCTGAGCGACTAAAAATTCTGAAGCATCTCTAAGCAAGAAGAGAGTCTTATCCACAGAACCCATCACAAAGCCCTTCCCCAACAAAAACTGCTTTAACCGGTCATACCAAGCCCTGGGGGCTTGCTTTAACCCGTATAAAGCTTTCTGCAATTTAAAAACATGTCGAGGAAACTTGGGGTTTTCAAAACCGGGGGGCTGCCTAACATAAACCTCCTCCTCTATGTACCCGTTCAGAAAAGCACTCTTGACGTCCATTTGAAAAAGCTTAAAACCCTTCGAAGCGGCAAAAGCTAAAAGAATGCGAATGGACTCAAGACGGGCAACAGGAGCGAAGGTTTCTTCAAAATCAATACCTTCCTTCTGGCAGAAACCCTGGGCAACTAGTCGAGCTTTGTTGCGCACCACAACCCCATCTTCACCTTGCTTGTTCTTGAACACCCACTTGGTGCCTATGGGGTTGCATCCTGGTGGCAGCTCTACTAGAGTCCAAACCCGATTGCGGACAAAATTCTCAAGCTCTTCTTGCATGGCATTAATCCAGTTCGAGTCAGAAAGAGCATGAGAAATGTCTCTGGGCTCAAAAGATGCAACAAAAGCAGATTCAGCAAACACAGCAAGAGAGTCAACAGACGAACGCAAAGTTCTTGAAGACACATCACCGATGATGAGCTCTGAGGGGTGATCACGCTGAACTGCTCGGGATCCCTGGTGATCTGAAGTCACCTCACCGGAGTCAGCAGCTGGCACCTCTGGACTCGACTGAGGGGGCTCGATCGAAGTGGAAGAAGTGATCAGAGGTCCGCCCTCGTCCTCAATCGAAGTCTCAGAAGGTGTGGGCTCTGCAGGAGGTGCAGAAGGCCCACCCTCATCAGCAGCTGGAGTATCCTCATCTTCCTCGAAGATGGACTCTCCGAGCTCACCATCACCAGAAAGCTCAAAAGAAGGAGTTAAAGAAGGCAAGGACTCATCAAAAGAAACCTCGCAAGTCTCGACAAGCTGCTGGGAGTCGAGGTTCCAAACACGGAAACCTCGAGAATGCAAAGCATAACCAAGAAAAACTCCATCCCAGCAACGAGACTCAAATTTGTCCAAATGCCCTCCCTTCTTGAGCACAAAGCACTTGCAACCAAACGCTCGCAAGTGGCTCACCTTGGGCTGTCTACCAAACCGCAACTCATATGAGGTCTTACCTAGGTAAGCTCTAAGAAAAATGCGGTTGGCCAGATAGCAAGCCGTGTTCATGGCTTCAGCCCAAAAGCGCCTAGGAGTCCTGTGCTCATCGAGCATCGTCCTGGCCATCTCGACTAGCGTGCGGTTCTTTCGTTCCACAACGCCATTATGTGGGGGAGTGTAAGGAGCAGAAAACTGATGGTCAAGACCCTGATCACTACAGAAGCTGACGAACTGAGAGTTCTTGAACTCAGAGCCGTTGTCGGAGCGAATTGCTCGCATCCGACCATTGTTCTCATTCTTCAGCTTCAAAATCAGGTCATGAACAAAAAGAAAAGTTTCATCCTTAGACTCCAAAAAGAAAACCCACGAGAATCGAGAAAAGTCGTCAACAATCACAAGTGCGTACCACTTCCCACCGACTGAGCGTACCCGAGCTGGACCGACGGTGTCCATGTGTAACAGCTCGCCCGGATACGAAGTCATCACCTGAGTCACAGGTGAGTGAGAAGCGGCAACCATTTTCCCATGACGACAGGGATGAAAAACTAAATCTTTCTCCATTTTAAGCTTGGGCAATCCTCGGATGAGGTCCATAGAGCTCAACCTGACTAGCAGATCAAAACTCAAATGACCTAACCTCCTATGCCACTTCCAGAGCTCTGAAGAAGATCCAGCAATCAAACAGCGAGAAGGGCCAAAAGAACTAGAGAAGTCAATTCGAAAAACTTTACCGAAAGGTAAGATCTGGCAAATCAAAGACCCTCTAGAATCAATCACAGAAGAGTTGCCCTTCTTAAAACGCACCTCCAAACCATCCTCAAGAAGTTGCGAAACAGAAATCAAATTAAAGTTCAAGTTTCAAACCAAAGCATCGTTCTTCAATGAAAAATGGTCTGAAATGTGAATTGAGCCAATGCCACTTACTTTCCCTTGACCACTGTTCCCGAAGGTGATGTACTCTTTGGAGCTCGGGGGAGTGAGACTGGAGAACCATCTGCGATGTCCTGTCATGTGGCGAGAACACCCTGAGTCCATGATCCAAACGTCCTCCAGTCCCCGATCCTGCACAATCAGTGGCTGTAAGTGGGAGCAAATGGTCCGGCACCGGGTTTAGCAAAAGAGCTAAACTAGTGTCGAGCCATCTGCTCAAAAGACGGAAAGCAGAAATCATCAGAAAAGTTTGGACCAAAACGTGGCTCAAAGCGCGGTCCTTGGTTCTGCCTAAAGCCACGGCCACGAGGTCCAGGACCGTAGCCAAAACGGCCTGGAGCTCTGCCGGAACGACCACCACCAACTGGAGTACGAGCAAGAAAGTCGTCTCCTCTACCACCACCTACACGACGCGGCCTGGCCTCCAGCCTCTCCCCGCGTCGAGGAACACGCAGTCTACCACCCTGCTGGTAGAACTGCTCCTGACCACCACGAGCTCTCTCTGCTCTCTCAACCCGCTTCCTCCTGAAGCAAAACTCCGCAAGATGCCCGTCTCTCTGACAATACTCACAATGATAGGTGGGCTTCTTGTGATGAGGTTGAGGCTCGGGGTTCTTGGGCTTAGTGGTGTTTGGTGTTGTCTTCTTGGGTTGAGAGGGTCCAGGAAGAGAGTCTAGAGAAGTGTGGAGAAGTTTGGGCTTTGGAACCCAGATGGGTTTCTTGGGTGGAGCTTTGGGTGGTTCATGGATCACTCCATCCTTGGGCTGACAAGCCTGGGAAGACTCAGTGGAATGGGTCTTGGGATATCTCTGCTCAGGAGTCATTTTACTCCACTCCACTGCCCGGCTAATGGCACTCTCAAAGTCAGCCTTGGTATAGGTGTAACCTACCCCAAACCCATCCTGCCTCTTGAACTGCTGGATCATCATGCCGAGCTGTGGCTCTCTGGCACTGATCCAACTCAGGATAGACCGGAGGTAAAAGTTCTCATTCTGAGAATCAGCTAGCTCCTCTCTCAAAGAAGCTAGTACCTCCACCTGAGACAAGCAGGTCTCACACTCACTATCTATCTGGACAGACTTCTCGGCTTTCAGCTTAATCAACTCCATTCTAAGAGACAGACAGTTCTCACAGACAGTGGGTGGAACTGACAATGTCTCAAGCTCTAGCCTAGTCTGCGCAAGCTCAACTCTCATTCTCTCCAAATCACCCAGATGCTTATCGCCCTTGACTTTCAGCTCAGCTAAACTTGCAAGATGAGATGGGCAATCAGCACAGGGTACGATGACAGTGGCTTGAGCATCTTTCAGCTCCAGCTGAGCGCTTTCAAGCTCAGTGGCCAAAGCGTCCCTCTCATCAACCCTTTCTATGTACCTGGACTTCAGAGTCGACAGGTCACACAGAAGCACCTCACACTTTGGGCACTCACTGCTATCACCCAAGCAAGGGGAAGAAGATAGACTCTCAATTCTGCCGTTGGCCACGGCAAGCTCACTCTCTAACTCATCTATCCTCTTCTTAGCCCCTCTAAGCAGTTTTTCCCGATACTTTAACTCCTGACGATTGCTTTCAAGTAAATCAACGATTTCACATTCATAGGATGATACCTTTTCGTTGTCGTCGTCGTCGGAGTCATCGGAGGAGCTCTTCTCTTTCTTATCCCCAAGAGCCATTGAGCAGAAACTCTTGCGGGATCTTCGGCGCTGATGTGAGCGGCTCTTCGGTCTGTCACCGAAGGCCATGAAGCAAAAGCCCGCTGGATCGTCCTTGTCCTTCCCCTTCCTGATGATGATCTCCTCATCGCTCGAGCTCGATGAAGAGGAAGAAGATGTGGACCGCTTGGAGTAGCTCTTCTCCATCTCAGCGAAGAAGGCCTTCTCGCGCTTCTTGTTCTCTCGCCGGTAGTCCTTCAGGGCCTTTCTGAAGAATCTGGTCTTTGGCTTGCCCTTGTTGAAGGAGGAGCTGTCGTGCTTGCCGGAGTCATGGAAGCCACCACCGGTGCCCTTCTTGTGGCCATTGCGCTTGGGGCAGTCGGCGATGAAGTGTCCTGGGTCACCACACTCAAAGCACCCGGATTTTGTGCAGTGTCTCTTGAACATTCTTTTGTCATAAACACGACGCACCCGGTTGTTAAATAGACACAGGTCATCATCTCCCAAAGACTCAAGCTGGTCCTCAGTGATAGACATCAAAGAGAACCCAGCACAGCTCACAGAAGAGGGATCGACAGAAGGTGTAGCAAGGGCCAGAGACTTTGATCTAGAGCCAGTGAGATTTGATCTCAACTGGGTATCAACCTCGGTGGCCTTCAGCTTGCTAAACAAATCAGAAATGGTCAAGGTATCATAAGAAGTGCTCTCAATGATAGAGGATACCTTGATCTCCCAGATCTTTGGGTCCAAGGTATGAAGAACCTTGAGCGCCTGTTCGTGATCTGAGACTAACTGAACACCCTCAGCTTTGTTGTCCCGAAGCTTGTTTATGATCGACTGAAAACGACCAAACAAAGCTTCAACAGATTCACCCGGCTTTTGTGTGAAGTTCTCGTACTCACGCCGGTAGGTCTGATAGAGCCGAGCCTTGACCTGAGCTGTCCCCTCATGGTCTGCCTGGAGGGTAGCCCAGATCTCTCTCGCAGTGGAGAGATGGCTCACACGCTCAAACTCAGTGGGACCCAAACCAGAAAACAAGATGTTCACCGCTTTGCTATTGTTCACATGCTGGGCGATGATACCAGGAGAATCACGCTCAGCAACTGGCAATATGACAAACGTAGCGTGAACGCAAATATCCCAGATGTCCGAGCTTTGGCTCATGAGATAGGCTCGCATGCGAGTCTTCCAATAATTATAGCCATAAGCTTCCAAGGACGGGACCTTGCCAGGAGAAGTCATGATCACTACTGAGGTTTAGAACCGGTTAAGGTATGGAAAAACCCTAACCAGGCTCTGATACCACTTGTAGGACCGAAAGTAGCGACCAGAGGGGGGGGGGGTGAATGGGCGCCTAAAAAAAATTCTTTTGAATCAATGGCCTGCTCCCAACACCCAACGCACCTCAAAAGACTAGGCAGCAAAATGTAAACAGATCATCGAAGTCTAAAAATATCTAGCCTAGAAACGATCGGTGTCCTAAACAAAGAAACACCAATACAGTGCTAATAGGCAGATAAGTACATCATTCAAAACATGGACTGATCAGAGTTCACTATAGCAATTTGAACGGAGTACAGATGAAAAGGATGAGAAGTTACTGTTCAAAGTTGTCTCCAGGAAGGTGCTTGATGAAGCCTGTTCGGATCAGTTGTGTAAAGCCTCTAGTCCTATATGTCGAAGGTTGTTCGAAGCCTATGAGGCGTGCGAAGTACGAGGATGTCGACGGTGGCTTCGAAGACGACTTGTCGAAGTCTGTATTGCCGAAGCCTACTCCGAAGCAGTAGTGTCGAGGCTTGCTTCGAAGCTAACGTGTGAAGGTGTACACTGTGAAGCTTAAATCTCAGAGAGAAAAATGTCAGCCAACATAATTCCAGTGCGGTCAGTTCTTGGCTCCGAAGACAAACTAGCACTTCCGAAGCCTATCATCGCAGCTAGCACTTCCGAAGTCTATCTTCGCAGCTGCTTTGCATGGACGAACTTGGTCTCCGCAGAAGCTTAGAATTAACAAAAGAAAACTACCTTCGCAGGGACTTCGCAAGGACAAAAAAAAATTGACTCCGGATGAGAAGTCTCGAATATCGATTGCCAGCCTACTTCGAACCAGGAACACTTCGCAGAATCTGACAGTATATACTTCAAAAATAAAAGTAACGAAGTATCTTCGAATCAAAACACACTTCGCATTCAGAGCAACATGGCTTCGAAGTCTGTCCCTTGACCTTCGCTGGGACAAAAGTACATCACGAGGAGTACTTCGAACTTCGTAGCAAAATGACTGGAAAAATCAAGGGCTAACTGAGCAGGATGCAGACTTGACTGTGTAAGGCCACAATTAAAAATAGAGCTAGCTATAGTCCTGACATGTGATGGCCAGCATCCTGACACGGTGATCAAAGAACGAGGCAAAAAGCTAGCAGCAGAGCAGTAATCTTCTTGAAACTAGAGAATAAAGAAAAAACACACTAGCACGCAACAGCTGACTAGGCTTTGCTTGGACCCAAAGCGCTAGAAGCCTAGAAGCTACTTTGCTGCTTCAACAACTCAGCGCAGTGAAGATGAATAGAGAACACATGGCAGGAAAAATAGAACCATAGTAGCAGAACTTTTCTTTCGCACACAGAAATTATAGGCTAAGCACGCAAAAACGAAATGATTTAAAAATAGATTCACAGCGATGTCAGTCGAGAAGGACAGAAGGAACACAAACTCGATCAAAACAAATTCTCGAAGAACCTGAGAGATGGCAACAGTGGTGGTGCGCAAAACGGGAGATGAATAGGAAACCAAATCGCTGGCGGCGCACACGGGAGAAACATGGGAAGAACTCTGATTTTTTAATTAAAGTGAGTTAACCCTAACCCTAGGGATTGGGGCCTATTTATAGGCAGCCCAATAAAGGGTAAAATGCAGAAATACCCCTAGAGTATTTACAGACGCTGAAATAAATGGAAAAGACTAAACTGCCCTTAGGATATTTTTACAGACTCGACTGACAGACTGTGGGCCTAGGGACAAAATAGTAAACTCCTATTTACAGATGACTTATCCGGAAGCTAAGCTTTCGTAGCGACTATGGCTTCTCTTCTGGACAGTCCGATGCGAGATCAGCGGTCGTCAGTTTTGCGCCGAAACTGACAAAGCATCCACCGACTTTGCACCAGGTACCCGGATTGGGCCGGCCCAACTCCGCAGCTCCCTCAGCCCGGCAATCGCTCACCGCCCGTGTACCTGAGTCAATCCTGGTCAACAGTCCAGTGGATCCTCTACTGCTCCTAGCCCATGTACCCGGATTGGGCCAGCCCGACTTCGCGGCCTTCTCTGCCCGACAGTCGCTTGCTGCCCGTGTACCTGAGTCACACGCGGCCCAGACGCAGCAGGTCTTCTCTCTCTTTTCAGTCTTCTTTGACTATCGTTGACAATAACTCATCACATCTGGAGCCATGAGGCCCACGCTATTCAGCATGGCTCCTCAATATGCCACTTCTAGAGCTCAGAGGAGGATCCAGCAATCAAACAGCGAGAAGGGCCAAAAGAACTAGAGAAATCTATCTGAAAAACCTTACCGAAGGGTAAGATGTGGCAAACCAAAAATCCTCTAGAATCAACAACAGAAGACATGCCCTTCTTAAAGCGAACCTCTAAACCATCCTCAAGAAGTTGCGAAACAGAAATCAAATTGAAATTCAAGTTTCCAACCAAAGTAACATTCTTCAAAGAGAAATGATCAGAGATGCAAATTGAGCCAATACCATGTAGCTTCCTTTGACCACTGTTCTCGAAAGTGATGTACTCCTCGGAGCTCAGGGAGGTGAGGCTGGAGAACCATCTGCGATGTCCCGTCATGTGGTGAGAGCATCCTGAATCCATGATCCACACGTCCTCCAGTCCTCGATCTTGTACGATCAGTGGTCATAAGTGGGAGCAAATGGCCCGACACCAGGTTTAGCAAAAGAGCTAAACCAATGTCGAGCCATCCGCTCAAAAGAAGGAAATTAGAAGAAGTCATAAGAGTCTGGACCAAAACGTGGCTCAAAGCGTGGTCCTCGGTTCTTTCTAAAGTCTTGGCCACGAGGTCCAAAGCCATATCCAGAATGACCTGGAGCTCTGCCGGAGCGAAAACCACCCTCCGAAGCACGGGCATGAAAGTCGTCTCCTCTACCACCACCTACATGACGCGGCCTGGCCTCTAGCCTCTCCCCGTGTCGAGGGACTCTCTGTCTACTACCCTGCTAGTATAACTACTCCTGCCAACCTTCAGCTCTCTCTGCTCTCTCAACTTGCTTCCTCCTGAAGCAAAACTTCTCAATATGCCCATCTCTTTTACATAACTCACAATGATAGGTAGGCTTCTTGGAATGTGGTTGAGGCTTGGGGTTTTTGGGCTTGGTGGTGTTGGGTGTAGACTCTTTGGTGTGAGAGGGTCCAAGTAGAGAGTCAAGAGAAGTGTGGAGATGCTTGGGCTTTGGGACCCAAATGGGCTTCTTGGTTGGAGGTTTAGGTTGTTCTTGGAACAGTCCATCCTTGGGCTGACTAGCCTAGAAAGACTTAGTGGAGTTTGTCTTGGGATATGTCTGCTCAAGAGTCATCTTACTCCACTCCACTGCTCGGCTAATGGCACTCTCAAAATCATCCTTGGTGTAGGCGTAACCTACCCCAAACCCATCCTGCCTCTTGAACTACTGGATCATCAAGTCGAGCTATGGCTCTCTGGCACTCACCCAACTCAGGATACGACGGAAGTAAAAGTTCTCATTCTGAGCATCAGCTAGCTCTTCCCTCAAGGAAGCTAGCACCTCCACCTGAGATAAGCAGATCTCACACTCTCTATCAACTTGGATAGACTTCTCAGCTCTTAGCTTGATCAGCTCCAATCTCAGGGACAAGCAGTTCTCAAAAACAGTGGGCGGAACTTACAGTGTCTAAAGCACTAGCTTAGTCTGCTCTAGCTTAGCTCTAACTCTGGCTAGCTCACCCAACTGCTCATCACTTTTGGCTCTGAACTCAGCTAAACTAGCTAAATGGGATGGGCAGTCTACATAGGGCACAACGACAGTGGCATGAGCATCTTTCAGCTCCAGCTGAGCATTCTCAAGCTCAGTTGCCAAAGCGTCTCTCTCATCTACCCTTTATGTGTACCTAGACTTCAGAGTCATCAGGTCACACAACAACACCTCGCAGTTAGGGCACTCACTGCTACCACCCAAGCAAGGGGAAGAAGATAGACTCTCAATCTTGCCATTGGCCATGGCAAGCTCACTCTCAAGCTCATCTATCCTCTTCTTAGCCCCTCTAAGCAGTTTCTCCTGATACCTCAACTCCTTATGGTTCTCTTCAAGCAATTCAATGACTTCTTGTTCATAGGAGGTATCTTTTCATCGTCGTCGTCGTCAGAGTTGTCAGGGGAGCCCTTCTCTTCCTTATCCCCAAGAGCCATTGAGAAGAAGCTCTTGAGGGATCTTTGGCTGTGGTGCGAGCGGCTCTTCAGCTTGTCCCTAAAGGCCATGAAGCAGAGACTCACAGGATTGTCCTTGTCCTTCCCCTTCTTGATCACGATCTCCTCATCACTTGAGCTTGATGAAGAGGAAGAATACGATGACCTCTTGGAGTAGCTTCTCTCCATTTCGGTGAAGAAGTCATTGTCTCTCTTCTTGTTCTCAAGCCGGTAGTCCTTCAGGGCCTTTCAAAAGAACCTCATCTTGGGCATGCCCTTTGTGAAGGTGGAGTTGTCGTGCTTGCCAGAGTCATAGGAGCCACCGCCGGTACCCTTCTTGTGACTGTTCTGCTTGGGGTAGTCGGCGATGAAGTGACCTGGATCACCACACTCAAAGCATCCAGATTTTGTACCGTGTCTTTTGAACATTCACTTATCATAGACACGACACACTCGGTTGTTAAACAGGCACAAATAATCATCTCCTAGCGAATCAAGCTGGTCCTCAGTGATATACATCAGGGAGAACCCAGCACAACTCAAAGAAGAGGAGTCAGTAGAAGGTGTCGCAAGGGCCAAGGTTTTCGAGCCAAAACCAATGAGATTTGATCTCAACTGGATATCAACCTCTATGGCCTTGTGCTTACTAAAAAGCTCTGCGATAGTCAAAGTATCATAAGAGGTGCTCTCAATGATAGAGGATACCTTGATCTCCCAGATCTTAGGGTCCAAGTTATGAAAAACCTTGAGCGCCTCCTCATGATCTGAGACCAGCTGAACTCCATCGGCCTTGTTGGCCCGAAGCTTGTTGATGATCGATTAAAAACGACCAAATAATGCTTCAACAGATTCACCCCACTTCTGTGTGAAATTTTCATATTCACGCCGGTAGGTCTGATAGAGCCGAGCCTTGACCTGGGCTATTCCCTCATGGTGTGCCTGAAGGGTAGCCCAAATCTCTCTAACAGTACTGAGATGGCTCACACGCTCAAACTCAGTGGGACCTAAACCAGAAAACAAAATGTTCATAGCTTTGTTGTTGTTCTGATGCTCGGCGATTATCTCGGGGGAAGTACACTAAGCAACAGGCAGTATGGTGAAAGTAGCGTGAACACAAACGTCCCAAATGTCCGAGCTCTAGCTCATGAGATAGGCTCGCATGTGAGTCTTCCAATAAGTGTAGCCAAAAGATTCCAGGGATGGGACCTTGCCAGAAGAAGTCATGATCACTACGTTGGGTTAGAACCGGTTAAGGTATGGAAAAACCCTAACCAAGCTCTGATACCACTTGTAGGACCGAAAGTAGCGACCAGAGGAGGGGTGAATGGGCGCCTAAAAAATTCTTACGAATCAATGGCCTTCTCACAACACCCAACGCACCTCAACAACCAACAGAAACAAAACAGTTTACATATGCTAAAAATAATCTAGCCCAAAAAAAACGACCAGTGTCCCAGTTGAGAAGACACCGACCTAGTGTTCAAAGCCAGATTAACAAAGAATTCAAAACATAGGAATTTCAAACATCATAACAATTAATCATCACAGGCATTTAAGTCAAGTGCTCGTAAAATGAGATAAAAGTTTACTGTTCAAAAGTTCTCCAGTTTGACACTTGTCGAAGTCTATTCGAAGCCTTCGCACAATGCCTGGCCTATGTCGAAGCCTGCGTCTGTAGCTGACTAAGCAGATCCCTGTGAACTTTGGGACTTCAGTGGAGTCTTCTCTTCGAAGTGTGCTTCGTAGAAGTCACAGCGAAGTCAGACCTCCGGCCAGCCAAAGTCTGCTTCGAACGTACACAGCCAAATCCTGAACTTTGAACAGAGTAGCTCCGAAGCCCCAGTGAAGCTTCCCTCTAAAGCTTGCTTGAGAGAGGTCACAACGAAGCTTGCCTCCGATGATTGCCACAACGGAGTCACCCAGAAGCTTTCCTTCTAAGCTTTCTTCAACAAGCCCACCAGACACTTCGCACTGCTGTAGTGTGGCCTTTGACCAGTCACCAAAACCTGCATGCCATCCCAGCCGAAGTTTGTGCGTATCGCGCAGTAAACAAGTGCTAGTAGTTCTTTGAAATACGTCCAGAAATCAAATGTTCAAACAGATGTTTCGATGCAACAGGTGGTCAGCAGAGATAGTAAGACGTATGGACGAAGAAACACAGGAAACTACAGTATACGTCCATGAATCACACCAATCGAAACAACCAATGGTGCGCAACACGAGGCAACAGGAAACAACAACAAAACAAATGGCGTGACACTCGATGGCCTTGAGTAAGAACTTGGAAAGGAATAATAAAACCTGATTGGTGAATCGCTTGGGGAGCAATCGATGCGAGTCCAGGCAAAACCGTGATGAACGAGATGAACCAAAGTGCGGCGGCGCACAAAACCAGGAGCAAGATGAGGATGAACTCTGATGTTTAGATTAAAGTGAGTTAACCCTAACCCTAGGGGATTGGGTCGCTATTTATAGGCAGCCCAATAGACTAGGAAAAACCAAAAATAACCTTAGGGTTTCAACAGACGCTGAAATAAAAATAGAAAAGACCAACATGGCCTTAGGATTTTTTACATACTCGACTAACACAGACCGTGGGCCAAAAGGAAAAATAGTAAAAACCTAAATAAAGATAACTTGTCATGATGCGGAGCTTTCGTAGCAGCTACGGCTTCACCTCAGAACGGTCAGATCCGAGATCAGCGGTCATCAGTTTTGCGCCGAAACTAACAAAGCGTCCACCGTCTTCGCACCGAATACCTAGATTAGGCCGGCCTGACTCTGCGGCTCCCTCAGCTTGGCAATTGCTCGCCGCCCTTGTACCTGAGTCAATCCTAGTCAACAGACCAGTGGATCCTCTGCCGCTCCTAGCCCATGTACTCAGATTGGGCCGACCCGACTCCACAGCCTCTCTGCCCACTAGTCTCTCGCTGCCCATGTACTTAAGTCACATGCGGCCAAGACACGGCAGGTCTTCTCTTCTCTTCATGTTCTCTTGACTTCCGTTGACAATCACTCATCACATCTAGAGCCATGAGGCCCATGCTCTTCAACATGGCTCCTCACCCAATCCCGAACGCCCCCTTGCTGAAGCACGACTGAGGAAAGTCCCCTAGTCCGACCGAGGCCATCGTCGAAGCCTAGTCCTATCGGCCTAACGAGGCCAGTCCGACCAATAGGATACAGGGAAAGGTTCTCGCCAAGAGAAAAGATTACAAGGCCGACTGGGGTAATTCCCGCTCGGCCAAAAATCACAGGAACAAGTTGGTGGCGCCTAGTACTAAGCCACAACCATCTTGGGCACCTCCGGGCATGTCCAAATCATAGAAGATGCGCCTACAATGTCTGCGGTCATAGGAGATGCACAAGAAGAAGGCCGAGGATGAGCGAGACGTCGTCTTTGAGGAAATCCGCCGTCGGCCAGTCGCTAAGCAAGTATGGAAGCACAAGGCGGTTGAGGCGAACAACTCGGCTCCTATTCTTAGCAACAACAATGATGACATGCTCGACGATGACTACACACTCATCTCCGAGGGACCCGCACTTTAGGCAATGGATATAAACATCGTCATGGTTCCCACCGAGTTCGCACTACCACGAGACGAGGCCGAGGTCGCTCAGTTGAACCTCGGCCCATGAGTCGCTATTTTTGAGAAGCCCGAAGATATAGCTCGTCACCTAAAGCCTCTCTACGTCAAGGGGTACATTGATGGGAAGCCGATCTCTAGGATGGTAGTTGACGGTGGCGCCACTGTCAACTTGATGTCGTACTCTCTTTTAAAAAAGCTCTACAGTGGTGAGGAGAATCTGAAGAAAACCAACCTAATGCTCAATGACTTCAACGGAGAGAGCTCCGAAGCCAAAGGCGTACTATCCCTAGAGTTGACGGTGGGCAATAAGATGTTGCCAATAGCATTTTTCGTTATCGATGGGCAAGGTAACTAAAGTGTGCTACTTGGGCGTGATTGGATTCACACAAATTGCTGTATTCCATCTACTTTGCACCCGTGCCTAATGCGGTTGGATGGCAATGATGTGGAGGTTCTGCCAGGAGATACTTTGGCCCAAGTAGCATTGGTCAATGTGTCTATCGACGCCATCCATGATAAAATAGAGTGTCTATCAGGTAGAGACCTCTCGGATTATGACTTCGTTAGCATGTCCGAGGGACGTTTTGTACCCCTGTCTTTGAAGCCAACTGGTGTAGCGTGACTATTTCTAAACTAGTACTCATGTCTAGTAAGAGTAATCTTGATTGGTTGAAGTCTCATGTGGAGCAATATATATCGGACTTCTAAAGACGGTATTGCCGAAGCCATTGAAGATTTTAGCGAAGTAGAAAAGTTAGGTCAAGGCTTTGCGTCAGCCGATCCTTTAGAAGAAGTCGATATAGGCAATGGTAACATTCTGAGGCTGACTTTTGTAAACAAAAATCTACAAGTCAACAAAAAGGCCGAAGTAATAAAGTTGCTTCTGTCGTCTGTTGATTGTTTCACATGGGAATATAGTGAGATGCCCGGACTAAGCTGCAAGCTCATAGAGCATCGGCTACCAATCAAACCCGGGATTAGGCCTTGTAAATATCCCCCTCGTCGCTTTAATTCAGCCATGTACGACCGAGTCAAAGAGGAGATAGAATGATTGCTCAGGGCTGAATTTATTAGGCCATGCAGGTATGCTGAATGGGTTGCTAACATCGTGCCTGTAGAGAAGAAGGTGAGTGGAAAAATACGAGTTTGTATTGATTTCAAGGATCTGAACAAGGCCACTCCGGATGATGAATATCCCATGCCGATAAACGACATGTTGATCAACGATGCTTCAGGACACAAGGTACTGAGCTTTCTTGATGGCAACGCTAGTTATAAACATTTTTTTTTTGCTGAAGAGGACATCTACAAGACAAACTTTCGATGCCCTGGTTTTGTCAGCTTGTTTGAGTGGGTTAATATGACCTTTGGTTTAAAGAATGCTAGCGCTACGTATCAACGTGCTATGAAACTAATCTTTCATGACGTGCTAGGAGTTATGCTAGAGGTCTATATAGACGACGTTGTAGTCAAATTAGATGCTATGGGCAACCATTTAGCCGATTCGAGAGTTGCTTTTGATAGAATGCGTCATAATGGATTAAAAATGAACCCACTCAAGTGTGTGTTCGGCATGTCGGCAGGCATGTTCTTAAGATTCATGATTCCTAAAAGAGGTATTGAGATTGATCCTAAGAGGCTTGGAAGGATTAGGAACTTTGAAGCGCCGACATGCAAGAGATATGTGCAAAAGTTGCTAAGCAAGATGAATTATTTGTGTCGCTTTATATCTAACTTGTCTGGCAAGATCGATGCTTTTGTCCCCATACTCCGGCTAAAGAATGAATCTGAGTTCACTTGGGGGCAAGTTAGCAAAGCGCTTTTGAAAAGATTAAAGAGTTCTTGTCATCACCGCTGTGGTAAGGGCACCAAAAGCCAGAATTCTGTTTTGGCTGTATATTGCTGCAGAAGGTAGCGTGATAGGAGCCGTGATACATCAAGAGGTGGTGGGAAAATAGTATGTCAACACATTCTTGAGCAGCCGCTTACTTGACGCCGAGACAAGGTACGTTTTTGTGGAGCGTTTGTGTTTATCACTTTATTATGCATGTACCAAATTACATCAATATCTTCTCCCTAGCACATGTATTGTTACGTGTCAAACCAATGTCATAAAATACATGTTGTAGAGGCCAATTCTAAGAGGTAGTATCAGAAAGTGGTCTTATGCTTTGATCAAATATGATTTGGCTTATGAACCTTCGAGAGCTATGAAAGGCCAAATCATCACTAATTTTATAGTTGAACACCACGTAGATGTCAATTGGGGTAACAATGTTGCTCTATTTGAGGTAGTGCTATGGAAACTTTATTTTGATTGTTCGGCTTGCAAAAATGGCCAAGGTAATGGAGTAGTTCTCATATCACCTAGTGGTATGTGCTTTGAGACCTCGTCCCATTTAGAATTTCCTTCTACTAATAATCAAGCCGAATATGAAGCTTTATTGCTAGGACTTTAACTGATAGGTTCCATGGGTGTTAAACATGTTCATGCATATGGTGATTCTATGTTAGT
Organism: Zizania palustris; assembly: GCA_019279435.1. NCBI lineage: Eukaryota > Viridiplantae > Streptophyta > Magnoliopsida > Poales > Poaceae > Zizania > Zizania palustris. The sequence goes on along the minus strand of JAAALK010000283.1, from coordinate 105,259,284 downwards.
GGTACAAAAAGTAGCTAAAATTTGTCAATGTTTTAATGGTTTGCTAAATAGCTACTTGGATAAATGTTTAGACATAATTGTTGCCTTTGATGACTTCAAAATTTCACACATGTCAAGAGAAGCCAATTCAATCGCAAATGATTTGGCTCAGCAAGCTTTTGGCTATCAAGTCAGGAAAGGTTGGTTTTTTGTACAAAGAACGCTGATGCTTGAACTCTCTATGTCGGCTGAAGCCAGATACTTCAAACTGATGCATTGCCCATCGGACCCTCCGGACCGGATCCCATCGCCCACCGAAGGGTGTTGTGTGCAGGATCCCCTGTGCCGGAGCCCTTCATCTACCGAAGGACACTGCACACCGGGATCCTCGTGTCAAAGCCCTTCATCCCATTAAAGGGCTTCGGTCCGATCGGCTCCTCGCAATCGATCTAACTGGCTCTCGGCAGAAATAGGAAAGGCACGGGGGGCACTTGGATATTCACAAATTAGACACCACTTCAAGGAAAGAATTGGTGAACTCTTCGGAAAACATAAGGATGATTGGATAATTCCAATCATCCAATATTTAAACGACCCTAGTCAAAGGATAGATCGGAAAGTTCAGTGACAGACATTTAAATTTGTGTTGCTTGACGATGTGTTGTACCGCGGAACTATTGATGGAGTGCTTCTAAAGTGCTTAGATGTCGATCAATCTAAAGCTGCTATAGGAGAAGTTCATGAGGGGCTTTGTGGAACTCATCAGTCGGCCCAGAAAATGAGTTAGATGCTCAAAAGAGCAGGTTTTTATTGGATGACTATGACTGAGGACTGTTTTAAATATTACAGAGGGTGTGAGGCATCTCAAAAGTTTGGTAATATTCAGTTGGCTCTTGCGTCACTACTTAACCCTATTATCTAACCATGGCCATTTTGCGTTGCTACTTAACCCTATTATCAAACCATGGACGTTTTGAGGTTGGGGCTTGGACTTCATCGGCCAAATACATCTTCCCTCTTCAAAAGGGCATCAGTTCGTGTTGATGGCAATAGACTATTTCACCAAGTGGGTCGAGGAAGTGCCTCTCAAGAACATGACTCATAATAAGGTAACTGAATTCATCTTGAATCACATTATACATAGATTCGGTATTCCCCAAACTCTCACTACAAATCAAGGTACTTCATTTATTGCTAAAGAAGTGAGAGACTTTGCTGAATTTTATGGTATTAAGTTGATAAACTCTTCACTATACTATGCTTAGGCCAATGGTCAGGCTGACTCTAGTAATAAAACTACAATTAAGCTCATTAAGAAGAAAATTGAAGAGTTCCCTAAAAGGTAGCATGAAGTGCTTTCTAAGGCACTATGGGCTTGTAGAGTTGGAAAGCATGGTGCTACCAAAGTTAGTCCATAAGAGCTAGTATATGGACAAGAAGCTGTTCTACCAATGGAAGTGAATCTTGGCTCATTAAGATTTCTTAAGAAAATGGCTTATCGGTCGATGTGTATGAAACTCTTTTGAAGGATAATTTGGAAGAGGTGACCAATAAAAGGTTAAGGTCTCTAGAAGCTATAGAGAAATATAAAATGAGAGTGGCTAGAGCCTACAACAAAAGAGTCAAAGAAAAATCATTTCATGTTAGTGACTTGGTTTGGAAGACGATTTTTCCCTTAGGCACTAAAATCTCCAAATTTGGTAAATGGTCGCCTAGTTTGGAAGGTCCTTTTAAAGTAGCTGAAATTGCTCCAGGTAATGCATATTTGTTAGAGTCTCTACAAGGAGAGTTATTTCGAAGAGCTTTAAATGACATGTATTTGAAAAAGTACTTCCCAAGTGTGTGGCAAAGCGCTTAAAGTGTCAAAAGGTCACTATGGAGTGTATCGTCCTTAGTATGTTGTGCTTTTAGCTCACTTAGTTTGCTAAAAGGAAGGAAGGCATGTGTTGATAGCAAAAAATGGCAATAATGGTCGAAATTGTAAAAATATCAATTTTGGTAATTTTGGGCCAACATTATACAACTCTAGGTACAGGCCGTAGCCCTGAAGTGCCGGAGGCCCATCTGCATGGAGCCTCGGGGTCCTTTTAGTAGCCTGCTTCATAAGATGGCTTTGGCCTGAAGGCCCCTTAGGTGGCCTGCTTCGCCGAAGCTTCAGCCCAAGGAGCATACTTTGGCAGGCCTACCGAAAGCCTACTTTGGGTAGGTTTCGGATAGGAGTCTGTTAAGGATTCAGGTTGCTTTATCTCTAATAAAGTCTTATCTTGATTATTCTGAATCTTATCATATTAGAATTGAAGATAGGAAGACTAGCCCCTATAAATACAGGGGTGAGGTTGGTTCATAGGATCCCCCAACACAGATCAACTCTTCAAACCCTAGTTTGAACCGTACCCTTACTTTCATTTATTTTCTGCATTAGATCATTATACCTTCGTGGGTTTGCACTGGAAGCCCTCCATCGGCCACGCCGTAATTGTGGTAAGCCTTGTTGGTTCACCGAAGGTTTACGGAGTTAGGAAGCTAGTTTCAGAGGTTGCCTGAGCACCCTTCGCCGAAGGTTTCCGGAGTTAGGGAGCTAGTTTTAGAGGCTGCTGAAGAAACCTTTGGTGAGTCTTCGCTTTGTCCATTTGTGAAGGATCCGTCACGCTGTTGTCGGTTTGGTCGAGTCCCGCGCACTAGAGCTACTCCGCATTAGAGTTGCTTCGCACCGGAGTCACGCTAGAATGCTCCGCTCCGGACTTCATCGCGCTAGCGCTCCACACTGGACTTCGTCGCACCAGTGCTCTACACCGGACTTTGTCACTTTAGCGCTCCGCATTTGACTTTGTCATGTCAGAGGCTTCACATCGAATTCTGTCATTCGGAGGTGATTTAGCATGGCGATCTGTTTGGAGCTTGTCTTCGATCAGATCTATCTGAACGCCTAAGGTTACCTTCGGCGCACTCTTCGCACCAGCCACCGAAGGCCCTCCTTCGGTGACCCTTCACAAGTTATACTCCGAATCAATAAGGCTCCGTTTGGCCGATTGGTTTATTTTATCTATATATTTTGGCTAAGTGGATTATTTTGTGCAATCTGATTACCTAGTGACTCCACCCCTTGCTACTATAAAGGGTTGTCGGAACACAACGTCAATGTTGTGTTACACTTAGGCTTATCCCTAAGTATCCACACACTTTTGGATCATCGAACTGGCCCAAGTGTGGGGGCACGTTTTCATGTCAACAGCACCCTTGACACCCGATATCTTTTTCCAACGGCCTTCATTCCCCCTTAACATCTAGCTCTTATACATGACATTTTACAACATGGCCGATGATGCCGCTGAGGCCTCCCAGCCATAGTTGCCAAAGGCATTGTTGCCAGAGCAGTTGGAGTTAAGGCGTTAGAGGGTATCATCATCGACTCTAGCGAAACGGTGATTACTGATGATGTTGTCGCCTCTCTTTTTGCAGAAATCAGAAAGTTGTCTACTACTACCGATGCTCCTTGCTAGGTACCTTCTTATATTCCTGGCTCTGTCTATTGTTCATGAGACTCACATCGGTTTCAGGTGCAGTCGGCGCGTGCCTCTCCTACTTTGCCTACCCCCAGGGCAATCTTGATGAGAGGAGTACGGGCACCCTTCCTGTTGATCAGGTTAAAGGCAACGACAAAGCTTCCCTCATTGATGGCTCAACTCAATTGGCTGATCTTGCTAGGTCGACAAACATAAGTATTGCTATATTTTGATGTCTTAACATGATTGCCCTTGACTTGTCTAACTCCTCCCTCCTTTCAATCCTTTGTATAGAGATTCCTTTTTGACATCGGGCCATATCTCGAGGATGAAGAAGTCACTGATGCCCCTGTATCAGCTATTGCCCAACTGCCTGCGGACATGAGAGATGTCTTGTTGGACCTGCTGCGTCATTTGGAGGACCCCGTGGAGGTATTGGTCAATGATTCGGGCACAATAAGGGCTCATTTCATTGACATCCTGATCTCCCTCTCCACGGAGCTAGTCGATGCCCTCACGCTGACCGCTTTCCTGGAATATCATCAGCCAGAAGTCCAGCGGGATTTGCAGCATATGGATGACTGTGTGAGCAGCGCGTCGCAACTTGAGGCACCAAGATCCACGATGAGGCGATACTCGCTAAAGGCACTCTCTTGAGTAGCCTTCGTGGTGAGTCATCAGCCACGCCACTGTATCTTCAGAAGCGAAAGGTAGAGGAGACTGATTTAGCTTCAAGGATGGATGGCGTCCTGGCGAGGATAGCCGACAAATAGAATGCCCTAGAGTCTTTTCAAAATCAGATCCAAGCCCAAGAGCATGACCTCGCCAATGCAGTCTGCCATGCGCAATGCCACCATCATGCCATCAGAGACATCCCTAGGTTAGATTCTGAGGACCGGGCCATGCTTCGTAGTGTAGATGCCACTTGGCTATGAGCCATCGAGGCGATCTGTCGCTCCCTTTGAGTGTGTTTTGAATTGGGCTACCGATTGTAACCCCTGAACTGCATGTTTTTTGTAATATATTATCATTGATTCCCTGGATTTGCCTTGTATTTTCCTACGTCTAATGACGATGTTATATCATCAGCCATCTGAAGGCGATACGCTCGGTATCACATGTTTTTATGTCCCGCATAGATCTTTAGGCGTTCATCCAATCGCTCGAGAGATTCTTTTTTAAGTACTTTCCATTCAATGCTTTCTCAAACACTTATCCATCTAACCTTTCAAGTAGATAGGCATTACAAGGTATGGATCGTTGTATCCAGAAGGGTCCTTCCCAATTAGGTGACCATTTAATGAACCGGTTGCCCATAGACCCAATTAGCAAGATCAGTTTCCTTATGAGATCTCCTTCTTCAAAATACCTAGGCACCACCTTTTTATTATAGTACCTGGCAATTTTTGCTTTGTTTTCCTCAATTGTTTAAAGGGCTCTCAATAAGATTTGTGCTAGGTCATCTAAGCCATATGTCATTACATTATAATAATCATTGGTTGTAATTTGGTCCTCTAGGGCTATCCTCCACGAGCCAATGTTATTTTCCCAAGGCAGTACCGCTTCGTGGCCACAGATAAACTGGTACGACAGCATCTAATTAGACCCATGACATGCCATTCGATAAGCCCAAAGTGTGTCTGATAGAGACCGATGCCAACATTTTGGTTACTCATTGATTTTACATTTTATTAATTTTATCAGGCTTTTGTTAGATGCTTCAGCTTGACCATTGGCTTGTGCATAGTATGGCGATGAATTCAAGAGCTTGATCCCCATATCGGCTGCGAATTGCTAGAATTCTTCCGATATGAAAATTGTCCCCTGATTTGTGGTGAGAGTTTGTGGGATCCCCAATAGGTACACTATGTGCTTCTTGGTGAACTCAATAGTGTCGACAGACATTACCTTTTTGAGTGGCACAACCTCTACCTATTTTTGAAGTATTAAGTGGCTGGGAGTACGAACTTGTGTCCTTTGCTTGACGGTTGGTATATTTGACTGATCATATCAATACCCCATCCCCTAAAAGGACTGGGTTTGATTATGGGGTTCATCTCCTATGCGGGTGCCCTCTGAACAGCTCCAAACTTCTGACAATCTTCCACCATAGTCGACCAAAAGTAACTTTCCCTACGGAGTAGCCATTTTATTTTCTAGGTCGACTGGTGTGTCCCGCATACACCATCATGCACTTCGCACATTATAACTTTTTCTTCCTCGACGTTTATGTACTTGAGGACGACTCCATCTGTTGTCCGATAATATAAATCATCGATGAGTTACACGTACTTTGTAGCCTGGTATGTGATCTTCCTTAGCGACGATGTTGAAGGATTTTTTAAATATTTGATAATAACATAACTCTAATCATCGACGTCCGGTTCTGTGATTTCCACCTCGATTGATCTAGCAATTGACTTATGGCCTAAAATCGTTTGGGCCAGATCATTTGCTTCAACATTTTGTTCCCTCGGGATGTGAGTAAGGGTTATTGTTGGTGTAAAAGTTTACGCTAACAGGTTCTCGAAGATTAAGAACTAACAAACATAGAGTATGTGCTGAGAACTATCTTGAGCCTCCGAATAGGATAATAGCTCAAGTAGTCCGAAATTGTGTATGAATAGCTGAGTATTCGATGCCTATTACAGGGTAAGAAGGGGGTATTTATAGGCAAAAAGTCTAAGGAAAAGACCTATTTACCCCTCAATTACAACCGATATCGTGGAAACTATTCGGTACCCCGAATAGGGTTAAAATAGTAAAATCTATCTAGAGAAGGTAGATAAGGAAAACATCTTATCAGTCTTGCTGTTTTCCACTGTAGCTTCGGAGCCTTCAGAGGATGCCTTCCAATCATGAAGCTGAAGCATCCTTTGGCTTAGAAACTTCACCACCTCCGGAGATGAACACAAGCTTTGATGCTAACAAATCATCTTTTACTGTTAATCTCAAAAGTCCTGAGGATGAAGTATTTTCCCCCAACAGTAGCCCCTCGAATATGCTTCTCCAATTTAACCTGTATGGCACGAAAGCAGTATACGCAAGGAATATTTTCATATTCAGGGACTTAGAGAAATTTGAAGGTGTTATAGTTAGCCGAAGGGTATTTGACATCGAAGTATCCCCAGTGAAAGCTTCGAACTAGGACTTCTGTGTGAACACTTCACAGGAAAGGGAACTATTACTGTTGGGGGAAAATATCTCATCTTCGGGGTTATTGCCAAAGCAGCATGAAGACAGTCAACCAGTTCGAAGATAGTCCGAAGGTCATCTTCGAAGGTGGCTTGGAACCTGGTTCGAAGCCCGAAGGCAGGCTTTAATTCGAAGTATGTCTTCGAACCAAAGCCCTTCAAGATCTTTTCTGCCAGCTAAGATGGAAGACTTATCTTCTATCCTATTAGATTAGTCTTTTACCATTTTAGCCCTATTAAGGAAACCGAATAGTTTCCTTAATGTCGGTTGTAATAGAGGGATAAATAGGTCTTTTCCTTAATGTTTAGGCCTATAAATACCCCTCATTTCACCCTGTAATGGGGGACCGATTACAAGTGAATCAATACACACTTTCGAACTATTCTAAGTTATTATCCTTTTGGAGGCTTAGAACAGTTTGCTTCGCAAACACTTCGTTTGTTAGTTTCTTTTCTACAGAAACCTGTTAGCGTAATCTTTTACGCCAACAGTTGGCGCCGTCCGTGGGGAACCTAGTCCAAAAAACTTCGTTCTCTACCAACCTCTTGCATCATGCCTCCTAAGCGGAGTGCACCTCGCAATCCCACTCGGAGGTCCTCTCGGATCTCCGGAGAGATACCCTTCGACACAGTCGAAGTCGGAGGGTCTTCGACTATCCCTCCACCTCAAACTCCGCAAGGGGCTTCTATCCCTCGAGGATACGAAACCTCTCCACCAACCCCTTCTACACTCCGACCGCCCGGAGCCACTCTGCCACCCTCCATTCCGATTCGAACTGATCATACCAGTTCTCAAGACCCGGAAGGTCCTTCCGGAGGAGATGAAGATAGCCTTGGAGACATGGCCACTCAAATGGCCAATCTTCAAGCCGAGGTAGCGAGGTGGCGACAAGAGGCTGCGAACAGGCTTCGCCCTCAAGCCACCCCAGCTATCCCCGAAGTGCACGAAGACGACGATCTTGACTATCCCGAAGCCCCGGAGAACGCCTCTTACGACAATGAATCTCCGTTGCATCCCGAGCTTCAGAAGGTTCGCTTCGATCCGAGGTTCAAAGCTTCGAAGCTTTGCAAGTATGCCGGAGATGAAGATCCCAGTGAGTTTGCACGTTCTTATGCCCTAGCAATCGAAGCTAGTGGCGGAGACAGAGAAACTATGGCGAAGTGCTTCCCGTTAGCCCTTGAAGGAGTAGCGTTGAGATGGTTCTGGTCTTTAAAACCAGGATCAATCACGACATGGTTACAGTTGAAGAAGAAGTTCATAAGTAACTTCCAGGGTACCTTCGTGCCCCCCATGTCGACAGGAAGCCTTTTCCAAGTGAAACAGCTCCCCGGAGAAACATTAAGGCAGTACTTCAAGCGCTTCGCTCACACGAAGTCGCAAATTCGGGGGCTGTCCACATCTTCGGTGGTTGATGCGGCTCGGGAAGGCGTCAGTCATAAAGGCCTTCTGGATAAATTGCATCGGAAGAGCATCACCACAGTATCACAGTTGATGTCGTACTTCGAGGAGTACTCGAAGTCGGAAGAAGGTTGGCTTCGGAGGACTACTGCTACTTCGACAGTGTTGACAGAAGTTAAAGCAGAGGTGAAGACTTCGGCTCAACCGCAAGAACCAGTCTCCGAAGTGCAACATGATAAAAGAAGAGGGCAAAAGCACCCTCGCTCTGAAGTCTTAAACATTGCACCCCCACAGAAGTTTGCACCAAGAGCTCCACAGTCTGCGGGGAACAAGTCCAGCGGCTGGAGGCCGCCAGGGGAAAACGGCTGGCAAGGGCCAGACCCTTTTTTGCTGTATTCATGGAGAGAATCGAAGCCATGCAACTGACACCTGCAAGGCTATTCTTACCCTTCGGGGAGAATACTTGGAGAGAACTTCGGGTCGAGGTAGTACCGACCGAAGTCCAGCAGCAGCAGTGCGCTCGGAGCCGGTCCAGGCTGTGGCGCGGATAGAAAATTTAGATGCTGCAAGGCATCCTCCGGTGGCCAATGTTATGCCACCTCCGAAGCAAGAAGAAGGGCAAGATAGAGGGAAGAGAGTAGTTCTCCCTATCTCCGGAGGAGGTACCCTCGGAAGCATGTCCAAGAGGCAGCGAAGAGAGTACGTTCGAGAAGTAGGCCACATTGGGACTTCGTCATCTGCAGCTGCAATGCCGGAGTGGTCTCATGTTCCAATATCTTTCTCTGCGGAGGATGCAGCTGGTATCAAGTTCCCGCATGCAGATCCATTGGTTATTACCGCTGATATTGCAGGAACAGAAGTCCGAAGGGTACTAATTGACGGAGGTAGCTCGGCAGATATCATATTTGTACAAGCCTTCGATCAATTATGCATTTCCCGGAAGCATCTCCTTCCAGCGGCTCGTCCTCTGCAAGGCTTCGCAGGACCCCCGCTAGATGCACTTGGCCAGATAGGCCTGGAAGTAACCTTCGGAGAAGGTTTACTAGCCCGAACTGAAGAAGTTATCTTTGATGTGGTGGATGCCCCGTATGCTTATAATGTTATCTTTGGCCGAGGCATGTTGAATCAGTTTGGAGCTGTGGCGCATCACAATTACTTGTGCATGAAGATGCCCACACAATCAGGAGTTCTGACAGTCTTCGGAGATCAAGCCATAGCTCGGAGAGCAGAATATGGTCATGGTCCTCCTCTTGATCCGAGGCAAGTAAACAGTGTCCAAGATAATGGAGAAATTTTTTCAGCCTCCTCCGAAGCTTCGAAGAAGTCGTTTCCAAGACCAAGTCCCGAAGGAGAGATTGCAACGAAGATCATTGTCAAAGATGGTAAAGAATACACTTTTCAATTTGGTAAAGATTTACCTCCCGAAGTTGCAACTTCCTTGGAAAAGGTTGTAGGAGAAAATTTGGATGTCTTCGCCTGGTCTGACGAAGATATCACCGGAGTCGATCGGGATATTATTGAGCACAGCTTGCTTGTAAACCCGAAGGCCCGGCCTGTTCGACAAGGGCTCCGGAAGATGTCCGCAGAGAGAGCTGCTCTAGCTAAGGACGAAGTTGAGAAACTGTTGAAGGCTGGGATTATCAGAGAAGTGGCCCATACAGAGTGGTTAGCCAACCCAGTCTTCGTCAGGAAGAAGTCCTCCGGAAAGTGGCGCATGTGCATTGATTTCACATCTTTGAATAAAGCGTGCCCACGTGACCCCTACCCCATGCCCCGAATTGATCAACTAGTTGACTCCACTGCAGGTTCGGAGTTACTAAGCTTCCTCGACGCGTATTCCGGTTATCATCAAATATGGTTGAAGCGCGAAGATGAAATCAAGACGAGCTTTGTAACTCCTTCGGGAGTCTTCTGCTATGTAAGAATGCCCTTCGGCCTAAGAAATGCCGGGGCTACTTTTTCAAGATTAGTTGCTAAGGCTCTAGGTCATCAATTAGGTCGCAATGTAGAGGCCTATATGGATGATATTGTAATAAAGAGTGCTTTAAAGCACCAACATAGCCTAGACTTAGCAGAAACATTCGATAGCCTTCGGGCATGTGGGATCCGCCTTAACCCCGAAAAATGTATATTCGGAGCTAAGGCTGGAAAGTTGTCAGGGTACTTAGTTTCAAGCAGGGGAATTGAAGCTAGCCCTACTCAAATAACTGCGCTGCAGAAGATGGCTCCTCCGGAGAATTTAAAGCAAGTGCAAAAGCTGACTGGACGTCTAGCCGCACTTAGCAGGTTTTTATCAAGATCTGCGGAGAGGAGCTTGCCAATCTTTAAAGCCTTGAAAGGGTCCGAAGATTTTGCATGGACACCGGAGTGTCAGAAAAGCTTCGAAGATATTAAAGATTATCTCAGCAATCTTGCTACACTTACGGTGCCCATTGCGGACGAAACCCTACTTTTGTATCTTGCAGCCACAGGCTCGGCAGTCAGCGCAGTCCTTGTCAGAGAAGCTGATATCAATGGGAAGTTGGTCCAAAATCCTGTCTATTTTGTATCCGAAGCATTGTCAGGAGCGAAGACAAGATACTCCGAACTTGAGAAGTTCGTTTATGCTCTGATAATGGCTTCGAGGAAGCTAAGACATTATTTTTTAGCTCACAATGTAATTGTACCAACTTCGTATCCTTTAGGAGATATGCTCCGAAGCAAAGATTCCACTGGAAGAATTGGAAAGTGGGCAGTAGAACTAGCACCCTTCGGCATATCTTTCCTAGCAAGGACAGCTATCAAGTCTCAAGTCCTAGCAGACTTCGTAGCAGAGTGGACTCCACCTACGAAGTTGACTCCGGAGAAATCAGATGACGGAGTCTGGACTATTTACTCCGATGGGGCTTTTCAAGCATCCGGAGCAGGCATTGGGGCAGTATTAATTTCACCGTCAGGACAAAGAGCAATGTACTCCGCAAGACTCAACTTTAAGTCTACCAATAATATAGCGGAGTACGAAGGAATATTATTGGGACTCCGGAAAGCACGTGCTCTAGGGGCTACAAGGATAATTATAAAGACAGACTCTCAGATAGTAGCAGGGCACGTAGACAAAAGTTTTCAAGTCCGACATCCACAGCTTGCAAAATACTTGGAAGAAATTCGCAAGATCGAAGCACATTTCAAGGGTATTTCCATTCGGAGTATACCAAGAGCTGAAAACGTGCAAGCGGACATTTTAGCGAAGGCTGCTGCCGGAGCTGTGGATGTGCCCGACGAAACTTTCTATGAGGAGCTCAATATACCTTCGGTGCCTCAAGTTACTTCTGCAGAGATTTTATGCATTCCTAGTGCAAATTGGAAAGATTCAATCATAGAACTCTTGCAAGGAGGAACAAATTTGCCCGAAGAGCCCCAATTGTCAAGATTAAAGCTCAGAGCAAGAAACTATCAGTTAATCAACGGTATATTATACAAGGCCGGAGTATGTTCCCCTCTACTCCGATGTATATCTCAAGCCGAAGGCCAAGAAATTCTTCGAGAAATTCACGAAGGCCTTTGTGGAAGTCATTTAGCCCCTAGAGCTCTGGCAGGAAAAACACTTCGCCAGGGGCTTTATTGGCCCACAATAACAGCTGATGCGGAGAGCTTGGTCCGCACTTGCCAAGGATGCCAGTGGATGGGTCGACGGAGTCATCGCCCACCAACAGCTCTTCAAGTCATTGCTCCGGTATGGCCTATGGCCAGATGGGGTATGGATCTAATTGGTCCCTTTCCGTTAGCAAAGGGAAATCTGAAGTTCGCAGTGGTAGCTATTGAATATTTTTCTAAGTGGGTGGAAGCAGAGCCCTTAACAGCTATCACTTCGAATAATGTACAAAAATTCTTCTGGAAGAACATTATTTGTCGGTTCGGAGTGCCTAGATATCTCACAGTTGATAATGGAACACAGTTCGACGCAGAAACCTTCAGGAAGTTTTGCGAAGACCTAGGCATTCAACTATGTTTTGCTGCAGTAAGACATCCTCAGTCAAATGGAGCAGTTGAGCGAGCCAATGGAAATATCTTATCAGGGCTAAATCGAAGAATAGTAGGACTATCAAAGGGACTGTGGACCGAAGAGCTTCCGAAGATTCTGTGGTCCATTCGGACTACGCAAACAAGGTCCACAGGTTTTACTCCGTTCAGACTACTATTCGGAGATGAAGCTATGACTCCAACGGAGCTCAAAGGAGGATCACTTCGCAGCACCGAACCAGACATCGAAGAAGAAAGACAAGCTTCGTTAGATTTGTCAGAAGAGACAAGGCTTCGAGCTGTAGCTAATTTATCAAAGTATCATCAGCAGACGAAGACTTGGTATGACCCGAAGGTTAAGCTCAGCGAGTTAAGACCGGGTCATCTTGTTCTACGAAGCATTATAACACCAGGGAAGTTAGGCAATAAATGGGAAGGTCCATATCTAATCGTCCGCTCGGGGCGCCCTGGTTCATTTAAATTAGCTAATTTAGAAGGTGAAGAATTAGCACATACTTGGCATGCGGAGCACCTAAAGCGATACTTCGCATAAGGGCTCCTTGTAATTCGCTTGTAATCACCTCTAAATTAATAAAGCATACACCTTGTGGTTTAACCTTCCCCTTGACGCTCCTAGTCTCCCGAGCGGACGCGCTGGGACAGAAGTCGTTCGAGAGGGAAGTGTTATCAAGCAGGGCTGTATTTCCGGACTTCGTACCCATAAAGTCGAAGCCTCCGGCGTGGGGGCTGACATAATCCGGAGCCCAGGCCACCGGCTTGTAGGCATCCGTAAAAGAGCCCAAAACCACACTCTACGGAGTCCAAGCTTCGGCTGGTAGACTTCCGTAAAAAGAGCCGAAGGTGGCCAAAATCTACGGAGTCCAAGCTTCGGCTGGTAGACTTCCGTAAAAAGAGCCGAAGGTGGCCAAAATCTGCGGAGTCCAAGCTGCAGCTTGTTAGACTTCCGTAAAAAGAGCCGAAGGTGGCCAAATTCTGCGAAGTCCAAGCTCCGGCTGGTAGACTTCTGCAAAAAAGAGCCCAAGTGGCCAAATTCTGCGAAGTCCAAGCTCCGGCTGGTAGACTTCTGCAAAAAAGAGCCCAAGTGGCCAAATTCTGCGAAATCCAAGCTACGGCTGGTAGATTTCCGCAAAAACAGCGTTTAAGCCATGAGCTTCGAATGTCTGTTCTTATAAGTCCAAAGTGACAAATTTCTTAAGACACTAAAGTGTCATCGAAGTTATCTTAATTGATTTCTTTCGCAAAGCAAACAAAGGTACCAAGTTACCATTCTTCTGACTACAAATAGTCGAAGATATTTCATAAGATTTCAAAAGATCTTTAAAACGACAGAGGGGCTCCGAACCCCCACAAAATTGTACTCCGAAGTTTTTTCTTTGCGCATAACCATCTTTGAATACAGTTCGAAGTTGCTTATACCCAAAGAGGGGCTAGTAAATATGGAGACAATTTTAAATCGGCATTCATTATTAAAACAAATATGTTTACAGATTACATTATGAAAAATTGGTATCTATACCAAGAAGGAATCGGAGACCTCTTCGGTCCCGAAAGCCAGGGGTGGAACGACTAGTTCCAACATCGGAAGTTCTAAGAACTTTACGTTTAACTCTCCTCCTCCCCTTCGAAGCTCTAAAATCCTTCTGTTCTTGTTGAAGCTCGGCCCAAGTTCGAAGCCGCTCGGGGCTTCTCTCCCAGCTTCTAAGATCTTCAGATCTTTTATTTTGGGCTTCACCTTCGTCTTCGGACCAATTAGTGTCTTCAGAAGACGAGGTGTTTGCGTCGCTCTCTTTATTTTCCTCTTTAATATAAGACAATACGTCTTTGATTACTTCGGGCGCAATAACGCCGGAGTCATCTCGAGGGATAAGGAATCGAGGACGTTTATAACTCTTTAGAAGTTCGAAGGTGTTCCACAGTGAGCGAAGTTCGCTGTTAAGCTCTAACACTTCGATATCTTCCATAAGAGGCAAAGCCTAAAAATATGACAAACAAGATTTTCATTGATAAATATTTACAAGCATCAGCTTTACATAATCAAAAAAAAAATCCTAAATAATCCTAAACCTGCGGGTTCGGAGGAGGCTGACTGCTCGAAGCTTGGCTCCGAACTTGCTTCTGGCGTTGGCCTTCATCAATCCAAGCCTTGATCGCAGATCGACCTTCGGCTCTCCATGAAGTTTGGAAGGCTCGCCAAGCAGCAGCTACACCTTCGGAAGGTTTTAGAAGTCGGTCGTCGTCGAAGATGATAGAGCCCTCTGCGCTCGGAGTAATTGCTCGGCCCAAATCCTCGTAGTAGCGAAGTATTCCAAGGGCAGACACTTGTCCGGAGAGTTCTCCATAATGTATGCCTGCCGTCTTCATTTGCTTCGCTGCTCCTTGGATCCTCTTTAGCCGGCGCAGCAAAGTTACATTGTCATCTGAAGGTAGTGATCCAGTAGTACCGAAGTACTCCAAGACACCTAACATTTGTTCGATGACCTCCGAAGCCACCTTCTCGGACTTAACCTTTTCTTCAATAAGCATATCCTTGGCCGAAGTTGTTTCAGTTAAAACTCCGGAGATTCTAGCGTTCTCCGCAGTCAAAGCATTCTTTTGAGTTCGGAGTTGGCCAGCCTCTTCTTGTAGCCTTACGAGTGCGGAGTCCTTCGCAGCATCCTCCGTCCGCAATCTTTCAATCTCCGCTCGAAGCACAATTCTTTCTGCTTCGAGCTCTTTCTTTGCAGCTTCCAAGCTTTGCCTAGCCCTTCGCTCTGCTAAGATTACATTGTCCATTTGAGCTACTCGACCTTCGGAGAAGTTAAAATTCCTTTGAAGAGTTTCGTTCTCTTCCCGAAGTTGAGCAATTTCGTTTTCGCTCGATAAAGCTGCAGCGCGGGCTAAGACTGCTTGCTAAAAAAAAGAAAAAATGAAATAAGAAATTATTCATATGTAATTTGCTATTTGGTTCGAAGATGCTTTATACCTGATAAGCTGCTCTTTCCACAGCAAGGTTAAGCTCCGAACCCTTCACTCTGCTTAAAAGGGCTACCAGCTCTGTTTCCCCGACTTTGCGACTGGCTTCACCCAAAGGTTTAACCAAAGTCCCAAGTCCGGTTTTCTCCTCCAAAAATGGAGTTATGAGAGGAAGCAGTGCTAAAGCCTTCTGATCAGCTCTGCTTAGCGAGGATCCGGAGGGCTCTTCCGAGGCCCTTGGAACTTCTGAAGATGGCCTCCCCTCAGTCGATTCACTTTCGTCTGTTGACTCAGATGAAGTCGATCCTTGAGCAGGGAGAGGCTCGATGTGTCTTTTTCCTCTTCCAGGCCCCGGTAGAGCAACTCCCGGTTGTGGCCCTGAAGTTGTCGAAGGTCTTTGAATTGTATCTTCGAGGGATACTTCGACAACAGGAGGCTCTGAAAAAACAAAAATATTACACATTGTATAATTTTGCAAAAATTGATAAGAATTAAGTAAAATTTACCTTCGACATTCTCTGGAATATCGAGTACAGGACTGATCGGAGGATCAAAAGTGTAGTCCTCATCCGAATCAGCCATTAAATCATGGACTACAGGAGCATCGTCCTGGGTAGTCCTCGCTGCTTCTTCGGGAATCGAAGCCATAGTGACTTCAACCCCACTTTCATCCACAGGAACTTCGTCCTGAGCTACATCTTCTTGAACTACCGAAGTCCTTGGTTGATCAACATTTTCTCCGGACTCCGGTACGTTCGCAGCTCTGGAACTCGAAGGTAAAGGATCTAAAGGTGCGAGGTTCTTCGGCTTCCGAGCCACCCTCTTCACCGGAGTTTTTGCTGAACTTGAAGTTCCCGCTTCGGCTTTCCTTTTTTGAGGCCCTTTCTCCAAAGGTGCCCAATCCATCAGAGGGGGAGGAGTGAGTTTCAGCATTCCCCATACTCTGTTAAATCTTTCCCAACTCCCAACCAGCTTAATTCGCCACTCTTTTTCGGTCGGAGTTGGAGCACCCAAGATTTTTTCCGAAGCCCTTATAATCTGTTCTGAAGTAACAGGGGCTGAAGATTCTATAAAATAAATAATTCAAGTCAGTTTTTCTTCGAAGTAAATATGTTTAATGCATGTTGTTTTCGAAGTTACCTGTAGGACTTGAAGTCAAGTTAATTCTGCGAAGACCACCTTCGGAATCATCTTCGAAGATAATAGGCCAGTCAGCCATCAACGGAGGAATTTGAAGACCGATGAACTCTTCGGCCAAGTCCCGCATACTGAGTCTTCGGCTAACTTTTTCAAGCAAGTTCAGACGGGCTTCGAATTGGCCTTCGTCAGGACGCACCAAAGCTTCTTTTCGGAACTGAATTTCTCTAAGAGGTCCGGCCAAAGGATTGCTTGCCCCGACTTCGGCATAGAACCATTTCAGCACCCAATCAGTATACCATCTAGCATTGATGGCCTTAGCAGGGAATCGCAGAGCGTATTCATCTCGAAGTCTAAAATTGATACTTCCGAAGGCAACCACTACTTTTTCACCTCCGGAGCCTACGAAGGTCTTCGGCTGACAAGTTGCTCTGTGCAATGCTGCGAAGATTTCAGCCCTCCCCTCACAACCTTCGGCTCTCAAAGCCCACTCGAAGATAGCTAATCTAGCTACAGCATTCGGAGACAGCTGGGGGAGGGTTACATGAAACAAGTCGAGGACTTCAGCCAAGAAATCTACAGCGGGGAGGCCCAAGCCTGCTTCGAAAAAAGCTTCGAACACTACGACTTCTCCGAGTCTTGGTGATGGAATTGCTTCTTTCCCTGGTTTTCGAATCATAACTCCCGCACCTATATTTCCTCCTACTGTCATTGCCAGGGAATCTCTTTTGCAGGTTGAAGATCCTAATTCAAAGGATTGGTCTAGATATTTGGTCGATGGAGGGCACAGACCTTGATCATCGGCGATTTCGGGATTTTTTCCCTTTGCCGCCATGGAAGTTGTCGCCTGGATCGAAGGCGTCGCCGTCACTGTTGCCGCTGCCGCTGCCGCAGCCGCTTGTTGACGAGCCAAGGTCGAAGGAGGTGCAGAGCCTTTGGTCTTCGCCATCGCAATCGCTAGATTGATCTGAGAGAGTGGGAACTAGGGCTCAAGAACTCGAAAGCTAGGGCTCAAGAACTCAAAGGGCTCAGAAGGCTTTTGACTGAGAACAAGCGGTGAAAAGGTAATCGAGTAAGTTCTGGAGTCCTTTATTTATAGCCTAAACTTTCCGTTTGTTACCGTTTGGGCTCTGCCCTTTCGCATTCCCGCCTGTTATTTTCCTCCGAAAATAACGCCTCGTATAACTCCGTTAGAAACAGAAACTAACGGCTATATTTTCTAAGTCTAAAAAGACTTTCGAACTTCCTGAGTCAGTTCTAAGATAGTTCGAAAAGTAATTACCTTATGACTGATTCGAAGTTCATATCTTCATGTATTTCGGAGATAAAACAAAAATCAATAACCCCTATGACTGGTTATCTTTTCTTTCCGTATACTGCTCTCCTAACGTTACAGGTCAAACGGAGAAGCGTATTCGAGGGGCTACTGTTGGGGAAAATATCTCATCTTCGGGGTTATTGCCAAAGCAGCATGAAGACAGTCAACCAGTTCGAAGATAGTCCGAAGGTCATCTTCGAAGGTGGCTTGGAACCTGGTTCGAAGCCCGAAGGCAGGCTTTAATTCGAAGTATGTCTTCGAACCAAAGCCCTTCAAGATCTTTTCTGCCAGCTAAGATGGAAGACTTATCTTCTATCCTATTAGATTAGTCTTTTACCATTTTAGCCCTATTAAGGAAACCGAATAGTTTCCTTAATGTCGGTTGTAATAGAGGGATAAATAGGTCTTTTCCTTAATGTTTAGGCCTATAAATACCCCTCATTTCACCCTGTAATGGGGGACCGATTACAAGTGAATCAATACACACTTTCGAACTATTCTAAGTTATTATCCTTTTGGAGGCTTAGAACAGTTTGCTTCGCAAACACTTCGTTTGTTAGTTTCTTTTCTACAGAAACCTGTTAGCGTAATCTTTTACGCCAACAATTACGGAGGCGGAACGTCGTGAAAAGCCATTAATTTTGAGCCGTTACCCTTCAAGTAGCCGTTATGCTCCCGAAAAAGGTAACGGTTGTAATTTTACCGTGGGTTCACACCTTTTCACTTCCTGGTCCCACCCATCTGTGGCAGAAGTTGAACCTGTAGTGTGAACGCGATTGAAGCGCAGTAGCTAGCGGAAAGGCTATAAAAGGGGGTCGAAGCCCACCAAATTTTTTTTACAAAACCTGACTTCCGAAGCTCACTTTCTTCAACCTTCAAATCTTCCCTCAACTTTCTGAGCAATCGACTCATGGCGAGGACCAGCATAACCATGCCAGCGGCAGCAAGCACTTTGGCACAAAGGCAAGCTTGGGCGGCTTCGGCAGCAGCGGCCATGGCGGGGGCTCTAGGAGGTTCTTGGCCCAAAAATCCTTGGGAGCTCTGCCCTCCATCCAAGAAACAGATCCTGCAAAGCTTCCTCATTGACCAGTCCACAAGTACTACAGAATCCATCGAAGAGGCAGTGGCCAGGAAGCTGGGCCCCGGAATGAGGACTCGGGTCCTGGAACAGAGTCGACCTCAAGGACGTGGAGTGGAGAAGTAGTAGTCTTCGAAGCATTCTTCGAGGCCGGACTTGGACTCCCTGCCATCGATTTCTTATCGTAGGTATTAGAAATGTTTCACATTACCTTGCCTCAGTTGTCCCCCAACATCATTGCAAGGCTGGCGGTCTTCGAGTGGGCCCTTCGGGCCAAAGCATGTGAAGGAAGATCGAAGATCTTTGTAGGACCGAAAGTAGCGACCAGAGGGGGGGGTGAATGGGTGCCTAAAAATTCTTTCGAATCAATGGCCTGCTCCCAACACCCAACGCACCACAAAAGACTAAGCAGCAGAGTCTGGGCAGAAAGCCTAAGTCTAAAAGTATCTAGCCTAGAAACAACAGGTGTCAAAATCAGAGAAACACCAATGTAGTGCTAATAGGCAGATAAACAAAATATTCAAGACATGGAAGATCAAACTTCTCAATAAAATAATCTAAGTACACATGGAATGAGATGAGAAGTTACTGTTCAAAATTTGTCTCCTGTTCGAAACTTGGCGAAGCCTGCTTCGCTGTGTCGAAGCCTGCTTCGGAGTCCATTGTCGAAGTCAAGCGAAGGTTGACGTTGACGTGCCAAAGGTATGTTGAGTCTAGCCTAGATCAAGTGTGTCAAAATGCGAAGTATGCTTCGAGGCGAAGTATGACAGTGTCGAAGCTTGCTTCGAACAGTGTACATCGAAACCTATCCTTCGAACAGAGAGCTTCGAACAGAAAAACAACTTCGAAAGATAAGCGAAGCCAAACACACAGCAGCAAGACAAAAACGAAGCCTACACTCTACCTTCGAAGCTAGCTTGGTCGAGGTATGATGAACGAAGTTATAACCTTCGACCCGAAGACTAACTTCGAATGACAAGCTCCGAACCCACACACTGAGACCCTCAGAAATGACAGCAGCAGAAGGATCTCAGAAAAACACACTTCGAGCAAAGTCTACCAAGGAGTCGTACTTCGAAGGTTGTCGATGTGTTTACTTTGAAACACTTGAGTCAGTGAACACCTTCGCGAGGACCATCGAAGTATGACAAGCCACCAGACTAAGTTCAAAACATACTTTGAAGGTAGATTCACAGGACAAAAGCGAAGTTAAAATTCTATCGAAGCCCTCGAAGATGTTAGATCGAAGCCTGCCTCACGGAGCTGAGGGACTTCGATCAGAGAAGGGGGCTTCGCCAGAAACAGCCAGAAAAGTTACTTTGCACTGTCTACTTCGATCAAAAAGGCTATGCAGAAAAAGCAAGCTAGAGTACTAGTGTACTGCTGCTACAAGGAGTAGGTACTACTTGCAACCAGCAAGAACTAGTACTCACGTGAAGAACAAACCGAAGCAACAGAGAAGCTTCTGCTCAGAAATAAATCAGCTGCGTGCAAACCGAATAAACAGAGCCTTAAATGAAGTGCTACGCACACATCAACAGGAATAAAATTATCCAAAAACAGTGAAGAAACCAGATGAACTCAGGAATAATAGGAACACTGCCTGGCGGCGCACACACAAAGAGAGAGAGCGCAGGAAACACAAAATGACCCAATGGAATAAAAAGTGATTTCAGCAAAAGGGTGACCTAACCCTAGGGATTGCGGCCATTTTATAGGCTGCCCAACACTTAGGAATATTCCACCAGCCCCTTAGGGTTTTTTACAGACGCTAAAATAAAGGAAAATACTAAACTGCCCTTAGGATTTTTTTACAGACTCAACTGACTGACTGTGGGCCTAGAGATACAGATGACTTATCCGGAAGCTAAGCTTTCGTAGCGACTACTGCTTCTCTTCTGGACAGTCCGATACAAGATCAGCGGTTGTTAGTTTTGCGTCGAAACTGACAAAGCCTCCACCGGCTTTGCACCAGGTACCCAGATTGGGCCAGCCCGATTCCACAGCTCTTTCAGCCTGGCAATCACTCACCGCCCGTGTACCTGAGTCAATCCTAGTCAATAGCCCAATGGGTCTTCTGCTGCTTCTGGCCCATGTACCCGGATTGGGCCAGCCCGACTTCGCAGCTCTCTCAGCCCGACCGTCGCTTGCTGCCCGTGTACCTGAGTCACACGTGGCCCATGAAACTGCAGATCTCCTCTCTTCTTCTGTCCTCTTTGACTATCGTTGACAATGACTCATCACCTCTGGAGCCATGAAGCGCACGCTATTCAGCATGGCTACTCAATCTACCCCTTGATGAGTGCATTGTCAACACTTCATTTCTTCATCTCTTCAGTACCTGCAAACAACTGTGGAAACACAAAAACAAAGCACAATAAAACAAAGAAGAAGAAAATAAAGCAAAAGTTTAACCCTAATGACCAAAAACCAAACAAAAGAAAGAAGCGGTCATTATGGTTAACCAAAGGTAAAATCTCAAAACGAGTGCAATCTCAGAATCATCAACAAGGATAGCAAAAGAGTAAGGACAAACGAGACAAAAACTCCCCCTTAAACTCATATCCCAAGATTTCTCCCCCTTGTTGAAAAGTGAACTCATCAAGCACTCAAAAGAGACACAGACTCCCCCTGAAATGCAACTCCCCCTCAAAATATGCAATGAATGCAAATGGGTTGCATGTGGAGTGAAGAAAGCATGCTTCTCAGATATGATTAACTGCAATTACAAACATCTAACAAGTATAGCGAAAGACATACTGTCTGAGACTCATGGCAAGATCAGTGCAACAGATGATATCTAAATAAAGTCATTAGCACGCTTTTTTCAGTTTTTGCAAACAAAACCATCACCACATTTTCCAGATGACAAGCAAGGTAAAGCATGAGATGCAAAAGCTAACTGATATCTACCAAGATAAGCATTGTCCAAAACAAAGTGCTTCAGCAAACTTGTTATCATTTCAATTTTCAGGCTTTTTCTTTTTCTCTTTTTCATTTATGCCAGGGGTTATTTGTATGTCAAACCTTATGCTGACCGACCAAGTCAAGCCTAGGCCAGATCTGGACCATCAGAAGCTTAAGACATTGGTCTTGGCATACACTACATTGTCCTAGTTCATACCAAAGTGCTATGGTACGCAGTCCAGAACAATGTAATGCGACAAAGCAAACCCAGTTGGATCTTTGCAAGTTATGCATAAAGAGGCATGGAATTTTCATTTTTCTTGATTTTTCATCATTTTTATAGCACATTTCCATGTTTTAAAGCAGAAAGATGTCCAAATTGCATGTTTGCAGTTAAGTCAGGAACTAGCTATAAGGCATGTAACAGATAGCAAGAACATTCAGCCTACACATGCTAGTTACCAGAAACAATGGTGATCATTTTTCAAGTTGTAAAGCATAAAAAAAGCCATGCATATGACACATATCAGACATATCAAGTGAACTGAACCAAAGCATGATCATTGACAAGTATTCAAAAGCATGTACCAGCTAGAATAAGTAAAGCAGTTCAATCATATAAAAGAAGCAGCTCAAAAGTGTGACATGTGAATATGCAAGATATGAACACACACAAAAAGACTCAAGAAAAGAGTAAAGAAGAAAGAAAAACTGACTCAAAATATCCTAAAAAGGATACACAACACCCAAATCCCCTCGTAAACGCTCAAAGGTAGACTGATCTAGGGGTTTGGTGAAAATGTCAGCCAACTGATGATGGGTATCAACATGAACAAGGTCAATAACACCTTTCTCATATTGATCACGCAAAAAGTGAAAACACACATCAATATGTTTGGTTTTTGAATGGAGACAAGGGTTTTTCCCTACACTAATAGCACTTGTGCTATCGCAAAATAATGGAACCCTGGTAGGAAAGAACAACCCAAAATCTCACAAAGTGGAAATCATCCAAACTAACTATGAGCAGCAGCTAGCAGCAGCTACATACTCAGCCTCAATGGTCGAAAGAGCAACTCCAGATTGCTTTTGAGAAGACCAAGAAACAAGGGAGGACCCAAGAAACTTGCAAGTACCAGAAGTCGACTTGCGATCCAACTGGCACCCACCAAAGTCGGCATCCGAAAAGCCAGATAAATCAAGAGATGATGATGCTGAATAGTAAAGACCAAGATCGGGCGCATAAGTGAGATACCTGAAAATGCGCTTAACAGCCTGCCGATGAGACGCGCGTGGTGAAGACTGAAAACGCGCGCAAAGTCCTACGGCAAACTGTATGTCCGGTCTTGTCGCAGTCAAATATAGTAGCGAACCGATCATCCCTCGAAACTCTCTCTCATTGACCTTGACGCCGCTCTCGTCCTTGTCCAAGCCCCCAGACGTACCCATTGGGGTCATCTGAGGCTTCAGCTCTCCACCAAAGTCAAACTTCTTCAGCATGTCTCTAGTATACTTACCCTGGTGGATGAAGATGTTGTCCTTGGTCTGCTTGATCTATAGCCCTAAGAAGTACTTGAGATCACCCATGAGGCTCATCTCAAACTCGCTGTGCATCTGCTCAGAGAACTTGGACACAAGAGAATCAGTAGTACCGCCAAAAATAATATCGTCCACGTAAATTTGAGCAACTAAGAAATCTGAAGCAACTCTGAGCAAAAAGAGAGTTTTATCCACCGAACCCATCACAAAGCCCTTCCCCAACAAAAATTGCTTCAACTGGTCATACCAAGCCCTGGGGGCTTGCTTCAACCCGTATAAAGCCTTCTGCAGCTTAAAAACATGTCGAGGAAACTTAGAGTTCTCAAAACCAGGGGGCTGCCTAACATAGACTTCCTCCTCTATAAACCCGTTCAGAAAAGCACTCTTAACGTCCATTTGGAAAAGCTTAAAACCTCTTCGAAGCAGCAAAAGCTAAGAGAATGCGAATGGACTCAAGACGGGCAACAGGGGCGAAAGTTTCTTCAAAATGAATACCCTTCTTCTGGCAAAAACCCTGGGCAACTAATCGAGCTTTGTTGCGCACCACAACCCCATCTTCACCTTGTTTGTTCTTGAACACCCACTTGGTGCCTATGGGGTTGCATCCTGGTGGCGGCTCAACTAGTGTCCAAACCCGATTACGGACAAAATTCTCAAGCTCTTCTTGCATAGCATTAATCCAATTAGAATCAGAAAGAGCATGAGAAATGTCTCTAGGCTCAAAAGATGCAACAAAAGCAGATTCAACAAACACAGCAAGAGAGTTACCAGATGAACGCAAGGTTCTTTCAGTCAAATCACCAATGATGAGCTCTGAGGGGTGATCACGCTGAACTTCTCGGGATCCCTGGTGATCTGAAGTAACCTCACCGAAGTCAGTAGCTGGCACCTCTTGACTCGACTGAGGGGGCTCGATCGAAGTGGAAGAAGCAATCAGAGGTCCGCCCTCATCCTCAGTCGAAGTCTCAGAAGGTGTGGGCTCTGCAGGAGGCGCAGAAGGCCCACCCTCTTCAGCAACTGGAGTATCCTCATCTTCCTCGATGATGGACACTCCGAGCTCATCATAACCAGAAAGCTCAAAAGAAGGAGTCAAAGAAGACAAAGATTCATCAAATGAAACCTCGCAAGTCTCAACAAGCTGCTGGGAGTCGAGGTTCCAAACACGGAAGCCTCGAGAATGCAATGCATAACCAAGAAAGACTCCATCCCAGCAACGAGACTCAAATTTGTCTAAATGCCCTCCCTACTTGAGCACAAAGCACTTGTAGCCAAACGCTCGCAAGTGGCTCACCTTGGGCTGTCTGCCAAACCGCAATTCATACAAGGTCTTACCTAGGTAAGCTCTAAGAAAATTGCGGTTGGCCAGATAGCAAGTCGTGTTCATGGCTTCAGCCCAAAAACGCCTAGGAGTCCTGTGCTCATCGAGCATCGTCCTGGCCATCTCGACTAGCGTGCGGTTATTTCGTTCCACAACGCCGTTCTGTGGGGGAGTGTAAGGAGAAGAAAACTGATGGTCAAGACCCTGATTACTACAGAAGCTAACGAACTGAGAATTTTTGAACTCAGAGCCGTTGTTAGAACGAATTGCTCGCATCCGACCATTGTTCTCATTCTTCAGCTTCAAAATCAGGTCATGAACAAAATGAAAAGTCTCGTCCTTAGACTCCAAGAAGAAAACCCACGAGAATCGAGAAAAGTCATCAACAATGACAAGCGCGTACCACTTCCCACCGACTGAACGTACCCGAGCTGGACCAACAGTGTCCAAATGTAACAACTCGCCTGGATACGAAGTCATCACCTGAGTCACAAGTTAGTGAGAAGCGGCAACCATTTTCCCATGACGACAGGGATGGCAAACTAGATCCTTCTCCATCTTAAGCTTGGGTAGTCCTCGGATGAGGTCCATAGAGCTCAATCTGACTAGCAGATCAAAACTCAAATGATGTAACCTCCTATGCCACTTCCAGAGCTCAGAGGAGGATCCAGCAATCAAACAGCGAGAAGGGCCAAAAGAACTAGAGAAGTCGATTCAAAAAACTTTACCGAATGGTAAAATCTGGCAAAACAAAGACCCTCTAGAATTAAACACAGAAGAATTACACTTCTTAAAACGCACTTCCAAACCATCCTCAAGAAGTTGCGAAACAGAAATCAAATTGAAGTTCAAATTCTTAACCAATGCAACATTCTTCAGAGAGAAATGATCTGAAATGCGAATTGAGCCAATGCCACTTACTTTCCCTTGAACACTGTTCCCAATTGTGATGTACTCTTTGGAGCTTGGTGGAGTGAGATTGGAGAACCATCTGCGATGTCCCGTCATGTGGCGAGAGCATCCTGAGTCCATGATCCAAACGCCCTCCAGTCTCCGATCCTGCACAATCAGTGGCTGTAAGTGGGAGCAAATGGTCCGGCACCAAGTTTAGCAAAGGAGCTAAACCAGTGTCGAGCCATCTGCTCAAAAGATGGAAAGCAGAAATCATTATGAGAGACCGGACCAAAACGCGGCTGAAAGCGCTGTCCTCGGTTCTGCCTAAAGCCTCGGCCACGAGGTCCAGGGCCGTAGCAAAAACAGCCTGGAGCTCTGCCAGAACGACCACCACCAACTGGAGCACGGGTAAGAAAGCCGTCTCCTCTACCACCACCTACACGACGCGGCCTAGCCTCCAGCCTCTCCCCGCGTCGAGGAACACGCAGTCTACCACCCTACTGGTAGAACTGCTCCTGACCACCACGAGCTCTCTCTGCTCTCTCAACTCGCTTCCTCCTGAAGCAAAACTCTGCAAGATGCCCGTTTCTCTGACAGTACTCACAATGATAGGTGGGCTTCTTGGGATGTGGTTGAGGCTTGGGATTCTTGGGCTTGGTGGTGTTAGGTGTGGTCTTCTTGGGTTGAGAGGGTCTAGGAAGAGAGTCAAGAGAAGTGTGGAGGTGTTTGGGCTTTGGAACCCAGATGGGCTTCTTGGGTGGAGCTTTGGGCTGTTCATGGATCACTCCATCCTCGGGCTGACCAGCCAGGGAAGTATCAGTGGAGTGAGTCTTGGGGTATCTCTGCTCAGGAGTCATTTTACTCCACTCCACTGCCCCGCTAATGGCACTGTCAAAGTCAGCCTTGGTGCAGGTGTAACCTACCCCAAACCCATCCTGCCTCTTGAACTGCTAGATCATCATGCCAAGTTGTGGCTCTCTGGCACTGATCCAACTCAGGATAGAACGGAGGTAAAAGTTCTCATTCTGAGAATCAGCTAGCTCCTCTCTCAAGAAAGCTAGAACCTCCACCTGAGACAAGCAGGTCTGACACTCACTCTACTTGGATAGACTTTTTGGCTTTCAGCTTGATCAATTCCATTCTAAGAGACAAACAGTTCTCACAGACAGTGGGTGGAACTGACAGTGTCTCAAGCTCTAGCCTAGTCTATGCTAGCTCAGCTCTCACTCTCTCCAAATCTCCCAAATGCTCATCGCCCTTGGCTTTCAGCTCAGCTAAGACAGCTAGATGAGATGGGCAATCAACACAGGGTGCGACGACAGTGGCTTGAGCATCTTTCAGCTCCAGCTGAGCGCTTTCAAGCTCAGTGGCCAAAGCGTCCCTCTCATCAACCCTTTCTGTGTACATGGACTTCAGAGTCGACAGGTCACATAGAAGCACCTCACACTTCGGACACTCACTGCTATCACCCAAGCAGGGGGAAGAAGATAGACTCTCAATTCTGCCATTGGCTATGGCAAGCTCACTCTCTAACTCATCTATCCTCTTCTTGGCCCCTCTAAGCAGTTTTTCCCAATATTTTATCTCCTAACGATTGCTTTCAAGTAAATCAACGATTTCACGTTCATAAGATGATACCTTTTCATTGTCGTCGTCGGAGTCATCGGAGGCGCTCTTTTCTTCCTTATCCCCAAGAGCCATTGAGTGGAAGCTCTTGCGGGATATTCGGCGCTGATGTGAGCGGCTCTTTGGTCTGTCCCCGAAGGCCATGAAGCAGAGGCCCGCCGGATCATCCTTGTCCTTCCCCTTCCTGATGATGATCTCCTCATCGCTTGAGCTCGATGAAGAGGAAGATGACGTGTACTGCTTGGAGTAGCTCTTCTCCATCTCGGTGAAGAAGGCCTTGTCGCGCTTCTTGTTCTCTCGCCGGTAGTCCTTCAGGGCCTTCTTGAAGAATCTGATCTTCGACTTGCCCTTGCTGAAGGAGGAGCTCTCATGCTTGCCGGAGTCATGGAAGCCACCACCGGTGCCCTTCTTGTGGCCATTGCGCTTAGGGCAGTCGGCGATGAAGTGTCCTGGATCACCACACTCAAAGCACCCGGATTTTGTGTCGTGTCTTTTGAACATTCTCTTGTCATAAACACGACGCACCCGGTTGTTAAAAAGACACAAGTCATCATCTCCCAAAGACTCAAGCTAGTCCTCAGTGATAGACATCAAAGAGAACCCAGCACAGCTCATAGAAGTGGGATCAACAGAAGGTGTAGCAAGGGCCAGGGACTTTGATCCAGAACCAGTGAGATTTGATCTCAGCTAGATATCAACCTCAGTGGCCTTCAGTTTGCTAAACAACTCAGAAATGGTCAAGGTATCATAAGAAGTGCTCACAAATTTCTTTTTTAGCTGCTCCCATGAACTGATCGATCCTGGCTTTAGGGACCAGAACCAGCGGAGCGCCACACCTTCGAGAGCGAGGGGGAAGCATTTTGCCATGGTGCTTCGCACCCCTCTGCTTGCTTCTATTGCCAGGGCGTAAGAGCGGGCGAACTCTCCGGTGTCCGACCCCCCGGAGTATTTGTGCAGCTTCGAGGCCTTGAACCTGGGGTCGAAAGGCACTCTCTGCAGATCAGGGTGTAACGGAGATTCATTATCGAAGGATGCATTCTCGGCTTCCTCCGGAACTTGGATAACTTCTGGGGGATTGCGGGTTCCATCGTCTTGAGGCCCCCTTGGAGTTTCGGTGGAAGCTTTAGTGCAGAGGCGATCGGCGGCCTCTTGCCTCCACCTCGATACCTCCTCCTGAAGCCTGGCTAGCTGCGTAGCCTCGTTTTCAGGAGGGCCTTCGTCTTCGTCGGAGGGCACTTCTGGATCCCGGCTCGCTACATAGTCGGTCTGAAGCACCGTAGGAGGAGGCAGAGGGCCCCGGGGCACTCGACGCCCAGTGGTCTCTGCAGGAATCGCCGGATTAGCTGAGGGTCCGGCTCCATTGGTCCGAGGGGACCTTCGAAGAGGACCCGAAGCTTGACCACGCTTCGGAGACATAGCTAGCCGTTAAGATGTCTTGGAGATGGAGGACTTCGAACGACTCGAGGGGTCGAGAGAAGGCCTTCGAGCTGCACTAAGAAGCCCTTAACTGAAGGGTGCGTGGAGTCTTGGGACTCCGAGGCTCCCTCCGTAAGTGCTCTTCAGAGTGCAGTCAGCAGTAGAGAACAAGCTTTTAGAACTTGGATCCCCACGGACGGCGCCAACTGTTGGCGCAAATGTTACGCCAACAGGTTCTCGGTAATCAAGAACAGACAAACAGGAAGTTTGTGCTTTAGGACTAGCTCGAGCCTCCGGAATGGATAATAGCTCAAGCGGTCCGAATGAGTGTGGGTGAACAACTTGTTCTGGATCCCCTTTTTACAAGGTACAATGGGGGGTATTTATAGGGAAAAAAGCATAAGGAAAAGACCTATTTACCACTAAATTACAACCGACATAGTAGAAGCTATTCGGTTTTATAAACAAGGTTATACACGGTAAAGTGCTGCAAGGTAGATGGATAAGCTGAACATCCAATCAATTATGTCCTCCTGCTTCGAGGCCTCCATCTTCCCTTCGGAGGGTCTCTAGGACTTCGCACCGTGGCACCCTCCGGTCGTGACGACGTATGCTCCGAACAGCGGTCCGTCACCTTCGGGATCCTCACTGAGCCAACGAAGGGTTAATCTTTAAGTCTTGGAAATAGAGTAGTTTCCCCCAACAGGGGCGATCTGTAAAAGTGAGTCTTCTAGAAACATGGGCAGGTGGGATATTTATCCCCCTGCTGTCGAAACAGAACAATTGATCGAATCAAAATTTTCTTCAGCAATTCGTTTCAAAATCAGAAAAGTCTGTCCAGTGATGAACTGGTGATGGTGAATAGTGATCGGAAGGAGTTGTCATTCAAGCGATAGAGTGTGCCGACAGCACTATTCCTCGTCATGCATCTCCAGTTCATCAGCAATTGAACGAGTAAGTTCTCCATCTGTTTTTCTGTGAAGTGGTGATGATCTAAACTATATTCTTGTCTGATTTCTACTAGATTTGATTGTTATACTTGTTGATGATTTTTGATCAGTGAACTGGTTCAGTTTTCACATGTAGTTTCTGTTTAGAACACTGAAAATATTTGTTTATAGCTTGTATGTATCCTTTTGCTCAGATGTGGTTCATATATGTGTGATTGAATGAGTGTGAATGGATAAAAACTGATCTGGTCAGGTTGATAGAGCATTGATTTGAACAATCTTCTAGATACAGTTCTAGTCTATCTCAGTCTAGATTTCTACTGTGATGTTTTATACTCCAAACCGGTTCTGCTTTGATTGTGTTGAGTCCTGAAAGGTATTCTGATCTGTTTACATGAGTTTATGTTAGTGATTGACCATTAGAACCCCAAAAGTACATCCTCAAGTTTTGCTAATCTTTGCTTGCTGGTTCATGTCCCTTTTGTATGCAATTCAACAGTTAGCATGTCTGTTTGCTATACATGCTTACAAGGTCAGTTTTCAATTTTTGGAGTATAGCAGTAATTGACTCTAGCTATATTGAGTTTCTGATCTGAAGGTTTTTCACTGCATGAAAGTGCCAAATCAGAAGTTGTGATCTAAATGAAATTTCTGGTTAGAGTCTAAACAAATTATAAGTGCAGTTTTGAATCAGAATATTTTGTTTCTAGTCTAGTTGCTGGTTATCCTTTTGATTCTATTTTGAAGAGATTTGTTAGTGCAGCTGTATCGTGCTGTAGAATCTTTTTGAATTCTAGATGGTCAACATTATATAACAAGGTGGTTCTGTTTTAGTTCAGTATTGTGTCAATATTTGTTGCTACTAAGTTTAAATGTTTGAATCAAGTTCAGTCAGTTTGGTTTGAGTAATTGAAACTGATTTGAATCCTGTTTTGCTGTTTTTGATATGATTCAAGTGTGGTAAACTGTTCTATTTTCCAATTGCACGAAGTCAAAGTGAATATGTATCAGTTTTAGCTTGAGATCTGACTAAATTTCTGAAATCAGTTTAGTGTTGTTATGTTCACAACCTGAGTTGTGAATCAAATGTGTTCCTGTTCAACCTATCCAGTCTGAATGATTGAGTTGTTTTTGGTGAGGTGAAGATCTTGTTCTGAATTAGGTAGCTCTGATTTTTGTCGGTTTTGCTTCAGAAATTGCCTTGTTGGGTTCACTACAAGATTTCTGAACTTGCTGTTCTTCATATTGAAAATTCTGAATCTAGCAAGTTTGACAAGTTTTATAACTTGTGAGCAAAAATCAATTATGTTTTGAAGTTCAAGTATACAATGTGTTTCAAAACATGAATGTTGAATATTATTGAGAATCACCATTACTATTCATTGTCCGATAAATTTCAGAAGTTCAGATATTTCATTTGAGATTGAGTTGAAACGTACTAATTCACTATAACATACTTGAATTGATCTCTTGTGTGAGTGTATTGATATCTGTTGGTTAAAAATCTTGAAACAAAGCTGATTAATGGCTTTATATCTTGTGGAGCTCAATTTTTGTACTGATTGAATTAAAACTTCGAACTGAGTTTTTAGAGGTGCGTTGGGTGATTTGATTAGGCCATCACATTTGAAAGAAAGTGTTGAGGTGCCTATTCACCCCCCTCTAGTAGCCATTCCGATCCCACAACTATGGCTTTATAACGCCAAATGAATAGAACGAATTCAAAATACAGCATTGCTCGGAAGAAGCCAAACAAGAGAGCATCATGTTCAAAGAGCTTAATAAGAAGAATAAGTTCCCACATAAACTTAGCCCAGGTGGATATAAGGCCAAGGAGGATGAGTGAAGTAGAAAGGAGGAGGAGGACCGTGCGGCTGGGTTACCTGAATAATTTTCATGCGCTGAACAGCGCACTAAGAGATGGCTCCTAGGTCGAGCTAAAAAAACACCCGAGCGCCAATATATCCTCTTCGACTCACAGACTAGTGAAGTATTTCAGAAAGCTAAGGAAATCGCTGAGTTGGAGAAGACTGGAAAGTTCAAGCCCGAGGGATGTAATGACCAACTTACATCTGCTCTTGGAAACGAGGAACATCGAGGGCGCACCCAAGGTGTCTCTTCTATAGCACCATGGAAGAATACTTTCAAGAAGCAGGATGGTGCCACATACAAGAAGCGTCAAGCATGCACAGACGACGCCGCAGAGCGCCGTGCAGATTGGGAGAGACACTTCTTTCAATTTATTAGTGAGAACCCAAACATCATGCAGGCTGCAACGAGACAGATAGTTGTACTAGAGGTACGACTTGACGTACCAAGCAGTGTTGGATAAGTACAAGAAAAATTTCCTGTAAATTATATCAAAGAGGACACACCATGCAGTCTGCATGTACCGATTGGGCGCAAAGGGCATTCCCAAGAGGTTGCACGAGGCATTGCTATGCATGGGGATTTATTTCACAATCGGCCTATTCCTGAAGAGTATACTAAGGTTCAGGTCAATGAGATCATCAATGATAGATTTATCAATGACCCCTTGGATCTTCCAATGCCTGATGAGGGGATTGAGTCAATCGGAGATGCACTGAATAACTTTGTCTTATGGGCCAGCCGAGATATCAAATTACTCGATAGGAAGTCTTCGACAAATTCTCAGAGTAAATTGCCTATTTTCTCATCGCAATCCCCCACATATCCTTCATCTCATGATATGCAAAATATAGGATCTTTATCACCTGTTGTTGAGCATGAGATGGAGGAAGAGGCAGAGAAGGAGCCGATGCCCGATAAAGTTGCAGATCAACAAATGGCTCAGGAACTTTTGGAACACTTGCCCGAAAAAGTGGCAGATCCACAAATGGGTCAACAACATGAGCCGGAGGAAGTGACGGATCCTAAAGTGGCCAAGCCTGATCAAGTGGAAGAGTTAGTTCTAGCGGTCGAGCCTGTTCAAGTCAAAGAGTTAGTTCCAACGGCGAGCCTCAAGTGACAGAGCCAATGGATGAGCCTGATTAATTGAAAGAGTCAGTTCAAGCGGCTGAGCTCGAGCCCAAGAATCAAGAGGCACGCCCAAAGCCCACAATCCACAAGACAATTGTTCAAGTTGGGAAATGTTCTGAGCCAAAGTCTAAAATGCTCAAATTCTTTAGTACTGTGTGGAAAACACGTTCTATGCCCGTAGAGGCTCACTTAAAGGCTCCAGTACAAAAACATGGCTCACTTTATGTGGATCAATGGACCTACGGAGATGATGGTTTTATCGAGTTCGAACCATGCAAACCATTCTTACCCCAACGAATACTTAAGTGTATGAACTAGGAGTTGAAATCATTTCATGATTGGTATCTTGAAGCATCTTCATTAGGAGTTATGCAAATAGAAGTGAAGGTTCCAAGAGAAGTATTCAACTGCCCATAGTTTAATCTTGTGCTTTTTTATGACGACTTCCACTGGATGTTCTGTCTGAAGTGAACCAACATCACAAGCATGATACTCTGGTGCCTGTAAGTAGTTTTAACTTTGTCAATACAAATAAAAAATCAATCATGTCTTATATTGACTAGTGTTTCATAACATATGCAGTTTGAATTCATGTTCCGATAAGTCTAAATGATATGGGTACTTAAACCCATCATTAATAAGTCAAAGTACACTGAACCGAGTACTAAACCAGAACGATGTAAAGTACTGGAGTGCAGGTCAGAAAAAGTTTCGAAGGAAGATTTTCAATAAAGACCAAGACGCACTTAAGAAGAATAAAATGAATTGTGTCACGTTGTATATTGCACGGTGCATTTTTCAATGGAGGGACAGAGAAATGATAAGTGGGGCATATAACTTTAAGTAAGTATACCCACTATATCCACTTAATCACGTTTTATCGATAATGAAACTAACATAATCACATATTACTTCTTTCGATAGTGATCATTGGATTGCACTTCTGATATACCCAAAGAACTCTAGGGTTTGGGTGCTCGACTCTCTCGACAAACCCAAAAAGAATATCAAGATATAATAAATGTTCTTTATAGTGCATATAAATACTACGTGGAAAAGTTACATTGCCCACATGATCCACAAAGGCCGAAAGAAATGCATATGAGAACCAACTATCCGGTAAGATTATATTTTGAAATTTCTTTATTCAAATAATAAAGCCAAACTATATATCGTTCTAACTTTGTCTATTTTGAAGTGTCACAAACAACTTCCTGGTTCGGTGCACTGCGGGTATTACACTTGTCATTTCTTGAGCAATGACTTAGGAAAGTATGCGCGGACGGTATCTGAGGATACTAAAGAAGTAAGTTGATTTATTATGTGTTAATCTAATATAACCTGCAACGTATGTACTTATATGTTACGTATGCAGACGTCAGGTCCATCAACCGTTGCCGGGAAGAGCCAACTCTCTGATGCAAAAATGTATGGAATCGTATCAAGGATATGCCGCTTCACGATGCATGAAATTATTCATGAGGATGGAATACTCTTCGATCCTGAGGGTGAAGTGGCCAAGCATCCAACTCTAAGACGTTGGGATGGAAGACCTAAAAGGCTTGAACAACAAATTTCAAGAATTTTGAAGCTCAGAAGCAAAAAGAAGATGCGCAAGATCACAGCTGGCCTTCCGAGAAGAAACATTAAACAAAATGGGCATGTATTTGTGAACAATTGTTAATTTTGATGTTTTGATAGATGTAAACTTTGTACACTTGATGTGTGATGAAATGTAAACTTTGTAAATTTCTAAATTGATGAGATGGTTTGTTGTTGTGTTAATATTGTTTTGCTGTTGTGGATGGCTGTGGGAGCATATAATTTCAGTGGTTTTTTTTCTATTGTTGGTGTGGTTGGATGTGTGAAGCTGTATATTTCTGTGTTTTTGTTTGTGGGACTATGTGAATTGAGATTTATAACATTGTGTGTAATGGGGAAAACACAGTAGTGGCGGGCACACTGACGTCATCTGCACGCCACTACTATTAGCCATAGCAGTGACGGGTAGATGATGTCAGTGTGCCCGTCACTACTGTTAGCCATAGTAGGGGCGGGAAGATGACGTTAGTGTGCCCATCACTGTCGTTGACACAGCGGTGGCGGGCACTTTGCTTGCCACTGCTAACCAGGGTTAGTAGTGGCGTTAAGTAGTTGCGGAGTGGTTGCCCACCACTACAGTACATTTTTGCCCATCGCTACAATGTCGCTTTGTAGTAGTGTTGAGAGTAACCCTGTGCCAATGATATGATTGTTAGGAGGTGGATCTACAATAAACCAGACTTGGTTTCTATCAAAATTTTCTAACTCCTCATGCATGACATTGATCCAACTCGAATCAGATAAATCATGACAAACATAAAGAGGCTCAAATGAAGCGACAAATACAGAATCAACAAAATGAGCATGAGATTGAGTTACCATTTCATCTAGTTCACTAATGATCTACTCAAAAGGATGTTGTTGCAGAATCCGAAGAGGAGCTTCTCGTCGAGAGATAATCTCCCCTCAACACTTGTTAGAGTGAACTCAGGCTTGCTAATGTCGATGCTTCAGGCCCTCTTGCTAAAGTAGAAGTTGCATGATCTGCTTTAGGGGTTGTTGTAGTAGGAGGTAGGGGATCATCTTTAAGCTCTTCGAATTCTGATGGATATTCTTCTTCAAAATGGTTTCATCCATATCCTGCTTGCTGGCAAGCTCAAAAGAAGTACTACTACAGGGGGGAGACTCATCAAAAGACACATCACATGACTCGATGATATTGTTAGTATCAAGGTTAAAAACACGATATGAATGACCATACATAGAATAGCCCAAAAAGATACCATCATAAGAACACGATTCAAATTTATCAGATTACCACATTTTAGAATGAAGCACCGACATCCAAACACTCTTAAATGAGTAACTTTGGGCTTCCTTCCAAAACACAACTTATAAGATGTCAAATTCAAAAGTGAGTGCAAAAAGATCTGGTTGGAGATGTAACAAGCAGTGCACATGGCCTCAGCCAAAAATCTTTTAGGAGTCTTATGCTCATCGAGCATCGTCCTAGCCATCTCCACCAAAGTGCGGTTCTTTCTCTCAACAACTGCATTTTGTTGAGGAACCTGTGGAGTAGAAAATTAATGTTCAATGTGGTGCTCAAGGCAAATGTCAACAAGGAAACTATTCTTGAACTCGGTTCCATTATCACTTCTGATTGCTTTCAATGCACCAGGGAGTTCAGTGAATAGTCTCAAAGCTAAGCTCTAAAAGTGTGAAAATACTTCATCCTTGCTTACAAGAAAGAAGACCCAAGAATAACGGGAGTAGTGATCCACCATGATAAGGACATACCATTTTCCACCTAAAGAACTAACCCATGAAGGACCTATAGTGTCCATATAGAGAAGTTTTCTGGTTTTTCTATCATCACCACATTGATTGCTGAATGAGAGGTGACCACCATCTTTCCATATCGACAAGGAGCACAAACAAGATTCTTCTCAAACTTGAGATTGGGCAATCCTCGGATCAGACCTAGGGCACTCAATTGAGTGAGCAAGTCATAGCTCATATGCCCTAGTCTCCTATGCCATATCTAGAGCTCAGAAGAAGGTTTAGTAATCAAGCAATGAGAAGAACCAAAAAAACTCAGAAAAAACAGCTCCAAAGACCCTCCCAATTCTTAAAATCTTACAAACCAAAGCGCTAGAAGAATCGAGAACTTGTTAAGTATCGCGTCTAAAATGCACTTCCAAGCCCTCATCAAGCAACTGAGATACAGACAATAAACTGTATCCAAAATCCTCAACCAAAGCGACATATTTGAGAATGAAATTTTCGTTAATTCTTACCAAACCTTTACTTTTCACTCTACTCCTTCGATTGTTGGTGAAGGTGATGTACTCATGTCGTTGGGTTTATGTGAGGCTGGAGAACCATGATGTCTTCCTGGTCATGTGGTGCAAACAACCAGAATCCATGATCCACTTGTTCTCAATGTCTCCGTCTGCCATCTACACATGAAGAAAATGTCTCAAGTGCTCAGTGCAAGGGTAAGTGAAAAACTTTCTAGGAATCCAACACTGAGAAACTCGAGAGGCAGAAGTAGATTGCGCATCTGTGGAATGCATATCACGATAAAAAAGCACGAGGTTTACCACCATGATGAAAACTAAAAACATGATGAGGTCTCCCAACCTATCGAGGATCAAAAACTCATACACGTGGTCTAGCACAATATGAACCATGGTGAAAACCACGCTAGGCAAATCCTCTAGAATGAAGACATGGAGCCTCATGAAAATGAGAAAGAGAGTGAGAGACAAGCTCATGTATACCAACAAGTGTCTAATACATGTCCCGTGCACTCAACTCCCAAGAGCGTTGCTCATCCTTCATGAGACGAAAGAAAAAGCCAATCAAATGACCCACCCTCTAACAATAAGAACACTAGAAAATCCTCTTGGGGGTTGGGGCATTGAAATCTTGGGGTTTTCTCAGAGGCTTTCTTGGTTTTGGTTAGCGGCTCTCTTGGGTAGAGGAGGTAGTTTCTTGGAACGATGGATGGGGTTCTTGGCTTTTTGTGGAGTGTCTAATTTGGCTCTTTCTTCCGCTAGTGTAGTAGGTGGAGTGAACACAATTATGCCCTTACTATCTGATGCGGTTCTCTCAAAACCCAACCATAGAGCTAACCCGGCCTTGTCAGCATACATCTTGGTCTTGGCTAACAACAAATCCATCATACCCTTTCCCTTAGTACACTTGTTCACCATACAAATAAGGTATTCATTTTTAGTCATGAGTTTCTCGGCTTGCCCTCTAGCAAAGATAAGTTTGTCCATAAGGATAATGCAGGTGGAACATTCATGCTGCACATCCTTAGAACTCTTAGAACTCTCTAATCTAGACTCTAGTACCTTAGCATGCTTATCCCTTAACTAAATACTCTCAATAAGCAAAGGACAATTTGAACAAGCATCTAAAAATAGAGGTCTAGACTCCACCACAGTGATCTCTTTTTTGTGCAATCTCAAGCTTATCGATAGTTTGAGCATGCACAGAATGAAGCTCAGCAAGCTTACTCATGACAACAAAGTAGTACTCACATTCAACATCATCTAACTTAGACTTAAGCATGGCATATTCAGTTGAGACAGATTCATTCCTAAGTCTAAATTCTTTCAATTCACGAGCAGCTTTCACAAGCAACCTATCCTAACCTATCAAAGCATCACTAAGTTCATCAACTTTAATTGAATGTTGGTCATAGGATAGCGTTACTTTAGTTGTGCCTAGCTCATTGTTGCTATCATTGATGGTGTCAGCCATGAAGCAGAGGCCAGTGAAGTCCTTTGCCTTCTTCTCATCCTTCTACAGTTCATCCTCGTTAGAGCTTGGCTCTTCACTTGAAGAAGTGTCGATGTCGCTTAGTGTATCCATGAATGCTTTAGATGCTGCCTTGGCTACTCTCTTAGCTATCTTGTCGTGGTTCTTATTGAAGAATGTCTTCTCGTCCCTCTTCTATTGCCTGTGCTCATTCTCATCATTCTTTTTGAGTGTCTCCTCTCCTCTGATCCCATCTATCATTATAGAATCGGGTGAACTTCTTGACAATGAGAGCAAGCTCCTCAACATCCAGAGTGACCACTTGCTCTTTTATGACAGAGACCAAAGAGGACAAGGCAAAGCCACCAGCAAAGACACAACAGCCAGAAGAATCAGATGCAATACCTCCAGATGAGGGGTCACTTTCAGAACCGAAAACTAGTGCCATGGATGGTGGCAAAGAGTTTCCAAGTCCTTGACGAGATGCCTTGGCAATCTCATTGGACTTCATCTTGCTAAAGATTTCATCACAAGTTAACGTGTCGTAACTTGTGGATTCCTCAATGCTAGATATCTTTACCTCCCATATGCCACGGTCAAGGGCATATAGAAGCTTGATAGCATGATCATGATCAGACTAAGGCAAAGTTCCAGTGGAACGCAAATTGTTCACAATGCTATCAAATTTAGCAAACATGGCATCAATAGATTCACGAGGCCCTTGAACAAATAATTGATATTCTCGGTTATATGTGCTTCGGTGCTTAGCCTTAATCTGAGTTGAGCCCTTATGAAACACCACAAGAGTAGACCAAATCTCCCTAGTAGTACATAGGTAATGGACCCTATCAAACTCGTTTTGACTCAGACTTGTGAATAATATATTTCTAGCTTTAGAGTTAGAATCATACTATTATTTCTTAGCCTCAGTGGTACGAGTATCAGGGATCACATATTGGGACACAACAACAATTTCCCAGATTGCACTTCCTAGTCTTTGAAGAAAAGCCTCCATGCGCACCATCCAGTATGAAAAAACCTTCCCATCAAACAACGGAATCATATGGTGTCTGTCCATGTTGCTTATGGATAACAAACTGATTAAGATCAACTAGTGATCTAACCAGCTCTGATACCAATTGTAGGACCAAAACTAGTAACTAGAGGGGGGTGAATAGGCGCCTCAACAAATTCTTCCGAATTGATGGCCTTTTTAAACACCAAGCGCACCTCCGAAGGAACAAACGAAAGAAAATAGAATAACACATTGAAAACCCAGAAAAAGCTAGTGCTATCACTCTCCTGTTAGATATGATATGATGTGATAGTCTGAGAGATCATAAGTACTAAAAATAATCTAGCCTTCAAAAACTAACTAAAGGAAAAGAATAAATAGAAATTACACCTTCACCTACCTTAGAAAATCATGGTGCATAAATGAAGAAAACACTAGCACAGTGAAATCTAGGCGGAATGTACAGTACAATGCCTTCTAACGACTTTCGCCAAACGACAGCTTCCACCAAACGCCCCGAGCGGCCTTAGCATCTTCCACACGCGCGTACATGCGCTGGCTGCCAGCGATGCACACTACGCCCCGTGCGGAACTCCGCCTCCAGCACCACATCGCGAGAACCGTCGCCACACACAGAGTGCCACCCTCTTGGGAAAATGGACCTCGGGAGAAAAACAGACGCCGTCCACTAAATAGTAAATCCTCAAGAAAACCGAACGCTGGTTTTAGCCATGCTGAATAGTGTGGGCCTCATGGCTCCAGAAGTGATGAGTCATTGTCAACGATAGTCAAAGAGGACAGATGAAGAGAGGAGATCTGCTGTTTCATGGGCCGCGTGTGACTCAGGTACACGGGCAGCAAGCGACTGTCGGGCAGAGGAGGCTGCGAAGTCGGGCTAGCCCAATCCGGGTATATGGGCCAGGAGCAGCAGAAGACCCACTGGGCTGTTGACCAGGGTTGACTCAGGTACACGGGTGGTGAGTGATTGCCGGGCTGAGAGAGCCGCGGAATCGAGCCGGCCCAATCTGGGTACCTGGTGCAAAGTCGGTGGAGGCTTTGTCAGTTTCGGCGCAAAACTGACATCCGTTGATCTTGTATCCGACTGTCCAGAAGAGAAGCCGTAGTCGCTACGAAAACATAGCTTCCGGATAAGTCATCTGTATCTCTAGGCCCACAGTTAGTCAGTCTTGTCTGTAAAAAATCCTAAGGGCAGTAGAGTCTTTTCCTTTATTCCTGTGTCAGTAAAAAACCCTAAGGGGCTGGTGGAATATTCTAGGCCATTGGGCAGCCTATAAATAGGGCCCCAATCCCTAGGGTTGGACTACCCTTCTAGAAAACTCTTTTTCAGTCATTCCTTGGGTCATTTTGTTCTTGCGTGCTGTTTTCTCTCTCCTGCATGCGCCGCCAGGAATTTTGTTCCTGTTCTTGTGAGTTTATTTCGATTCCTCACTGCTCTGGAAGAATGTTTATTCCTGCTGGTTTGATGTGCAGCATTTAATCTACATCACTGTAGTTTCGTTTTGTGTGTTGCTGTTTTTTTATTCCAAACCAAACGTTCTTCTCTGAATGCTTATGTTCTTCACGTGAGGAGTACTAGTTCATACTGGTTGCAAGTAGTACTACTACACTGTAGCAACAGTACACTAGTACTCTAGCCTTGCTTTTACAGCACAGCTTTTTGATCGAGTTGACAGGACTAAAGTCCCTTTTCTGGCTGTTCTCTGGCGAAGCCCCTTCTCTGTTCGAAGCCCCTCGGCTCCGTGAGGCAGGCTTCGATCTGATATCCTCGAAGGCTTCGATTGAACTTCGAACTTCATTTTGTGTCCTGAGTTGCTAGCTTCGATGTACTTTTTGAACTGTCGGCATTTCATACTTCGAACGTCTGTGCGAAGGTACTCCGACTTGAGCACTTCGAAGTCCATACTTCGACAGGTTTCGAAGTTGGCTTCGAAGCTTGTCTTTCTGTTAGACTTCGCTCAGTGTGTGCATCCGTCCTCTTCGAAGGTCCTTGTTGTGTTTTGTTCGAAGGTAGTGTGTAGGCTTCGTTTTGGTTTCTCTGTCGCGTGTCAGCCTTCGCTTTTCCTTTCGAAGGTTGTTTGCGCTATGTGCGTGTTAGAAGCTGTGTTCGAAGCCTTGCCTTCGAAGTACACACTTCGAAGCAGGCTCCGACTCTGTCATACTTCGCTCTCTTTCACACTCGACCTAGGATAGACAACACACCTTCGACAGACTTCGACCA
Source organism: Zizania palustris (assembly GCA_019279435.1). Classification (NCBI taxonomy): domain Eukaryota; kingdom Viridiplantae; phylum Streptophyta; class Magnoliopsida; order Poales; family Poaceae; genus Zizania; species Zizania palustris. The sequence goes on along the minus strand of JAAALK010000283.1, from coordinate 105,218,487 downwards.
GCGAAGCAGACCTCGACCTCCGAAGTAGGCTCTGACCCAGCGAAGCAGGCTTCGCCAAGTTTCGAACAGGAGACAGATTTCGAACGGTAACTTCTCACTTCATTTTTAGTGCACTTAGAGTGTTATACTGAGAAGTTTGTCTTGCCTTGTCTTGTGTATACTGTTTATCTGTCTATTAGCACTGCTTTGGTAGTTCTCTGTTTGACATCAGTTGCTTCTAGGCTAGATACCTTTAGACTTAGGCTATCTGTTCCTTTTCTGCTGCTTAGTCTTTTGAGGTGCGTTGGGTGTTGGGAACAGGCCATATATTCGAAAGAATTTTTAAGGCGCTCATTCACCCCCCCCCCTCTGGTCGCTACTTTCGGTCCTACACCAGCTACGAGTGCCAAGTCCCACCGGCATTAACATTGGAATCCAAGGGTGGCGATGCGCCGAAAGTAAATTGGTGTTGTGTTTGTTGTAGATGTCGATTCTCTAACCTAGCTAGTAGTTACATATTTATAGTCTGGAGACTTGCCGTCCATTATGATAACCATAACCGATTCCAGATTGGTCTTTATCTTTCTCTATCCTTATCGGCTCCTTCGTATTAGACTACATATATCCACCCAGATGGACCGTGCGGCACCCCTAATGGGCCTGGGCCTTTACCAAATCTTGGCGTTAATAAACACTCTTTGACCCGAAGGTGAAATTATTACTGCTCTAGCACCCGCTCTGGATGCTTGATATGTGTCATCGGATTAAATGGTCAAAATCCCTTCATTGGGCCCCTTTGGCACCCATATTGCTGGAGGAGTCCATTCTTCCATGAAGTTAGCGATCACTTGTGATTTTATCGTTGTGCATGCGAAGAACGTTATGCCAAAGGGGACGAGATCTACGACCCATTTCCCTATTCTACCGGTGGAGTCCTTGCTCCTGAGCATATCTCCGAGGGCTTAGGATGTCGGGACGGTTACATTGTGAGCAAGGAAGTAGTGTCGCAACTTCCTCGAGGCCATCACGACGGCATATGCAATTTTTTCGAGCTTGGTATACCTCATCTTCGCCCCCGACTGTGCTTTCGATATGAAGTATACCGAACTTTGAATTGGCTTCCCTTCGAGATTCACCTCCCGCACGAGTATGACACTTATGGCGAAGCCGGTGGCCGCAAGGTACAACAATAGGGTTTCTTCCTTGAGGGGTCGTGAGCGTCTATAAACTGGTGAGATAATCCTTGATGTCATCGAAGCTATTCTGGCATTTCGGAGTCTAGGAGAAGTCCTCTGAACCATTTAATGCTTTAAAAATAGAGAGGCTTCACTCCATGGATCTTGCGAGTAATCGGCTCAGGGTGGCGAGGCGACTAGTTAGATCTAGACCTATTTTAAATTTTTCAGTGGAGCCATCCTTTGTAGCGTACTAAGTTGCGTGGGGCTAGCTTTGATGCCTCGTCTTGAAACTAGATACCCTAAATATTTTCCTGCCTACACCTCAAAGACATATTTCTCATAGTTGAAGTGGATCCCGCTTGCTCGGAAACTTTCGAAGGTCTCTGCTATGTCTAAGCTATGCTGGTGCTTTTTTGCACTTTTAATTACAATATCATCCACATAGGCTTGGACTTTCTTTCATATTTGATGGCCTAAGGCTTTACTGATTAACCTGGAAAAGGTAGCCTTGGCATTTCTCAAGACAAAGGCATTCTTACATAGAAAAAAACTCCTGAAGGAGTAACAAATCTAGTCTTGGCTTCGTCTTCACTCTTTAACCATATTTCATGGTAGCCGGAATATGCATCAAGGAAGCTTAGAATCTCTGATCCGACCATAGAATCAACCAATTGGTTAATGTGAGGCATGTGTAGGGGTCATGAGGGCATGCTTTGTTTTAGGAAGTGAAATCAATATACATGCGCCACTTGCTCGTGTTCTTCTTTTTGACAAAATAGGGTTCGACAACCACTCCATGTGGCCTATTTCCCTGATGTCTCTAGTCTGAAGCAGTTTATCCACCTCTGTCTTAGCACATAGGCATGGCATTCGAGTTCAGGAGCAGGGAGTGTTCTATGATGCTTTGGTCCACCCCTGGGATGTTTTCGTCCGACCATGCGAAGACATCCAGATTCTTTCGGACCACCTCCTCCAATGACGCCATGACTTCTAGAGCTAGTCTATTGGGGGAGATAATTCCGATGGAGCTTGGAAGTGCGAAGGATGTGGAGCGTTGTTCGAAGGAAGGACTCCGCAAGCTGGAGATTGGTGAAGGCGTCGACCCAAGGATGGTGCGGAGGTCGGATGCTCCCTCCGAAGGTGTTTGGAGGACCCAAAGTTCGGAGGCCCGTGGTCTTGGGTCTCTGAAGCTAACAGGAGGCTGAATCCATATCCCTGAAAGGTGCGAAGGGCCCAACACCAAGACAGAAGACCGGGACTAGCTTGGTCAAGATGGTCTGGAGACAGGACCACGATCATCTGCACAGCGTCAGGCGCTGCTGCCACGCTCGGGACGGTTGATACGCTGTCAGGGCTGCACTTTTGATTGTACTATAGGGTTGCACTTCTTGTGTGTACTATAGGGCTATGTTAGGCAGTGCTACTATTAGAGGGATTTTGGAAGTATCGGACCCTCTGTAGGACTCCCCTATAAATACTCCCCCTTCCTCGGTTGTAAGGGATAGGAATCTTGATCCAAGAAGTACTTTTATCTGAGCTTATCACTTGATACACATTCTTAAACATGTTGGTCTACTCCGCTGCGCTAACAGTTGGCGCTGTCCGTGGGGATCCTAGTCCAAGAAGCTAGCGTCCTCTACATCCACCTAAAAAGAAACATGTCGGGCCAAAAGGGTGCGAGCACAGCCCCCTCCTGAGATCAGTCCGCACTGCCGGGACAAGGCCCATCCCGGCCGTTGGACCCGATCCTCCCGCAGCCCCCCCATTGTCACCCCCCCCCCCCGAGGTGCCAAACGTGGGGCTAGGCCAGGCCCTAGGAGGGGCGCTGGAGGTGCGGGATCCCACCGGCTCAGTGGGGCCAGCCTTAGGAAACCCTCTAGCGTCTTAGGAGGGGATCTTTGGGTTGCATCTCCCTGGCGGCCCCCTAGCCGTAGCCCTCTGAACCGACTACGTCCGTTCGCAAGACCCAAAGACATCCTCCGGAGGTAGCGGGAGCCAAGCCAATGCCTTGGCCACTGAAAATGCAAGGCTGAAGGCTGAGTTGGCCCAATGGTGCCAAGAGGCTTCACTTCGCCCCCCTGAGCCCTCTAGGGCACTGGGGGTCATGGTCATCGCATTAAATGATGATGAAGATCAAGGAGAGGAGGAGAATGCGTCCTACAATGAGGAGTCTCTGTTGGACCCCGACCTGCAAAGGGTGCGGTTCGACTCAAAGTTCCGTGCCGTGAAGCTCCCCAAGTACTCTGGAGAATCTGACCCTGGAGAGTTCTCTCGCTCATACGCCTTTGCGATAGAAGCTTGCGGGGGGAGCCGGGATACCATGGCTAAGTATTTTCCTTTGGCTCTCGAGGGGATCGCTCTCCAATGGTTCTAGTCGTTGAGGCCAGGGACCATCTCGTCATGGGACCAGCTGAAGAAGAATTTCGTCAACAACTTTCAGCGAACCTTCTTGGCCCCGATGTCCACCGGGAGTCTTTTCAAGTAAAGCAGCACCCCGGGGAGACGCTGCGGTAGTATTCGCAGCGCTTTGTGCACACCAAAGCACAGATCAAGGGGTTGTCAGCCTCCTCCATCATCGATGCCGCTCAGGAGGGTGTCACCAACCTGGGCCTCCTCGACAAACTCCAGCGGAAGCAGATATCTTCGGTGGCCCAGCTTATGACGTACTTCGAGGAGTATGCTTGGTCCGAAGAATGTCAGCTGCGTCATCATGCGATGATCGCCCCCGTCCGGGCTCCAAGCGTCAAGGGGTATGAAGCACCCTCTGGCCCTGTTACGGATCTTTGCCATCGGGATTCCTGGCGAGGACGGAAGCATCTTCGCGGAGAAGTCCTCAGCATTGCCCTGAGGGGCCCCGCCAAGCTTCAGCACACTACGGGTGGAGGGCGTCCCATCGGAGCCAAAACGCCTGCAAGGGCGCTTCCAGGGGGAGCAACCTTCTACTTTAGCGTTCATAGCGAGAACTGGAGCCACGACACCGACTCATGCTGTACTATCCTCGACATCACGAATGACTACCTCGAGCAAAGCTCCGGTCGTGGCTCCTCCGATAAAGTGCCTCTGATATCCCGCGCTGACTCCGTTCAGGTGGTTCGGCGCTGTGACGGGCCAGAAACTCCGAGGCTTACTACGGAAGTTGGTAGGTTGCCAGCTCCCAAACATGAAGATGGAGCAGACCGAGGGAAGCAGGTGGTCCTGCCTATTTCCAGAGGCGGAGCTCTGGTGGCTATGTCGAAGCAGCAGCGAAGAGAGTATGTTCGGGAAGTCGGGCATATCAGGACTTCCAGCTTCACCACGCTTCCCGAGTGGTCTCACGTCCCCATCTCCTACACCGCTGACGATGCTGCCGGCATCAAATTCCCACATGCTGCCCCCCTCGTCATCTAGGTGGATATTGTTGGAGTTGAGGTGTGTCGCATTCTAGTTGACGGGGGAAGTTCTGCTGACATCATTTTCGTGTAGGCTTTCGATCAGCTGTGTCTCTCTCGGAAGCACCTGTTGCTGGCTTCCCCGCCGCTCCAGGGTTTCGCAGGACCACCCCTTGATGCCCTCAGCCAGATCTGGCTGGAGGTGACCTTCAGAGAAGCTCCCCTGTCCCGTAGAAAAGAGATCATCTTTGACGTCGTCGATTCCCCATAAGCCTACAACGCCGTCTTCGGGAGGGGGATGCTCAACCGCTTCGTTGCCATAGCACACCACAACTATTTGTGCCTCAAGATGCCAACCCCTGGTGGCGTTCTATCGGTCCTAGGTGATTAGGCTGCGGCTCGAAGGGTGGACTACGGCCACTCGGCGCCTACCGTCGGCGACATTCCCCTGCTCCGTGACGGGCCCCCTAAAGGGCCTGCTGCCAAACCTCATCCTGAGGGGGAGGTCGTCACAAGGATCCTGATCAAAGATGGGAAGGAGTACCGTATCAAGTTCGGTGGGGGCCTGGAGCCAGAGGTATTAAAGCAACTCGAAGAAGTCGTCTGAATTAACATGGACATCTTTGCATGGTCCAAGGAAGACATACCGGTCATCGACCGCTCCATCATCGAGCACTCCCTGGCAGTCAACCCGAAGGCTCACCCCGTGCGCTAGGGGCTCCACAAGCTATCTTCCGAATGAGCTGATCTCGCCAAGACCGAGGTGGAAAAGCTGCTCAAGGCTAAGGTCATTCGGGAAGTCAATCATATAGAGTGGTTGTCAAACCCTGTTTTCGTCCAGAAGAAAACATCTGGCAAATGGTGCATGTGTATCAATTTCACATCTTTGAATAAATCTTGCCCCTGTGACCCCTACCCCATTCCTCACATAGACCAATTGGTCGACTCCACAGTGGGTTCTGAGCTCCTCAGCTTCCTCGACGCATACTCCGGGTATCATCAAATTTGGCTGAAGCAGGAAGATCAAGTTAAGACAAACTTCGTTACTCCCTCGGGAGTATTCTGCTATGTTCGGATGCCTTTCGGCCTCCAGATCGCTGGGGCCACCATCTCCAGGTTGATATCCAAAGCCCTAGGTGTCACGCCCCGGTTTAATAAATCAGGACTTTATTGAAATTCCATATAAAATCAATAAAACAAGACGTTCATCATGCGGCCACGTACAATACGGGCAATCATTCATGGTTCGTAGACCGCATTAATACAAAAGTGAATAAAGGTGAAGAGAAACTAATAAAATCAAGGGTCCTAGATGAACGCCTCCTTCCAGTCTCGCCTTGACTAGGTCGCTACTCCAGACCTGCATCCTACTCGTAGTAGACGGGCTCTAATGGTGTAAGTCAACGGGGTGAGTACAGATGTACTCAGCAAGCCACCGAATGCAAATATAATGCAAGGTAATAACAAGGGAGATAGTGGCTAATTTTGCGGAAGAAGCATAATTGAAAAGCATTATATGTGATCAATTTATTAGTACTAAAAAGTAAACATGTGTATGCATCGTCATCTTCTAACTCGAGGGGTACAGTCAGCCCCACCTCGCTCAATAGTCCTTACATGCCATGAATAACTCAACCATTCAAACAATTGTAAACTAACTGCGAGTAGTCACACAACCCGCCCTTGACCGTGGGCTCGGCTTTTCGAAAAGATTAAATTACTCTGATAAGAGATGTACCACTGTACCCACAAGGCACACACTCATCACTTACACCAAGGTGTAACGAGATGATCCATTCCACCGGAACTCGTGCCAAAACATTCCATATGGTCCTCTCCGACTCCACTACACCCTCTTATGGGTTTCGTATCGTGTCTCGACGTGTCGAGTTCTCACCATACCCCCCCTTGAGCCATCGTCGGTACAAGTCACCCGTAGGCTTGCCCCTTGTACCCCTCCACTATGGTGCATAGAGACGGAGTGTTCCACACTTCCAGTTAGGACTTACCCATTAGACTTGTGGTTGGTACAGAAGTGCTTTGCAACAGATCCCACAGACCGGTCCTTATAGTGCCCCGGGTGCGACAAACCAATGCCCGAGATTGCACCCGGAACCCACCATACTTATAACTTAGCCAACTCCAACAGAGTCCAGAGACGAGAATAACGGGGAAATTCATATACAGAATCCAGCTATCTACGACTCATTCTTTTTTATCCTATAGCAGTTGTGCTGGTACATTGGGCACTAGCTAATAATTTTATAGTAGAGTGACAAGGAGTTAAGGCTTAATAAGCATGGCTTGGGTTTGCACACAAGGACGGGGATCTAATAAATATAAGTGTAAGACTTGATTATTGGACTAATGCAATATTAACCTATGAGTTATAGCGATAATTTATTAAAACATGGGCTCAAATATGATCAACTGTTTCCACAGGGGTGGTCGATGACTTGCCTTGCTCAGCAAAGGGTGAAGGTGGAACCTCGGGATAGAACTTCGGCTCCTCGATGAACTCGTAGTCTTCTCGATACGGAAAAATAAACAATACATTCAATAAACAGATAAAAACCACCAAATAATAAACATACATGTTTTAAGGGTTTTATTATGTGAAGTAAGGTTTTAATATTCTGAAGTTTGGTGAAAACAGTAAAACTTATATTTTGAGGTTTTTCCCTATTTATTTTCTGGATTAATAATTTTAACCCTAATGGGTTTTTATTCATTTAATTGCTAAGATTATTTTTTGCCAAAGTAACATACTGTTTTTATGGAATTAATGTGTAGAGAATAATATACTGAATTTAACAAAATTTGAATGGTGAAATTTGGAGTTAAAATGAGCAAGTTATGAATTTTCAAAGTTTAAATCAATTTCTTGGATTTTATTTAATCTGGAAAATGGGCTCTGGTCCACGGTGAGCCAGGCCCACAGGGGACAGGCACACTATGCTCGTGGACCGGCTGATCCATAGCCGTTGGATCTGGATCTGGCGGTCAGGCGCGAGGCGGAGGGGTTTAATGAATTTGGAAGGCCACGATTAAATCATACCAAAGCGGTACGCGTGGACACACCAGATCGAACCCATGGTTTAAGTTACGATCGACGGCCGAGAGGCCTCGATACCGTTTTGACTAGATCCGAGGGACCAGATTAAATCCCAAAGGGATTTAATCGTAGCCCTCCGATCAAAATCGGACGGCCACGGTGCATTCCGGCACGGCACGGGCGTAAGGGGTACGTACCCCCTTCGTCTCCGGCGACGGTGGCCTCTGGTGCGGTGGCGGCGGCGATGGCGGGGGCTTATGGTCCTAGATCTCGCCGGAAATGGAGAGAGGAGACGACGACGGTTCCAACCGTACCTACGGCGGCGACGATGGTCGAAGGATGGCAGCTGGCGGCGAGGGTAGACGGCGAGGTCTTCTCGGGTAGTCGTCGGCGACGGTGATCCGGCGGGTTCCACAGCCAACCGATGGGTGGCCGAGGTTGGGTGGGCTCCGGCGGTCACGATGGTGGCAGTGGCGCGGTGTCTCTCCACTCACTAGCCCTAGAGGAAGTGCCCGTAGTCAAGGAGTGCATGGATGTGTTCCCAGAGGACCTGCCAGGAATGCCTCCCAAACGGGACATCGAATTCAGAATCGAGCTTGTCCCGGGGACCACTCCAATCTCCAAGCGCCCATATCGGATGGCCGCCAATGAAATAGCCAAAGTCAAGAGCAACATCGAAGACCTGGAACAGAAAGGGTACATCTGGCCGAGTACCTCACCCTGGGGTGCACCGGTCATCTTCGCCATGAAGAAGGACAAGACTAAAAGGATATGCCTGGATTATAGGGCCCTGAACGACGTAACCAACAAGAACAAGTACCCATTGCCTTGGATCGACGACCTGTTCGATCAGCTGAAAGGATCCTCAGTGTTTTCCAAGATTGACCTCACATCAGGTTATCACCAATTGAGGATTAGGGAAGAAGACATCCCCAAGACTGCCTTCACCTCTCGCTATGGACTCTACGAGTATACTGTGATGTCGTTCGGACTCACGAATGCCCTGGCCTTTTTCATGAACATGATGAACAATATATTCATGGAGTTCATGGATAAGTTCATCGTGGTATTCATCGACGATATCCTCATCTACTCCAAGACCAAGGAAGAACATGAAACCCACCTCCGTCTAACCCTCGGAAAGCTAAGGGAACATCAATTGTACGCCAAATACAACAAGTGCGAGTTTTGGTCGTCAGAGGTGAAGTTCCTCGGTCATGTCATAGATGCTAGAGGAATAGCTGTGGACCCAACCACCGTGGAAGCAGTGACCAACTGGCTACAACCCACGAACGTGACCGAGATCTGAAGTTTTCTCGGATTGGCCGGATACTACCGTCGGTTCATCGAGAACTTTTCAAAGGTAGCCAAGCCTATGACCAGGTTGTTGCAGAAGGAAGTAAAGTTTGAATGGACCCCGGATTGTGAATAATGCTTCCAAACCCTTAAGAAGAAGCTCGTGTTAGCCCCAATTCTGACCCTGCCAGACATCCGGAAGGACTTCCACGCCTACTGTGATGCCTCTCGCCAAGGATTGGGATGTGTCTTAATGCAAGATGGGAAGGTGATATCTTACGCCTCTCGACAGCTGAGACCACATGAGCTGAACTACCCGACCCACGACCTGGAATTAGCAGCCGTGATTCATGCCTTGAAGATATGGAGACATTACCTTGTGGGGAATCGGTGTGAGGTCTTCACCGACCACAAGAGCCTCAAGTATATATATTCACACAACCGGACCTGAACCTCAGGCAGAGGAGATGGTTGGAATTGATCAAGGATTATGACTTGGGCATCCATTATCATCCAGGCAAGGCCAATGTGGTGGCAGACGCCCTTAGTCGAAAAGGGTACTACAATGCCATCATGATACAGGACCAGGCCTCCTTGCTATACAAGGAAATGGAAAGACTGAATCTAAGATCGCCAACAGAGCGTATCTCGCTGCTTTGGAGTCTAGACCTGTCCTGATAGACCAGATCCGGGAAACACAGAAGGAAGACCCAGACATCTTGGTGATCCAGCAGAACATGCGGAAGGGTAAAGCCCCCGGATTCTCCGAGGACGAGCAGGGTACCATCTGGTTCGGAAGCCGAATATGCGCGCCCGACAAGCCTGAGTTGATGACTCTCATCCTTCAAGAAGCCCACAATACTCTATACTCCATACATCCCGGGAGTACAAAGATGTATCAAGACCTAAAGGAGAAATATTGGTGGGTCAGCATGAAGAGGGAAATAGCTGAGTATGTGGCCAAGTGCGACACATGCCGGTGAGTCAAGGCAGAGCACCAGAGACATGCTGGACTGTTGCAACCCCTCAAGGTCCCCGAATGGAAGTGGGAAGAGATAGGAATGTACTTCATCACGGGACTGCCCAGGACCCAAGCCGGTCATGATTCTATCTGGGTGATCATCGACCGACTCACCAAGGTGGCTCACTTCATCCCCGTCAAGACAACTTACATTGTCGCCAAGTTGGTCGAGTTGTAGATGACCCAGATTGTGTGCCTGCATGGAGTTCCAAAGAAGATTGTATCTGACCGTGGGAGTCAGTTTACCTCTAAGTTTTGGAAGAACCTTCAAGAGAAACTCGGCACCCGGCTGAATTTTAGCACCGCCTATCATCCACAGACCGATGGTCAAACCAAAAGGGTCAACCAGGTATAGGAAGATATGCTTAGAGCTTGCGCTCTAGACTTTGGCGAAATGTGGGACAAGAACTTGCCCTATTCGTAGTTCTCCTACAACAACAGCTATCAAGTTAGCCTGCAGATGTCCCCATTTGAGGCACTTTATGGGCGTAAGTGCAGAACGTTGTTGCTCTGGGATCAGACCAGAGAGTCACAACTGTTCGGGACAGATATATTAAGAGAAGCCGAAGAGAATGTCAAGATCATCGGGGACAGATTGAAGATAGCCCAGTCCTAGCAAAAGAGCTACGTCGATAACCGATGAAGAGACCTAACCTTTGAGGAGGGTGATTATGTGTATCTTCGAGTCACTCCCCTCCGTGGCACTCAAAGGTTCAACATGAGAGGCAAGCTAGCACCCCGCTATGTCGGACCTTTTCAGATTCTCCGACGGCAAGGAGAAGTTGCATATCAACTAGATCTGCCTCCATCCTTGGCAGGAGTCCATGATGTGTTCCACGTCCCTCAGTTGAAGAAGTGTCTCCGTGTGCCCGCCGAACAGGCCGACCTCCAACAACTCAACATCCAAGAGGATTTGACCTACATCGAGAAACCCGTCAAGATCCTGTAGACTAAGGAAAGAGTAACCAGGAGACGTGTGGTTCGTTTCTGCAAGGTTCAGTGGGACAACCACCCCGTTGAAGAGGCCACATGGGAAAAAGAAGAGGAGTTGAAAGCCCAATACCCCGAGTTATTCGAGTAACATTCCAATCTCGAGGACGAGATTCTTTGTAAGGGGGATAGGTTTGTAACACCCCAAATTTTCAAAGAAATAAAAATATCATTTAATATATTTTTCTGGAATTAATTAAATTGGAAATACCTTTAATGCCCTTCTTAGCTTGTTTGAACTAGAACCTAGGTGAAATGACCAAACCAGAGGCTAGAAAATTTTGTATATGATCCCAAGGCCAAGACATATTTTTGAGAATTTATATAAATTTTTATCACCCTTGGAAGTAGCCCAAATATTTTAAATCAATTTCTGTAATTAAATTTATTCGGAAAAACAGTTTAAACAGTAAAGGGCCCTTTCCCCCATTCTCCCTCCACCGGCCGGCCCAGCCCGCTCTCCTCCCCGCGCACCGACTGACAACCGGACCCCTCCCGTTAGTGACCCCCTCTCCCATTGCGCGCGCGCCCGACCGCCCGACCCCACCCGTCAGTCGCCATGCCCGTACGCTCGTGCCCGCTACCCGCCTTGGCCCACCTGTCGGACCCATCGTCTCCATGAGATCCGCCCCCAAATCCCCCACCCCTCGCCGGCCGACGCCTTAACTTGCCTCAGATCCACTGCGCCCGACCCCCTCCCCTCAAATTGATCCCGGCATTATGACGCTCGTTCCCTGGCGACTGTTTCCCCCATTAAAACCAGCCCGATCGCGTCCCGCTTTGATGAACCTACATGCAACCCGAGCTCGCCAGCGTGGAAACACGTTTACTCCCAGTCACCATCAATTGCGCCTCCTCGGCCCTGCTGGTGACCCTATTTAAACTGCCCTGGTACCCCGCGTCCACCCCTCGCTAACACTCGGAAAGAACCTGACCAGAACGCCCGTAACGCTCACCTATACACCTCACTGCCGCCTTCGCTCCAGCCGCCGCTCGCAGTCATCGGAGTCCTCCTCCGCCCTCGGTGACCGCACCCCTGTGACTGCCGGCACCTCCCCGACCTAGGCCACCCCTCCGTCATCAACGAACCCCGCCAGAACGCCATCGCCGACGAGGACCCGAACGCCTCCATCGTCCACGCTCATCACCGGCCACACTCCGACGACCTCTCGCCTCGCCAACAGTACCCTCGTGATCCCCGTACTTCCCTCCGTCCATTTTAGCCCTTAGGACCTCTCGCCATCGCTCGCTGTGGCCCCTGGCCCACTCGCCGTCGCCGGAGAAGACGACCAGCACGTGTCGAGTACCCGTGCCATGTCGGATTCGATCGCGACTCTGCGATCTATATCCGACGGTGGCGTTTAAACCGTTCGCGCAGTTTAATCAGATCCATTAGATCCCGGCGAAGCGGTACGATTTAATCTGAGCCCTCCATTTCTATTTAAAACACACGTTCGATCTGAGCCACACGATGCATACCGGTTCGGTCTTTTAATCTCGCGTGTACGTTTTCATTTAACTCCCCCGCCTCGCTCATGGCCGCCCGATCGTGATACAACGGTGGATCTGGTTCACCGTGGACCGATGCCTGTATTAGTATTTAAATTAATTTTCCAGAAATAGTTTTAAACTTATAAAATTCATATCTGGCGCATTTTAACTCCAAACATTACCATTTCAATTCCAGAAAATTCATAATTTTATTGTCTACATGTTAATGCAATAAAAACAGTAGATTTATATTGAGCATTTTATTTTTGTTTAATAACATATTCAAATGCACTTTAGGGTAAATTACAAATTGGCTCATTTCAATTTTAGAAAAAATTATCTTGTATTCTTTTCATGCTAGTCTAATGAAACCACTAGTTTTACACTGAACCTCTTATTTTAAAATAATTAGAAAATTTAAAATCCAATTTTTTACATTATTATTCCTTTTAGAAATGGCCATTATTTCATTTTAAAATTTATTTTAATATGTTCTTAGAATAACCTTTAGAAAGTTAATAACTTTATTTTCCTTAGTTCAAACCAATTCAAAAACCTATATGCCTATTGTGTGGATTTTGTATTGTTTATTGAATGTTATGTTTACTATTCATGTTAATAAGACTACGACGCCACCGAGGAGCCGGAATATTACCCAGAGGTTCCCCCGTCGCCTTTCGCTGATTAAGGCAAGTCACCAAACCACTCTTTTGAGCATGTTGAACCCATGTTTTATTAAACTACTGCTAAAACACATAGGATATACATGCATTAGTCAAATGGAACACTTATAATATATTTATTAGGATCCCCCGACCTTGATGTGCAACCCAAGCCATGCTATCTAGCCTAAACTCCTTGTCACCATATGATTAGTACTATTAGCTAGTGTCCAATGTATCGACATGATTGCTATATGATTAAAAATGAGTCGTAGTAACTTGGTTCTACTATATGATCCCCCGTTATCCTTATCTTTGTAATTATGTTGGTGATAGAGTTTTGGTTGTGAGTGTATGCATGGTGGGTTCCGGGTGCAAGCTAGGCCATTGGTCGGCAGCACCCGGGACACTATAAGGACCAGTCTGCGGGATCCATTGCAATACACTTCCGTACTATCCACAAGTCTAATGGGTAAGTCCTAACTAAGGTATGGAGTGTTCCAAACCGAGGCCTCTATTTGGAGATGGGTCAAGCTGCACCTGCAGGTGGCTTGTACCGACGTGGCGCAAAAGGGGGTGCGACTTTAGCCGGGATGCGGCCCGGTGCGCCGGCGAAACATAGAGCGGGTGGTTTTGGCACGAGTTCACATGGTATGGGTCATCTCGTAACACCTTGGTGTTTGGGATGAGTGCGTGCCTTGTGGGTACAGTAGTACACCTCTGATTAGAGTCAAAAATCTTTTCGAAAAGCAGAGCCCACGGTCAAGGGCAGGTTGCGTGACATCCCACAGTTAGTTTACCTTATAAGGAATGTGCATGATTGATTTGACATGTAAGGACTGTCGAGCGAGAGTGGGCTGACTGTACCCCTCGAGTTAGAAGATGATGCATATACATGTTTACGTTTCTGTATTAATAACTGGATCACATTAACTACTTTACAAGTATGCTTTCCTGCAAAATTAGCCATTATCCTTCCTTTGTTATTAACTTGCAGTACTGTTGCATTTGCGGTGGCTTGTTGAGTACTTTTTGTAATCATACCCGTTGGACACACAATTCAGAGGATGCCTACTACGAGGATGGTCTGGAGTAGCGACCCAGTCAAGCAGAAGATGCTGAAGAGGACGTTCATCATGCTTTTATTTACTTATTTTTAATTTTACTCTTTTGTAATAATGTGGTCTGCGTACCACAGATGATTCCTCGTTTGTACGTGTCGCATGATGAACCTCTTGTATTATTGTTTTTCTTTGGAAATTCAATAATGTTCCCATTTGTTAAATCGGGGCGCCGCATATGAGTACAAAAAGTACTCAACAAGCCACCACAAATGCAATAGTAATGCAAGGTAATAACAAAGGAGGGATAATGGCTAAAAGTGCGGAAAAGTACATTTTTCAGTTATTGCATTTAGTGTAGTCAAGTTTAATCATGCGGAATAATAAACATGAACATCATAAAACATCTAACTCGAGGAGTATGTTTTCCCTCCTTGCACAACAGTCCTTACATGTCAAATCATCATGCTCTCTCATTAAAAGTAAACTAACTATGGGATGTCACGCAAACCGCCCTTGACCGTGGGCTCGGCTTTTCGAAAAGATTTATGACTCTGATCAGAGGTGTACTACTATACCCACAAGGCGCGCACTCATCCCAAACACCAAAGTGCAACGAGATGACCCATACCACGGGAACTTGTACCAAAACCTCAGCATGAAATGCTCCAAGCGATAACCACCTGCTCTAGGTTTCACCGGCGCGCCGGGCCGCATCCCGACTAACGTCGCACCCCCTTTTGCACCACGTTGGTACAAGCAACCCGCAGGTGCTGCGTGACCCATCTCCAAGTGGTAGCCTCGGTTTGGAACACTCCAAACCTTAGTTAGGACTTACCCACTAGACTTGTGGTTAGTACGGAAGTGTATGGCAACGGATCCCGCAGACCGGTCATTATAGTGCCCCGGGTGCTACCGACCAATGCCCTAGCTTGCACCTGGAACCCACCATGCATACACTCACAACCAAAACTCTATCACCAACAGCATTCCAGAGATGAGAATAACGGGGATCATATAGTAGATTCCAATCGCTACGACTCATTTTTAATCCTATAGCAATCATGTCGATACATTGGACACTAGCTAATAGTACTAATGATATGGTGACAAGGAGTTTAGGCTAGATAGCATGGCTTGGGTTGCACATCAAGGTTGGGGGCGGGATCCTAATAAATATATTGTAAGGGTTTCATTTGACTAATGCATGTATATCCTATGTGTTTTAGCGATAGTTTAGTAAAACATGGGTTCAATATGCTCAAAAGATTGGTTTGGTGACTTGCCTTGTTCAGCGAAAGGCGACGGGGGAACTTCTGGGTAATACTCCGGCTCCTTGGTGGTGTCGTAGTCTTCTCGATATAAATAAAGTAAATGTAACATTCAATTAAACAATCCAAAAACCACACAACAGGTATATAAGTTTTGATTGGTTTGAACCAAGGGGAAATAAAGTTGTTATGTTTCTAAAATTTATTTTATGAATATTTTAAAATGGTCTTTAATTGAATTATGGCATTCCTAAAAAGGAAAAATAATGTAAATTAATGTACTCTAAATTTCTAACCACTTAAAATAGAGAGTTTAGAATGAACCTAGGGTTTCACTTATACTAGTATGAAAAGAATAAAAGATAAATTTTATCTTAATTTGAAATGGACAAATTTGTAGTTTATCCTAAAGTGCATTTTAATACTTTATTAAATAAACATGAAATATTCAAAGTAAACATATTGTTTTTATTCCACTAACATGTAGAGAATAAAATTATAAATTTTCTGAAGTTGAAATGATAATTTTTGGAGTTAAAATGAGCAAGATATGAATTTCCAAAGTTTAAATCAATTTATGGAATTTTATTTAAATTGAAAATGGTCTCGGGTCCACGGTGAATCGGATCCACCGTGAACCCGTGCACTGTGCACGTGGTCCGGTCCATCCTAGACCGTTGGATCCAGATCCAACGACCAGGGGCGAGGCGGGGATGTTAAGTGGCGATCAACGACCCACAGCGCTCGATACCCCTTTGACAAGATGGACACGTGAGATTAAACGTCGCAAGGGTTTTATTCCACACCGCCGGATCGAGATCGTGCAGTCGGGACAGAATCCGGCACGGCACGCGTCGGGAGGGGTAAAGTACCCATCTACCCCGACTCCGGCGAGGCGACAGCGAGCGATTCCGGCGATGGCGAGGACTACCCAACCTAGCTAGGGCTAAAAACGGAAAGAGGGAACTACGGGGAACACGAGGGTACCGGTGGTGGTGGCGAAGGCGAGCTGACAGGGACCGACGACGTAGAGGGGCGATGGAGCTCCTCGGGTTTTCGTCGGTGATGGCGTTCTGGCGGGGTTTGTCGTCGGTGGAGGGGTGGCCGAGGTCGGGGAGGCGTCGACGGTCACGTTGGTGCGGTTGCCGAGGGTGGAGGAGGACTTCGGCGACGGCGAGCGGTGGCTGGAGCGAGGGTGGCGGTGTGGCATGAAAGTGAGCATCACGAGCGTTCTGGCCGGGTTCGTTCCGAGTGCTAGCGAGGGGTGGACGCGGGGTACCAGGGGGGCTTAAATAGGATCACCGGCGGGTAGAGGGGACGCAATTTGAGGGAGGACGAGAGTAAAAGCGCTTCAACACTGGCGAGCCTCTTTCCATGCATGCGGGCGACGGTTCCGCGGTGATGATGCGGTGGAGTAATGGGGGAAACGGTTGGCAGGACGTGGGGAATTCAATGCCGGCGACAGATTAAAGGGAGGGGGCCGGCGGTGGCGGATCCGAGGCGGGGTTAGGGCTTCGGCCGGCGGGGGGTTTGGGGGCGGATCCTGCAGGGAAGACGGATCCGACAGGTGGGGGCCACCAGGCAATGGGCGCGGGGCACGTCAACGGGCGGGGCTGATGGGTGGGGTCGTGTTTGGCTGAGAGTGGGGTGGCGCCGAGAGGTGGGGCCGAGGTGGCGGGCGGGCGGGCGCACGGAGGGAGAGGGCCACTGACCATAGGGGTCCGCCTGTCAGTGAGGGGCACGGGGAGGGAGTGGGCTGGGCTGGCCAGGGGAGGGAGAAGAGGGGGACGGGGCCCGTTACTATTTAAAAATGTTTTCCAAATAAATTTAATTGCTGAAATTGGATTAAAATATTTGGGCTACTTCCAAGGGTGATAAAAATTTGTAAAAATTCTCAAAAAATATATCTTGGCCTTGGGATCATATACAAAATTTTCTAGACCCTCATTTGGATGTTTTACCTAGGTTCTAGTTCAATTAATCTAAGAAGGGCATTAAAGGTATTTCAAAATAAAATTATTCCCAGAAAAATATATTAAATGATATTTTTATTCCTCTGAAAATTTCGGGTGTTATAGTACCTAGGGGCTTCACACCCTTTGATCTGTCCGACTGCATAGACCAGCTTAGGGAGGATGTCTTGTGGCACTCTGTCGGTGGTCCCTTGGCCAGTTCTTCTCTCGATGTACTCACTTCGCAATGTCAACATGGACTTACATGAATCGGTATTATGACTCCAATTCTCTCCGTGAACATTACAAAAAAAGTTTGTCCCATCCCGGAGGTCATCGCTGGGGGCCTCGATCCACTGGCCTAGCCTACGACTTGGCTCTACATGTACCTTGGTTGTTTCGAGGAAGTGGAGGTGATGTTAAGTACCTCCGACCGGTAGTGCCTTCATCCTCATCGAGAGTCGTGTGGCCGATGCTCCGACGGTGCTGCTTGAGGAGCGCTCGAGATCCTTGGTTTGGGGATTTTAACTTCGAGGGCCTGCATCGGGGATGGTGCGGTATTCCTCTAAAGCTACCCCTCCCCCGACCGGGCTAACTCTTCAAAGTACGTCATTAGCTGGGCCACCGAGGAAATGGTCTTCCGGTAGAGTTTGTCAATGAACCTAGGGTTGGTGATGCCTTCACGAGCAGCGTCAATGACGAAAGATGTAGACAACCCTTTAATTTGGGACTTCGTATAGGCAAAGCACTGGGAATACTGGCGTAGTGTTTCTCTAGGTTGCTGCTTGACATGAAAGAGACTTCCCGTGGACACGCTCAGCAACAGCCAATATGGTGAAAGCAGCGTGAACACAAATGTCCCAAATATCCGAGCTTTGGCTCATGTGATAGGATCGCATGCGAGTCTTCCAATAATTATAGCCAAAAGCTTCCAAGGACCGGACCTTTCTAGGAGAAGTCATGATCACTACCTAGGTTTAGAACAGGTTAAGGTATGGAAAAACCCTAACCAGGCTCTGATACCACTTGTAGGACTGAAAGTAGCGGCCAGAGGGGGGTGAATGGGCGCCTAAGAAATTCTTATGAATCAATGGCCTTTTCCAAACACCCAACGCACCTTAATAGACAACTAATAGAAGCAAGGACAGTCCATAGGTCCAAAAATAATCTAGCCTAGAAACAACCAGTGACCTAGAAATAAGGACACCAAAACAGTGCTTATAGTAAGATTAACAAAGAATTTAAAACATGGACGTATCAAGCTTCACAAAAGTAGATCATCACAGAGGTTTAATTTGAGTGCACGTAAAATGAGGAATCTTACTGTTCAAGGTTGTCTCCTATTCGATACTCATCGAAGCCTGTGCTATGTGGACGTGCGAAGCCTGAAGTTGTCGAAGCCTATGCAGTACAGTTGAGCGAAGTGTGTAGCTGCCAAAGCCTACTTCGAAACCTTCGAATCCTGTTTGGTCAAAGAACAACCTCCAAAGTGGATACCTCCGAATCATAGCATGCAAACGAAAAACTTAGAATCCAGCAAAAAATGGGCAGAGGGGCCCACGCAAAAGACTAACGCCAGGGGAAACACACAAAATAATAATTCGAAGCTGACACTCCAAACCCGACAGTTCAGCGGAGTATGTTTTGCAAAGCTGATCCAAAACTCTGAACTCCGAATATTTTCGCACAATCTCCAAAGCAAACAGGAAAAAGAAGGCTTTGGAGACTCAACAACAGTGAAGCCTACAAAAACGGCGAAGCTTGCACAGCCAGCTAGGAGACCTTCGCAAAGTACTCCGAACTTCGTTCTCTCCACCGGAGAAACACGGAACCCAAGGCTAAGTATAGCTACCTGTGTTGTCATAGGCTAGCAGCATGCATGCGCACTCATGGCAGACCAATTTTTTCACGCAATCGGCTGTGCTAGCAAGATGTGTAAACAAATCACGCCAGCTACTTTCTTGCAGACTAGTGCATAGGGGCTTGCAGTCTGTGCTGTCACACGAAAAACAGCATAGAGCTAATATGCCATGCCTCGAGAAACAAACAAGCAATACCAGAAAACATAGAATGAGGCTGCAGCAGAAAACTAGCCTCTAGGCTGAGCGCTAGACTGGCAGGAGTGCAGGTAAAAATGAAACAATATTGGGATGAATAGAGACTTCAGCGCACAAGAGCCAAACTATCACACATAAAAGTTCTTCACATACAAATGCTCACAAACACGCATGCAAAATGAGGCAACCAAGATATCAATCCACAGTGAATCATTCATTAACTGAGAAAATGATAGAACCTGACGTGGATCCCTCTATTGGTCCAAGAAGCGATTCGTGAAGAAACACTGTGATGAGTGGCGACGCTCAGGAACAAAAACAAACCGGACACATCACGGGGAAAGTGAACTCAAGTTTGTCATTAAGTGAGTTAACCCTAACCCTATGGATTGGGGCCCTATTTATAGGCAGCCCAATAGCCTAGGAAAATACCAAAAGACCCTTAGGGTTTTTACAGACGCTGAAATAAAATGGAAAAGACCAAAATGCCCTTAGGATATTTTTACAGACTCGACTGACAGACTATGGGCCTAAAGGCAAAATAGTAAACTCCTAATTATAGATGACTTATCCTAAATCGGAGCATTCGTAGCGACTATGGATTCGCCTCAGAACGGTCAGATCCGAGATCAGCGGTTGTCAGTTTTGCGCTAAAACTGACAAAACGTCCACCGACTTTGCACTAGGTACCCGGATTGGGTCGGCCCGATTCCGCAGCTCTCTCAGCCCGACAATCGCTCACCGCCCATGTACCTGAGTCAGTCCTGGTCCACAGCCCAGTGGATCCTCTGCTGCTCCTAGCCCATGTACCCGGATTGGACCAGCCCTACTTCGCAGCCCCTCTGCCCGACAGTCGCTTGCTGCCCGTGTACCTGAGTCACGTGCGGCCAATACATATTAGGTCTTCTCTCTTCTTCTTGTCCTTTTTGATTTCCATTGACAATCACTCATCAGATCTGGAACCATGAGGCCCATACTCTTCAGCATGGCTCCTCAATCTCCCCCTTGATGAGTGCATTGTCAACACTTCTCTTTTTCAGTTCTCCAGTACCTGTGAGCACATGTGGAAACACGAAAAAAAACACAAGAAAACAGAGAAGAAGAAAATAAATAAAAGTTTAACCCTAATGACCAGAAGCCGAATAAAAGAAGAAAGCGGTCGTTATGGTTAACCAAAAGTAAGAACTCAAAACGAGTGCAATCTCAGAATTATCAACAAGGATATCAAAAGAGTAAAAACAATCGGGACAAAAACTCCCCCTGAAACAAATCCCAGAGGAAGCCAAAACTCCCCCTAAACTCTTCGAAGAGAACGAGTAACCCAAAATTTCTCCCCCTTGTTGACAATTGGACTCATCAAGCGAGACTAAATGCACTCTAAAGAGACACAGACCCCCCCTGAAATGCAGCTCCCCCTCAAAATATGCAATGAATGCAACTGGGGTGCAGGTGGAGTGTAGAAAGCATGCTTCTCAGATATGATTTACTACAAGTACAATATCTAGCAGGTATAGCAAAAGATATACTGTTTAAGACACATGGCATGATCAGTGCAACAGATGATATGTAAAGAAAGTCATTAGCACACATTTTTCAATTTTTTGCAAACAAAAGCATCACCACATTTTCTAGTTGACAAGCAAGGTAAAACATGAGATGCAAAAGCTAACTGATATCTACCAAGATAAGCATTGTCCAAAACAAAGTGCTTCAGTAAACTTGTTATCATTTTAATTTTCAGACTTTTTCTTTTTTCCTTTTTCATTTTTGCTAGGGGTTATTTGCATGTCCAGCCTTATGCTAACCGACTAAGTCAAGCCTAGGCCAAAACTGAACCATCAGAAGCTTAAGACATTGGTATTAGCATACACTACAGTGTCCTAGTTCATACCAAAGTGCTATGGTACGTAGTCCAGAATAATGCAATGCGACAAAGCAAACCCACTTGGATATTTTCAAATTATGTATAAAAAGGCATTGATTTTTCATTCATTTTTTATTTTTATCATTTTTATAGCACATTTACATGTTAAAGCATAAAGATGTCCAAGTTGCATATCTGCATCTAAGTGAGGAACTTGCTACCAGGCATGTAAATGATAGCAAAAGCATTCAGCCTACCCATGCTAGTTACCAGAAGTAATGGTGATCATTTTTCAATTTTAAATCATAAAAGTCATGCATATGACAGATATCAGACATATCATATGAACTGAAGCAAGACATGATCATCGACAAGTAATCAAAAGCATGTACTAGCTAGAATAAGTAAAGCGGTTCAATCATATAATAGAAGCAAGCTCAAAGTGTGATATGTGAATATGCAAGATATGAACACACACAAAAAGAGTCAAGAAAAGAGTAAAGAAGAAAGAAAACTGACGCAAAATATCCTAGAAAGGATACACAACACCCAAATCCCCTCGTAAATGCTCAAAAGTAGACTGATATAGGGGTTTGGTGAAAATGTCAGCCAACTGATGATGGGTATCAACATGAACAAGGTCAATGACACCTTTCTCATATTGATCCCTCAGAAAGTGAAAGCCCACATCAATGTGTTTGGTTTTTGAATGGAGACAAGGGTTTTTCCCTACACTAATCGCATCGGTGCTGTCACAAAACAGAGGAACTCTGGTAGGAAAGAACAACCCAAAATCTTGCAATGTGAAAATCATCCAAACCAACTGTGAGCAATAGCTAGCAGCAACTACATACTCAGCCTCAGTGGTCCAAAGTGCAACTCAAGACTGCTTTCGAGAAGACCAAGAGACAAGAGAAGAACCGAGAAACTGGCAAGTACCGGAAGTCGACTTGCGATCCAACCGGCACCCACCAAAATCAGCATCCGAAAAGCCAGATAAATCAAGAGACGATGATGCTGAATAAAAGAGACCTAGATCAGGCGCATAGGTAAGATACCTGAAAATGCACTTGACAGCCTGCCGATGAGACTGGAAGCGCGTGCACAGTCCCACGACAAACTGTATGTGTGGCCTCATCACCGTCAAGTACATCAGCGAACCGATCATCCCTCAAAACTCTCTCTCATTGACCTTGACGCCGCACTCGTCCTTGTCCAGGCCCCCAGATGTACCCATTAGGGTCATCTGAGGCTTCAGCTCTCCACCAAAGTCGAATTTCTTCAACATGTCCCACGTGTACTTACTCTGGTGGATGAAGATGCCGTCCTTGGTATTCTTGATCTGGAGTCCAAGGAAATACTTGAGCTCACCCATGAGGCTCATCTCAAACTCACTATGCATCTGCTCAGAAAACTTGGACACAAGAACATTAGTAGAACCACCAAAAATGATATCGTCCACATAAATCTGAGCAATCAAGAAGTCTAAGCCATCTCTAAGCAAGACAAGAGTTTTGTCCATAGAACCCATCACAAAGCCCTTCCCCAACAAAAATTGCTTCAACCGGTCATACCAAGCCCTGGGGGCTTGCTTCAGACCGTATAAAGCTTTCTGTAGCTTAAAAACATGTCGAGGAAACTTAGGGTTCTCAAAACCGGGGGGCTGCCTAACGTAGACCTCCTCCTCTATGTACCCGTTTCGGAAAGCACTCTTGACATCCATTTGAAAAAACTTAAAACCCTTCGAAGCGGCAAAAGCTAAGAAAATGCGAATGGATTCAAGACGGGCAACATGGATGAAAGTCTTTTCAAAGTCAATACCCTCTTTCTGGCAAAAACCCTGGGAAACTAGTCGAGCTTTGTTGCGCACCACAACCCCATCTTCACCTTGCTTGTTTTTGAATACCCACTTGGTGCCTATGAGGTTGCATCTAGGTGGCAGCTCAACCAGTGTCCGAACCTGATTGCGGACAAAATTCTCAAGCTCTTCTTGCATGGCATTAATCCAGTTCGAATCAGAAAGAGCATGAGAAATGTCTCTGGGCTCAAAAGATGCAACAAATGAAGACTCAGCAAACACAGCAAGAGAGTCAACAGAAGAGCGCAAAGTCCTCTCGGACAGATCACCGGTGATGAGCTCTGAGGGGTGATCACGCTGAACTGCTCGGGATCCCAGGTGATCTGAAGTCACCTCACCAGAGTCAGCATCTGGCACCTCTCGACTCAACTGAGGGGGCTCGATCGAAGTGGAAGAAGTGATCAGAGGTCCGCCCTCGTCCTCAGTCAAAGTTTCAGAAGGTGTGGGTTCTGTAGGCTGTGCAGAAGGCCCGCCCTCATCAACAGCTGGAGCGTCATCATCTTCCTCGCTGATGGACTCTCCGAGCTCAGCATCTCCAGAAAGTTCAAAAGAAGGAGTCAAAGAAGGCAAGGACTCATCAAAAGAAACCTCACAAGTCTCAACAAGATGCTGGGAGTCGAGGTTCCAAACACGGAAACCTTGAGAATGCAAAGCATAACCAATAAAGACTCCATCCTAGCAACGGGACTCAAACTTGTCTAAATTCCCTCCCTTCATGAGCACAAAGCACTTGCAGCCAAACGCTCGCAAGTGGCTCACCTTGGGCTGTCTGCCAAACCGCAACTCATATGAATTCTTACCTAGGTAAGCTCTAAGAAAAATGTGGTTGGCCAGATAGCAAGCCGTGTTCATGGCTTCACCCCAAAAGCGCCTAGGAGTCCTGTGCTCATTGAGCATTGTCCTGGCCCTCTCGAATAGCATGCGGTTCTTTTGTTCCACAACGCCGTTCTGTGGGGGAGTGTAAGGAGCAGAAAACTGATGATCAAGACCCTGATCACTACAGAAGCTGACGAACTGAGAGTTCTTGAACTCAGAGCCGTTGTCAGAGTGAATTGCTCGCATCCGACCATTGTTCTCATTCTTTAGATTCAAAATCAGGTCATGAACAAAACAAAAAGTCTCATCCTTATACTCCACAAAGAAAACCCACGAGAATCGAGAAAAATTGTAAACGATCACAAGCGCGTACCACTTCCATCCGACTGAGCGTACCCGAGCTGGACCAATAGTGTCCATGTGTAATAGCTCTCCCGGGTACGAAGTCATCACCTGAGTCACAGGTGAGTGAGAAGCGGCAACAATTTTCCCATGACGACAGGGGTGGCAAACTAGATCCTTCTCCATCTTAAGCTTGGGCAATCCTCAGATGAGGTCCATAGAACTCAATCTAACAAGCAGATCAAAACTCAAATGGCCTAACCTCATATGCCACTTCCAGAGCTCAGAGGAGGATCTAGCAATCAAACAATGAGAAGGGTCAAAAGAACTAGAGAAGTCAATCCAAAAAACCTTACCGAAGGGTAAGATCTGGCAAATCAAAGACCCTCTAGAATTAACCACAAAGGACATGCCCTTCTTAAAACGAACCTCTAAACCATCCTCAAGAAGTTGCGAAACAGAAATCAAATTGACGTTCAAATTTCCATCCAAAGCAACATTCGTCAAAGAGAAATGGTCTGAGATGCGAATTGAACCAATGTCGTGTACCTTCCTTGACCACTGTTCCTGAATGTGATGTATTCCTTGGAGCTCGGGGGAGAGAGACTGGAGAACCATCTACGATGTCCCATCATGTGGCGAGAGCATCCTGAGTCTATGATCTGTACGTTCTCCAGTCCTCGATCCTGCACAATCAGTGGTCGTAAGGCGGAGCAAATGGTTCCGCACCAGGTTTAGCAAAAGAACTAAACCAGTGTCGAGCCATCTGCTCAAAAGACGGAAATCAGAAAGCATCAAAAGAGTCTGGACCAAAGCGCGGCTCAAAGCGTGGTCCTCGATGCTGCCTAAAACCTCGGCCACGAGGTCCAGAGCCATATCCAAAATGACTTGGAGCTCTGCCGGATCGAACACCAACCTCTGTAGCACGGGCATGAAAGTTGTCTCCTCTACCACCACCTACACAATGCGACCTAGCCTCTAGCCTCTCCCCATGTAGAGGAACTCTCAGTCTACCACCCTGCTGGTAGAACTGCTCCTGCCCACCACTAGCTCTCTCTGCTCTCTCAAGCCGCTTCCTCCTGAAGCAAAACTTCTCAAGATGCCCGTCTCTCTAACATTACTCACAGTTATAAGTTGGCTTCTTGGGATGTGGTTGAGGCTTAGGGTTGTTGGGCTTGGTGGTGTTGGGTGTAGACTCTTTGGTGTGAGAGGGTCTAGGTAGAGAGTCTAGAGAAGTGTGAAGATGTTTGGGCTTTGAAACCCAGATGGGCTTCTTGGGTGGAGCTTTAGGTTGTTCTTGGAACACTCCATCCTTGGGCTTACTAGCCTGGAAAGACTTAGTGGAGTGGGTCTTGGGGTATCTCTGTTCAGGAGTCATTTTACTCCACTCCACTGCCCGACTAATGGCACTCTCAAAATCAGCCTTGGTGTAGGTGTAACCTACCCCAAACCCATCCTGCCTCTTAAACTGCTAGATCATTATGCCCAGTTGTGTCTCTCTGGCACTCACCCAACTCAGGATCTCACGGAGGTAAAAGTTCTCATTCTGAATATCAGCTAACTCCTCTCTCAAGGAAGCTAGAACCTCCACCTGAGACAAGCAGGTCTCACAATCTCTATCAACCTGGACAGACTTCTCGGCTTTTAGCTTGATCAACTCTAATCTAAGAGACAAGCAGTTCTCACAGACAATGGGTGGAACTGACAGTGTCTCAAGCTCTAGCCTAGTCTGTTCCAGCTCAGCTCTGACTCTCTCCAACTCGCCCAACTGCTCATCACCCTTGGCTTTCAGCTCAGCTAAACTAGCTAGATGGGATGGGCAATCAACACAGGGCCCGATGACAGTGGCATGAGCATCTTTCAGCTCCAGCTGAGTGCTCTCAAGATCAGTGGCCAAAGCGTCCCTCTCATCTACCCTTTCAGTGTACCTAGACTTCAAAGTCGTCAGGTCACATAGTAACACCTCACACTTTGGGCACTCACTGCTATCACCCA
The DNA here is from genome assembly GCA_019279435.1 of Zizania palustris. NCBI lineage: Eukaryota > Viridiplantae > Streptophyta > Magnoliopsida > Poales > Poaceae > Zizania > Zizania palustris. Next base: position 105,192,231 of record JAAALK010000283.1, on the reverse strand, counting down.
AGCAAGGGGAAGAAGATAGACTCTCAATTCTGCCATTGGCCACGGCAAGCTCACTCTCAAGTTCATCTATCCTGTTCTTAGCCCCTCTAAGCAGTTTCTCCCGATATTTCAACTCCTAACGATTCTCTTCAAGTAAATCAATGATTTCACATTCGTAAGAAGATACCTTTTCACTGTCGTCGTCGTCGGAGTCATCGGAGGAGCCATTCTCTCCCTTATCCCCAAGAGCCATTGAGAAAAATCTCTTGCGGGATCTTCGGCGTCGATGTGAGCGGCTCTTCGGCCTGTCCCTGAAAGCCATGAAGTAGAGGCCCGCCGGATCATCCTTGTCCTTCCCCTTCCTGATCACGATCTCCTCATCACTTGAGCTTGATGAAGAGGAAGAAGACGAAGACCGCTCGGAGTTGCTTTTCTCCATCTCGGCGAAGAAGACTTGTCTCGCTTCTTGTTCTCACACTGGTAGTCCTTCAGGGCCTTTCTGAAGAATCTAGTCTTTGGCTTGCCCTTTGTGAAGGAGGAGCTGTCGTTCTTGCCAGAGTCATAGAAGCCACCACCGGTACCCTTCTTGTGACCATTGCGCTTGGGGTAGTCGGCGATGGAGTGACCTGGATCACCACACTTAAAGCATCCGGATTTTGTGTCGTGTCTTTTGAACATTCACTTATCATAGACACGATGCACCCGGTTGTTAAATAGACACAGGTCATCATCTCCTAGCGACTCAAGCTGGTCCTCAGTGATAGACATCAAGGAGAACCCAGCACAGCACATAGAGGAGGGGTCAGCAGAAGGTGTAGCAAGTGCCAAGGTTTTTGATCTAGAGCCAGTAAGATTTGATCTCAACTGGCTATCAACCTCAGTGGCCTTAAGCTTGCTGAACAACTCAGAAATTGTCAAGGTATCATAAGAGGTGCTCTCAATGATAGAGGATACCTTGATCTCCCAGATCTTAGGGTCCAAGGTATGGAGAACCTTGAGCGCCTGCTCATGATCTGAGACCAGCTGAACTCCCTTAGCCTTGTTGGCCCGAAGCTTGTTGATGATCGATTGAAAATGACCAAACAAAGCTTCAACAAATTCACACAGCTTCTATGTGAAATTTTCATATTCACGCCGGTAGGTCTGATAGAGCCGAGCCTTGACCTGGGCTGTCCCCTCATGGTGTGCTTGGAGGGTAGCCCAGATCTCTCTAGCTGTGGTGAGATGGCTCACACACTCAAATTCAGTGGGACATAACCAGAAAACAAAATGTTCACCACTTTGTTGTTGTTCTGATGCGGGGCAATAATATCAGGAGAATTACTCTCAACAACAGGCAATATGGTGAAAGTAGCGTGAACACAAATGTCCCAAATGTCCGAGCTTTGGCTCATGAGAAAGGCTCGCATGTTAGTCTTCCAATAATTATAACCAAAAGCTTCCAAGGATGAGACCTTTCCAGGAGCAGTCATGAGCACTACCTAGGTTTAGAACCGGTTAAGGTATAGAAAAAACCCTAACCAGGCTCTGATACCACTTGTAGGATCGAAAGTAGCGACCAGAGGGGGGTGAATGGGCGCCTAAAAAATTCTTACGAATCAATGGCCTTTTCCCAACACCCAACGCACCTCAATAGACAACTAACAGAAGCAAGGATAGTCCATAGGTCCAAAAATAATCTAGCCTAGAAAAAACGAGTCACCTAGAAATAAGGAAAACAAAACAGTGCTTATAGGCAGAATAACAAAGCATTTAAAACATGGACGTATCAAGCTTCACAAAAGTAGATCATCACAGACGTTTAATTTGAGTGCATGTAAAACGAGGAATCTAACTGTTCAAGGTTGTCTCCTGTTCGTTACTCGTCGAAGCCTGTGCTATGTGGACATGCGAAGCCTGAAGTTGTCGAAGCCTGTGCAATACAGTTGAGCGAAGTGTGTAGCTGTCGAAGCCTACTTCGAAAAATTCGAAGCCTGTTCATTCAAAGAACAACCTCCGAAGTGGAGAATTCCGAATCACAGCATGCAAACAAAAAACTTCGAAGCCAGACAAAAATGGGCAGACGGGCCCATGCAAAAGATTGACGCCAGGCGAAACACACAAAAAAATAATTCGAAGCTGACACTCCGAACCCGATAGTTCAGCGGAGTCTGTTCTACAAAGCTGATCCAAAACTCTGAACTCTGAATATTTTCGCACAATCTCCGAAGCAAATAGGAAAAAGAAGGCTTCAGAGACTCAACAACAGTGAAGCCTGCAAAAACGGCAAAGCTTGCATAGACAGCTAGGAGACCTTCATAAAGTACTCAGAACTTCGTTCTCTTCGCGTGAGAAACACGGAAACCGAGGCTAAGTATAGCTACTTGTGTTGTCATAGGCTAGCAGCATGCATGCGCAGTCATGGCAGACCAATTCTTTAACGCAATCGGATGTGCTAGCAAGATGTGTAAACAAATCACGCCAGTTATTTTCTTGCAGACTAGTGCATAGGGGCTTGCAGTCTATGCTGTCACATGAAAAACAGCACAGAGCTAATCTTCCATGCCTTGAGAAACAAACAAGCAATACCAGAAAACACAGAACAAGGCTGCAGCAGAAAACTAGTCTCTAGGCTGAGCACTAGTCTGCCAGGAGTGTAGGTAAAAACGAAACAATAGTGGGATGAATAGAGACTTCATCGCACAAGAGCCAAACTATCACAAATAAAAGTTCTTCACATACAAATGCTCACAAACACGCGCGCAAAACAAGGCAACCAAGAGATCAATCCATAGTGAAACATTCATTAACTGAGAGAATGATACAACCTGACGTGGATCCCTCTATTGGTCCAAGAAGCGATTCGTGATGAAACACTGTGATGAGCGGCGGCGCTTAGGAACAAAAAAACCAGGACACAGCACGCGGAAAGTGAACTCAAGTTTGTCATTAAGTGAATTAACCCTAACGCTAGGGATTGGGGCCCTATTTATAGGCAGCCCAATAGCCTAGGAAAATACCAAAAGACCCTGAGGGTTTTTACAGACGCTGAAATAAAATGGAAAAGACAAAATGCCCTTAGGATATTTTTACAGACTCGACTGATAGACTGTGGGCCTAAAGGCAAAATAGTAAACTCCTAATTATAGATGACTTATCCTGAAGTGGAGCTTTCGTAGCGAGTACAGCTTCACCTCAGAACGGTCAGATCCGAGATCAGCGGTTGTCAGTTTTGCGCTAAAACTGACAAAGCGTCCACCGACTTTGCACCAGGTACCCAGATTGGGCTGGCCCGATTCAGCAGCTCTCTCAGCCTGGCAACCACTCGCCGCCCGTGTACTTGAGTCAGTCCTGGTCAACAACCTAGTGGATCCTCTTCTGCTGCTAGCCCATGTACCCAGATTGGGCCAGCCCGACTTCGCGGCCCCTCTGCCCGACAGTCGCTTGCTGCCCGTGTAGCTGAGTCACATGCGACCCAGACATAGCAGGTCTTCTCTCTTCTTCTTGTCCTCTTTGACTTCCGTTGACAATCACTCATCACATATAGAGCCATGAGGCCCATACTCTTCATCATGTCTCGTCTGGGAGGAGGTCTTCGGGTTGGCGGAGGCCAACGGCCCCTTGATGCGTGGGGTCTTGATAGCCTGTGGACGAGCTAGTGGACCCTGATGTGTGTTCGGCTTTGGGTAAAGTGCTAGGGCTATGAATGTAGCGGCTTCGCCTGAACCTACGATGTTTGGTCGGGAGGGACTATGGAGGGCTCCGTAGCCCCTACGGTGGTGTCTAAGGGTTACTGCCAGGAGGTCCGGGTGGACCTTCAGACGAGAACTGTTCTATTCCTTCTCTTCGGAGGCATGGCCTCAAAGAGTTGGATGGTACAGACATTAGTTTTTGTACTAAAGTCCCCACGGACGGTGCCAACTATTGGCGTAAAAGATTACGCTAATAGGTTCAAATAGCCTTGAAGGGCTAGCTAAAGAAATAGATTAACTACGAATTGGGTCAAGCCTCCGAACAGGATAATAGCCTTAGTCCAGTTCGAAGTGTGCTTTATTATGTGAATCAATGTCCCTATTACAGTAGAAGGGAGGGATATTTATAGGCAAAGATATAATAAGGAAATAATAACCTATCCTGTAGTTATAACCGTCGATGTGGACTCTATTCATGAGGTCTCGTAGGGGTACGATAGTAAAAACATATGTGAACGCTCTGTTAAAGCAAACTTCTTGTCCCGTTTTACAACGCCCCTTAGGAGTGGAGCCCTCCAGAGGGCAATGAGGTGGTGGGGGCCACCAAGGCACTTGGATGCTCCAAATCCCTATTTCTTTGTGGTTGTGAGGGCTAGTACCATGGGCATCGAGCCTCCTCCTTTGGAGTACCACAGAGACATTAGAATACATCGAACTTTGCATGGTACAAAATCCTTTTGGAGCCGTTCGCCTAATCGCATGACTAATGAGATCCAACCGATACTTTATGTGATCAAATAACATAATCTGTGTTAAAAAATAAATCCAATTTACAGAATACATAAATGTTACTTGTGGTGTCCGGATTTAGAGTAATGTGTGTTCGCATATATTCCACTATTGCTCTTATTAGCTATAGATCTCTCGGGAGGAGAGGGGGACTAAGTCCATCTCCTGCCCGCATGCACTACGGCAAGGTGCATGCGCCCAATCCACATGCGCAGTAATCGGGAGCGCCCAACAAATTCTGTTAGGGGCCCCCTGTTGCGTGGCACTATATGAGGAGAGGCCTAGGTCTTTGTTGAGGTTCGACCTTTTCCCCTCTGCCTCTCCCAAAAACCCTAAGTCCCACCGATCTAAGTGATTGTGCCGAAGCAACGGGAAGGTTCCCCTAACCTCCACCGCCGTTCGCCGGACTTCGACGCCACAGCCATGACCATGGCGTCCCCTTCATCTTCGTGCAACCCAAAAGATAACCCTAAGCTACCCTACTGGTCTAGCCTTAGCGATCCTAAGCCCCTTAGTTTCCATCAATGGTATCAGAGCTGGAGTGATCTAGGGTTTAGGCCATGTTAGGGCATACGGGTGTTATCGGAACTCCTTAATCCGATGCCACCATTGCACTAAGCAGTCTCCCATCAGATCCGCTTGAAATTACCCCTGTTCCCCTGGTAATCGCCTAAGTAATCTCCACTAAGACCCCTCTGTGAACCCTAAGTACCCCGCACTAAGAACCATAAGAACAGAGGGGAATGAAGAACTCAGATCAAAAAAGGAAGGAAGGGGGTTAGGGTTCCCGAAACCCAAACCCTAAATCTGGTAGTATGAATTCCCTACAAGGATTTGGTTTTGGTCGAAGAACACGGAAAGAAATAAAAAACAGAGGGAGGATTAGGTTTAGGGTTTTCACCCTAACCCTAAATAAGATCTTAGGCCACCGGGGTAAAGACCTTACCTCGCACCGTGTCGGATCCGGCCTCGTCGGAGTCCGAGAAGACCGTCGCTGCCGCTGTGCTCGAGACGCGGGTTGTGACCGCCGCTGGTCAGCAAGACGGAGCGCCGCTCACCCTCGGGTGAGCGCGTGCCTCCGGCCAGCAAACCGGTGGGCGGCACGCCGCCGGTCGCCATCGCTTAGGGCCCGCCGCCGCTCCGCTTCGCTCACTCGCGCCGCCACCGCTCCGCCGCTCAGGATCGCTACGCGCTCGGGTGGAGAGGAAATGAGCTAGGGTTTCAGGACGGATGGCGCAGCGGGGTTTTGTTGCGGCGAAGTCCACACGCAGCCGTTGGATCAGATCCGACGGCTGGCAGTGAACGATCCACTTTCAGCCCAGGCGTGGGCGCAAATTCGCGGCCCAGGCGTGGGCGCAAATTCGCGGCTCAGGCCCAGGTTGCGGCTTGGGTGTGCGTGCACGCGCGGGGGGCGTTGTGGGCCGGGAGGTTTTCTCTTTTAGGCTGGACTGTTTTTCACATTTGGGCTGTAAGATTTGCACAGTAGCAGGCCGAATTCAGTTTTATGAATTTTAAGAATTTTCAGAATTAGTTTTTCATTTAAGTATTATCTAGAAATTCAGAAAAATGCCAAAAATTAAGGAAAGGTAAGTTATCTGCGCGGAGAAATTTTGTATAATTTTTGAACATACAAAGTAATTTTATTCTGAATTTTCAGCATTTTTAAGTACTTTTATGATATTTTCCTTATTGAATTTAGTCTGACTATATTTAATTGAGAATATTTGTTTAGAATTTTGTTTAAGTTTAAATTCAAAATTTTATTACTGATTAAGCAGTGTATCAATTAGTTTTAAGTCTTCCGCTGTGCATACACTGTTTTAAGATTAGTACCATGTTCATTCTGTGAATTAAGTAGCATTTATTCTGTCAATTAAATTTGAACCAACGAGATAATTTAATTTGGCATTATAAATATTGTATTGTGTTAACATAGTGATTTTATCTCCTAACCAACGTTGGTGATGAAATTACCGTGGTTCAGATGAATTGATTCTATTTCTTCCCAACGGTGATGTAGAATTAATTCGTTTTTTAAGTATGTCACATGTTAATTTTGACCAACGTTAAATTTTCATGTGTCATATTATGTCTGTTATAGTATACTTTCATAATGTTCCTTATTAGAAATGTGCTAAGTCATATCTATATCATTGAGTCTCTCAATGGTAAGAACTACAGTTCCTAGAGATGAGATATTAAGATAGCGATTGCGCTATAGGACATAGATCTTGTTTTAACGCTTGATTGTCTGATTAAGCTTGCGAAGCCCGTGATCTGAGAAGATGAAAGCCAAGAGGCTTTTATCATAAGGTTACGTGACTTCGTCGAAATAAGAATAAAGTAAGATATAGATCGTACTAAATGAAATCAGTGGAATCACAAAATGTATTATGATTAAGAGCTCCATTATGGAGCCAATTAGGGGTTCTATCCCATGTCGTGATACTACAAAGAGTATCTGAAAAAGGTGATGGGTCATTACACTGACTCTTCTAAAGGCGTATGCTAGCACACTTATTAAGAAATGCATAGTAAGGATTTGCAACATGGTTTTCAAAGCTGAAACCCATGAATAAAGAGTTCAAGGACGATATTATCGTCCATTTTATTATGATGTCACACTAAGGTTTTATGATCATTTTTTGATCACCTATAACTCACAGCGAGAGTGTTGGAGTTTGTAGATGCTGATTTCAAACTATGTATAAGAATTAAGAAAACACACAATGATTTAGGTCCTAATGTGCAACATGAATAAAGGGGAAGAAGCATTATAAGACTTGTTCTAATGATGCTAAGGACTCCTCTTATAAGTTTATATAAAGGAACATGATGTCCTGAAGGACTTTTACAGACATTGTAAGGAGGAACACCACATGAAGGAATATGTGGAGTTTCCAAAATGGATGAACAAGAATGGTAATAGATGAATTTTGACACTTAGAAATAAAGTCTTTAGTTTTGTTTTTAAGCATGACAAACTTTATTTATTTTCTCAGGATGATTTTATCATCTGAGAATAATGATAAGAGCAAAAGAATTGATGACGTATTTTCGAAATTATGGCACTATCTAATGGGCCATATTTCGAGAGGGAGGATTGAACGTTGAGTCAATTCTTCTGCTTTAGTTTCTTCATACTAAGTTTTAAATACGTCAAATAAGTTAAGAAAGACGTGAAATTAAGTTTAATGATTGTAGTAATTTTTATCTCCTGACCAACGTTGGTGATAAAGTTATTATGTTTAAGTTCAATTGATTCTAATTCTGCCCAACGATGATTTAGAATTAATTGATTAACATTTATCCAATCTAAGAGCGATCAGATCATAGCAATCATATCATCAGTTGCTCTGGATAAATTTAAGATGTTTTAAGGTTGATTATTATATCATCATGATCTAAAGTTTAAAAGAGTAAGATCTGACCGTACTACGATCAATATACCCCGTATGGCCGATTTCTTGAACTCCTTTTCAAGGTTCTATAGAAAATGGCAAAATAGCCCAGTATTTTATACCGGGTGTACCTCAGCAAAATAGAGTGGCTATAAGATGCACTCGCACCTCAGTGGACATAGTAAGTAGTATGGTAAGTTATTCCACTGTACCAATTAATTTGTGGATGGAGGCATTTAAACCACCATTCATAATTTTAATTGGATCCTTAATAAGTTTGTGCCTAAAAGCACCATAAGAATTATGAACAAGACGATAACCATTTTCTAAATTATTTTAGAATAAGGGTATGTCGTCCTGCTAAGGCTATATTTTTAACCCAAATATTAATAAGTTAAAGTCCTAAGATAGTAAGTTGTCAATTTTATTGACTACAAAGATAAGTCTAAGTGATCTTTTTTTTAATGTCCTAACAGACATGTTATGTTTGTAGAAACGAGACATGCATTTTTTTAGAAGATGCTTTAATCAGGGGGAGCACGGTACTTAGAGAAATTAATCTTGAAGAGAAGTGGGTTAGTGAATCCACTCCTATGATTCAAGAGCAATTTTGCCATGTACCTGTGGTAGTGTCCTTTGTCCAACACTTGAGTTTGGACCTTCATTAGCGACATCTATTGTACATGAGGCTCCTGTTATTCAGGAATCTGCATTTCTAGATGATGCTAATGAAGAAGTAAAGGAACAACTCTCTAACTTAGTAAATAATGTGCCAACTCAGATAAAAAGCAGATTAAATGAGACATTTTTGTATGTCTTATTTAAGGATTCTTTAAGAATCATTAAGGCATATTATGACTTAGAACTGCATCAGATTGATATAAAGACGACATTTTCAATAAGCTTTAAGTGAGATTGTCTATATGACACAACTAAGTGTTTTGTCATAGAAAGGAAAGGAAATTTTAGGATGCCATTAATCTAAGACCATTTATGGACTTAAATAAGTTTAAGTAAGGGCACCTAAAATTTAATTAGACTATTAGAAAATTTTGGGTTTTTTAAGGAGAATGAAGAGGATAATTGCATTGATGCTAAGTTAAAGAATAGAAAATTTATTTTCTAGTCTTTTATGCGGATGACATTCTACTTGCAAGTAGTAATGTAAATCTACTATCACAAACTGAGAAATCTTGTCCTATCATTTTGACATTAAGAATCTTGGAGAAATTTTCCTATGTGTTAGGATTAGAGTTTCTCTAAGATATCATTAAGGGGGTATTAAGATTATTGCACAAGGCATACTTAGAAAAGATACTGAGAAAGTATATAGTATGCATGTGTATAAGCTATCGCCTGATCCGATAGTCAAGGGTGATAAGTTGGGAAATTTAGTATCCCAGGAACCAATGTGAGATCGATCAAATGAGATTGGTTCCATATGCTTCTGCTGTCGGAAGCCAATCTATGCTCGATTATGTGCTCACCCTGACTTAGTTTATGCCGCCGGGATGCTTGGCAAAAATCAGAAAATCCAGAAATAGATCACTGGATTAAATTAAGAAAGCCTTAAGTTTTATATAAGGCACAAAGACCTCATGCTAACGAATGAAAGATTAGATAACCTATCGATAACAGGTTATTCAGATTAAGACTTTGCGGGAAGTGTGGATACTAAGTAGTCCACATTAAGTTACATATTCACACTCGCAAAGGGAGCTATGTCGTAGAAAAGCTCTAAACAAACTGTCACGACATCTTCCATGATGTATGCCGAGTTTGTAGTATGTTATGAGGTCGCCGGACAGGCACTATGTTTTTAAGAAATTTATTTCAGTTTTAAGAGTGGTCGACAGTATTTTAAAACCACTTAAGTTATACAGTGACAATGATTCAATAGTATATTTCTCCTATAACAACAAGTAGTGTGTTGCTGTCAAACACATCTAAGTTAAGTGTTATATTGTTGAGAGAATCCAAGATAAAATGATAAGTAGAGCATATAAGTACCAAGTGAATGCTTGCGGATCCGCTCATAAAAGGCTTACCTCCCACTGTGTTCAGAGAACACTTAGTCGACATGGGTTTAAGGAAAGCATATGATCTATGGATTTATAAGGGGCCCAAAATAAGTAAAGATTCTGTTTTAGAATAGAAAGGTGTATTTTAGTCGTTGAGTCACGTAGTATGTAACTGACTATTGTGATGCAGCGTGCTCAATGCATTTATCTATAACGGAACAGATATTATGTTAAGTGTAGGTTAAGAACTAAGTAGAGATCTGGGGGGAGAATGTTAGCTACAGATCTCTCGGGAGGAGAGGGGGACTAAGTCCCTCTCCCAATCCACATGCGTAGTGATCGGGAGCGCCCAACAAATTCTGTTAGGGGCCCCTGTTACGCGGCACTATATGAGGAGAGGCCTAGGTCTATGTTGAGGTTCGACCTTTTCCCCCCTGCCTCTCCCAAAAACCCTAAGTCCTACCGATCTATGTGATTGTGCCAAAGCAACGGGAAGGTTCCCCTAACCTCCGTCGCCGTTCGCCGGACTTCGACGCCACAGCCACGGCCACGGCGTCCCCTTCATCTTCGTGCAACCCAAAAGGTAACCCTAAGCTACCCTACTGGTCTAGCCCTAGCGATACTAAGCCCCTTAGTTTCCATCAGCTCTCACTAATGCAACACTGTTGTCATTTATTTTGAGTGAGCGTTCTCCTGCCCTGTGTTGGATTATCTTGACACAATTCCACAGTCCTACGCGAATGACAGCATAATTAATAGTCAGCTAGCTTATCTCACTACAAGAAAACAGTAAATTTTTGTCGGCAATTTTAACTTTCATCGGTTTTTGGAAAAGCCGACGGAAGTTAATTAACTTCCGTCGGCCTACAATACCCGACGGAAGTTAACTTAACTTCCGTCGGCTTTTTACTGTGGCCGACGGAAGTTAAAAGGATTCCGCTCGGGCCTGGGATAAAAGCCGTAACTTTCGTCGGCCAATATTAAAGCCGACAGAAGTTAACTTTAACTTCCGTCGGCTTTAAATGTGACCGACGAAAGTTACTTTTCCAGCAGCGCGCCCTCTTTTTCCCAGCCCGCGCCCTTCTTTTTCCTAGCCCTCCCAGTCCGCGCACTCTTTTCCCAGCCTGGGCCCTCTTTTAACCCTAGCTTTTTCCGCCCCGCCTCCCTTCGCTTCCCGTCGCCACTTCTGCTCTTCCCCGCCGCCACCTCCGCGCTACCCGGCCACCGCCGTCTTCCCACCACCTCCGCGTGCCTCCCCGGCCACCGCCACCTCCGTGCGCCTCCCCGGCCACTGCCACCTCTGATCTCCTCCTCTCCCACTCCGATCGCTCCCGCCCCGGGATCCCCACCGCCCTGGATCGCCGTCGCCGCCGCCGCCACCGCCCGAGCGCAGGAGGAGAAGGAGGTGAGCTTTTGTTCTAGGATTTTCTATTCAACCACCCCATTTCTTCTCCCCCTCCAGATCGCAGTCGTCGCCGCCTCTTGCTCCTCCCCAAATCTCACCGCCCCGTCCCGCCGACCGTCCATGTCGTCGACGACCGATCCCGCACCGTGCTCCTGCTCCGTTGGTGGCCAGATCTCCCCACACCCCAAGTAGTGCGATATGACAGGACAACTGCTCCGTTGGTGCAGCACGACCAGATACGTGGGGAGGGGCATGGGGTGAGTAGATCGGGGGAGGCCCAGGATGCTGCTACTGATTTCCGGTGCCGTCGGCGGCTCAGGTTCGTCTCCCTGCTTGCTATTCCTTTGCTCTCAGGTAAGTCACGGTTTCATCTTTCGGAATATCGGTCTTTCTGTCGCTTCTCCTTTTCACGAAGAGATCTCTTTCACGGCAAGCAAAAAAGAGCTCGTGCTAACACTAACAGTATGGCCCTCATCACCTTGCAACTGAGCATTGTTCTAGGCATGGTTCTCACAGTTGTGCTCGGGCTTGGCATGAAGTTTGAGCTGGCGTTTTCACAAAGGACATCGATGGGATCAACGTCATTCATAAAGGCATCCCTGTAAGAACATCTAGCTGTCCAAAGAGGAGTAGCGTGTTCAAATGTTTTTTTCCAAAGTTTCATAGTTTGACTGATGTGTGATGGCTTTGTTTGGGTTCAATTCGTTGCAGGCACACAGACAATAAATTCCATAGCGTCCGTGTTTGATGGCATCAATTTCGGAGCACGGGACTACACATATTCCGCTTACTCCATGGTAAATCCCCTCTTCCCACTTTAGCTCTGAATATTTTGTGAAGCAATTTGCTCTGAAACTCTTGTGGACATGAACCCTCTGTAAATCTTCAGGTTGGTGTAGCTGCCATATCCATACCTTGTCTGGTATACCTCTCTGCTCATAATGGATTCATCAATATATGGATCACATTAACGATCTACATGTTTGTCTAGAAATAATATGTGATCTAGATGTTTGTAAATGTAAAACAAACAAAACCTGGTCCTAACAGTTTCTCTGATGAACACACTGGAGGTCCAAATATCATCCATTTTATCATGCTCACTGGACTTTATGAATTGCATGTAGCTATTTAGCAAAATGATGTAATAGATGTTAGCTATTTTATCATATTTCAGTTCATGTGTGTTCACTGGTCTATTTTTTCTAAAAGGAAAAAGTAACTTCCGTCGGCCACACATTAGCCGACGGAAATTGTTTTTTTTGTTTTTTTGTTTTCCGTTAACTTCCGTCGGCCGTACATTAGCTGACGGAAGTTAAGTGTGTTTTTCTTGACGTGGAAAAATATCCCGATAACTTCCGTCGGCCATGTGAAGCCGACGAAAGTTAGCTAACTTCCGTCGGCGGCCGACGGAAGCTAGTTAACTTCCGTCAAACCGTTTCCGTCGGCCAAATACCGACGGAAGTTAGCCATTTCCCGACGGAAGTTAGCTTCTTCCGTCGGAAAATGGCTAACTTCGGTCGGTTTTGGCCGACGGAAATTTGTCGGATTGTTGTAGTGTCTTAAAATAAAATGAAGCAAATTAATTAAATTGTGGCCAGCAAGAGAGAGAAAGAGAGGGAGCAAAGCGAGTAATGGCGATATACATCGGTCAGTCGAAGCTGCAACTAGAACACTATTTGATGACGGCACGGACAACCTAAGCATAAATGCCGATGAACTCCAGCAACGCGTGGTTGCATATACAAGGACATACTACTATCTCACATATACTACTTTATTTGATTGTTTATATAGATAATTTTGAATTTATATATGTATATATATATATATCAAAAGCAATTAAAATAATTTTATTACGTTTTTACGTATGAGTTATTTATTTCTATGAAAAATATTATTTAATTGATAAGGATAAATATAAAATAAAAAGTGAAAATATCTAAAAGTTAAAAAATAATGAGTACACGTTTCTATTGAAAAAAAACTAAAAGTAACAGGGTGGGGCGAGCCCAGAAGTCAGAGACGGATGGCGAAGATCAAACGATCTGCGGTGAGAGATGGTGTACTTTGCAGGGGCCCACTGCCCAGAGAAGCGATGCAAACATCAAACGCATCTCCACTATCTTGCAATGCAAATACACAGGCAGGCTGGTTGGTGGCCGCAGGTACTTGATTACGCCGATGGAACGTACGTACTTGGCCTTAACACCTTAGCTAGCAGTCGTCCCCTTAGATCGATCGAAGCATGCATTTGAAATTCTACTCAAATTATTTAGTTGTCTTATTTATTATGTTCTAGAAGAGATTGGTTATTTATCCGTGAGAGAAATATTATTTACTTGGCATGTTTGCAACAAAAGATGAAAAGTGACCAAAAGTTCCAAAATGACTTATATTTGAGAAAATATATTTAAAAAGTGTTGAGAATGTTAAAATGGAGAAGAGTACATCATATATATAGTCCGATAACAGGCTAACGAATTATTTTGGTTGTTTTTCGCCTACCATCAAATGTGTTTCGACATCCCATGTCCTTCGTGCTTCCTATTTTTTTATCGGTCAAGAAATTAATATCCAAGGTGATTTTTTTCTTGAAAAAGATAAGCTCCGTGGTGTAATTTTTTTGTTTTCTCAGTTTGCAATCATGTAGAATGGTTGACGATATTTTATATTGTATCGTATTAAAATCTGTGAAAATTTTATGCACCATTTATCCATTATCGTAAGAGGAATTTTTTTAAAAAATAATATTTTTTTAAAAATAAATTTCAAATCTGGTAGCAGAAATCAACAAATTGCAAAAGTAGCCTAGCGTCGGTGGTCCATCGGCCAAACCTGGTTGACATGGCCCTGGCTGAAACAAAGCCACATCAGCCCGATTCGGACAGTGGACGGCCGAATGAGGCCATGTCAGCCTGGTTCGGCCAACCCACCATCGAACCAGGCTGGCCACGTCAGCCGCCGTGCTGCGCGCTCGCCTAGCCGCCTTGGGAGTGCCCCGCACGCGCCCCTGTCGCGTCGCACGCGCCCCTGGCCCCGCTGCGCACGCCCCTACCTCCTCGGCCATGCACCCCGCCACCTCGCCTCCCGCGCCGCGCGTGCCCCGCCGCCTCGGCCACACCCCACGCCTCCTCGCCGCCACGCTAGCCCGCCTCCCGCCTCCTCGCCTCCTGCGCCCACCGGCCACCGCGCTCCACGTGGCGGCGGGGGCCGGTGGGCGCGGGGACTGGTGGGGACCGCGATGCGGCGGGGAACGGGGCCGAGGCAGCGGGGCACGCGCGGTGCGGGAGGTGAGGCCGAGGCGACGAGCGCATGCGGCGTGCCCGGTGCGTCCAACGGAGCGCGCGGTGATGTGGCCAACCTGGTTCGATGGCTGGTTGACCGAACTAGGGTAATGTGGCCTTGTTCAGCCGTCCAACGCCCGAACCAGGATGGCGTGGCTCTGGTTCGGCACTGCATTGACCGAGTGAGGGCCACGTCAGCCAGTTTCGGCCGATGGACCGCCGACGTTAGGCTAGATTTGCAATTTTTTGATTTCGTGTACAAGAAATGATTTTTTTAAAAAAATATTATTAAAAAAATTCATTGTAAGAGTATGGCCGTACGTTTCGACAAAAGAGGAACAATTTCTGTCAATTTCTCTGTAGCAGGGGCTAGATACTTATGGTTGAGTTATCTCTTTAAATTTTTCACCGTACTATACCGACGTATATACGAGGCCCAATGGATAGGGCTAAATCTGGGACTCACGACCTAAATGTCTATGTCTATCTCCGGCTCTCCGCCAATAGTCACAAGCCTCCAGTAATAATTTTCGATTAGTTGACCGAAAAGAAATCAGCCGACAACATTTTCCGGAAAGCGATATCTGTTTTAAAGACTCCTAAGCAAAACATATAAAATGTTGCCATATGGAGACAAATATTTGAAGTTTAAGACCAACCTATGTATTTTTAACTAATTATTTAAATTTTTTAAATATGTTCATAGCATTTTGATAAAAAATATTAAAAGTAAAAGCAATGCGTGAGGAAAAGTCCTAGCCAAGCCATGCCTGCGTCCATGTGTCCGCCCCTGCTGTATGCGGAGAGGTGTATTGCCCCATTGATGCTTACATGCATGGCTCCAAAGCAGCAGGCCAGGAGAACGGAATATCAAAGAGTTCACTGCATGCCTACGGAGGGGTTGAGAGTTGGGGGGCATCTAATGCATGCAGTGGAATGGCATATTAAACAGTAAAGGCGCCGGCTACCAGCTTATTTGGACCCATCCAAGCTTGGACTATTGATACCTAGTTGGCGATGGATAGATGCACATATATAATGTACATGTACATATGGTCCCAGTGACGAACAATTTCGCTGGAAATAGACGCACAAGCTGTGTTCCAGTGTCACGTATTTATGGTGTGTTTTGTTGTTTGCATAAACATCATCCTATATATATTAGTGTAAGTGTATACTTATTTTATAAAATAGGACGTAAAATTGCCTTCAAATCACCACCAAGTATATATGTCCAAATCGACACATTCTCCACCCAACCTTCTTCACCCAGGCCGGGTGGATGCATTGCATATGCTAGGTGTCTCCTCACGAAACAACATAAAAATTTAATTGTTTTAAAACCGTTTTTATTTGTTTGATTTAAAAAAGTGTCTCCACATTTGTCGTTTTATTTCTATTTTATAATATCATTCAGTGTTTATCTAATTTTTCCCTTTCTTTCTTGTCTTAAAATGCAATTCTTCCTCAAAACCTTAGCGGACGAGCCAGTGGCCTCTCACCCTAATTTCGTTCCTCTCATCAGATCTAAAATGGTATCTACCCATGGCGCATTGGTGCCGTTCGTCTATACCATCCATTGAATTGACCTAAATGACCGTATCCTATTGCTGAATTGTCCCTCCATATTTCAGCTTAGAATTAGTAATCTAGTTTTTTAAAATAAACTAGCATGGTGTCGGGATGTGTGATACTCTCATATCCTGTGGCTAGTTGGCTTTATTTAATTTAATTAAGGATGGGTGATCATCCCATATGACCAATAAATAGGTGTTGGCGTAAAAGATTACGCTAACAGGTATCTGAAGATTAGAAACTAACAAACGAAGTGTTTGCGAAGTAAACTATTCTAAGCCTCCGAAAGGATAATAACTTTGAATAGTTCGAATGTGTGTATTGAATAACTTGTATTTGGTCCTCATTACAGGGTAAAACGGGGAGTATTTATAGGCCCAAACATTAAGGAAAAGACCTTTTTACCCCTCTATTACAACCGACATAGTGGAAACTATTCGGTACTCTTAATAGGGCTAAAATGGTAAAAGACTAATCTAGTTAGAAGATAAGTCTTCCATCTTAGCTGGCAAAGAGGTTCCTGGAAGAGTCTATGTTCGAAGATATACTTCGAACTAGAGCCCGTCATCATACTTCGAACTTGACTGGATGCATCTCCGAAATTATATATCTGACATCATCTTAACCATCAGTCTTTATCTTGTTGCTACGATAATCTTGAAGATGGAATATTTTCCCCCAACAGTAGCCCCTCGAATACGCTTCTCCGTTAAATCTGTGATGTTAGGGAAGCAGTATACGCAAGGAAACATATTCATATGCAGAGATTAGCAGACTCAATACACCTCCGAAATGTATAGAGATGCGAACTTCAAATTATTTTCTAAATGAATTGCATTCGAAATATTCTAGAATTATCTTGGAAAATCCGAAAGTCTTTTTAGACTTGGAAAAAATAGCCGTTGGCTTTTTCCTTCTAACGGAAGTTACAAAATGCGTTAATTCCGGAATAAAGTAACGGTCAAGAATGCGAAACGGCATAAGCAAACGGTAAAAAATTGAGGTCTGGGCTATAAATAGAGGACCCGACCCTTTCTTGTACCTTTCCGCCGCTTTCGTGCAAACAGACCAACTCTCGAACCCTAGCCTCCCCTTCTCCTTCAAAGTAGCCCAAGAGATTTAATGGCAAAAACCAGCTTCAAGGGTCCGGGAACGGCTTCAACCTTGACTCGGCAGCAAGTTGCGGCGGCAGCGGTGGCCGCTACATTGGCGACGACTGCTCTGACACCTGCAGCAGCAACAATGGCGACAGCGGGGAAAATCCCCAAAATGTTGGCCATCAAGACCTCTGTCCAGCGTCGACAAAATATATGGATCAATCTTATCAGCTAGGGCCTTCAACCTGCAGAAGAGAATCACTTGCGGCCGCAGTAGAGGGCAAGATTAGTTCTGGGGTTATGATTCGCAAACCTGGGAAGGAAATTATTCCATCACCGAGACCCGGAGAAGTGGTTGTTTTCGAAGCTTTCTTCGAAGCTGGGTTGGGGCTTCCAGCAGTCGACTTTTTAGCGGAGGTATTGGACTTGTTTCATGTCACTCTCCCCCAACTCTCTCCGAGTGCGGTAGCACGCCTTGCCATCTTCGAATGGGCGTTGTGAGCCGAAGGTTGTGAAGAAAGAGCGGAGATCTTCATAGCACTACACAGAGCATCATGTAAACCGAAAACCTTCGTAGGTTCCGGAGGTGAAAAAATAGTAGTGGCCTTCGAAAGTATCAACTTCAGACTCCGAGACGAATATGCTCTCCGGTTTCCTGCCAAGGCCATTAATGCTAGATGGTATACTGATTGGATCTTGAGATGGTTTTACGCCGAAGTTGGAGCAAGCAGTCGCCTAGCTGGACCTCTGCGAGAAATCCACTTCCGGAAGGAAGCCTTAGTGCACCCGGATCTAGGCCAACTCGAAGCTCGCTTGAGCTTGCTTCAAAAAATCAGTCGTCGTTTGAGCATGCGGGACTTAGCCGAAGAATTCCTAGGGCTTCAAATTTCTCCCCTGATGGCCAACTGGCCTATCATCTTCGAAGAGGATTCAGAAGGCGGTCTTCGAAAAATTTCCTCAACTTCAAGTCCTGCAGGTAACTTCGAGAAAAACATACTCTATGTATATTTATTCGAAGAATTAACAAACTTAACTCGTTTTTAGCTTCTTCAGCACCTATAACTTCAGAACAAATCGTACGGGCTTCGAAGAAGATTTTAGGCGTTCCAACTCTGACCGAGAAAGAATGGAGAATCAAGTTGGTTGGAAGTTGGGAACGATCTAACAGAGTGTGGGGACTGCTGGAAATTGGTCCGCCCCCTCTGATGGATTGGGTACCTTCGGAGAAAGGGCCCAAGAAGAGGAAAGCCGAAGCTGGAACTTCGAGCTCCGCAAAGACTCCGGTTAAAAAGGTTGCTCGAAAGCCAAAAGTTCCTGTGCCTTCAAGCCCAAGAGCTTCAATCTCCGATTCTCTGGAGGATGAAGGTAAGTTACTTGTGAGGTTGATTGATCAGGATGCATCTCAAAGAGCTGTACGAATTGCCGAAACTGCGAACGTGCCGGCGTCTCAAGAGAATCTTGAGCAAGCGAGGACTCTGGCTGTTCAAGAAGATTTACCTCAGGACGGAGCTCCTGTGGATGAGAGTGGAGTTGAAGTCACTGTGGCTTTGATTCCGGATGAAGCAACGACGACTGTTCTCCGACAGTCGAAGATTTGACGCTTGATTCTGACGAAGATCTTGCCTTCAATCCGCCAAGCAGTCCAATGCTCACCCGCCGCCAAAATGTCGAAGGTAAACTTCTAATAATTCTTTTATCTTTTTTTTACGAAATTATACAATGTATAATACCTTTGTTTACAGAGCCCATTTCCATGGAAGAGGTCTGTCCCGAAGATATAATTCCGGGACCTTCGACGACTTCGGAGCCAATTCCAGGAGCCACTCAGATGGGGCCTGGAAAAGGCAAAGGGAAGATGGACCCTCTCCCTGCTCCGAGCTCAGGATCAACTCCGTCTGAGTCAACGGACGAGAGCCAATCTACTGAGGGGGGGCCAGTCTACTGGGGCTCCGAAGACCACAACTCAACACTCTGGGCCTTCGCCAAGCGATGATGACCAGCAAGCCTTAAGCATGGTCCCCCTTCTAGCTCCTTTCTTGGAGCGAAGAATTGGGCTTCGGACTTTGCTCGAGCCTTTGGATCGAGCTAGTCGCGAAGTCGGGGAGACGGACATGGTGGCTATCTTGAGCGAGACGGAGAGTTCGGAGCTTAACGCTTCCATGGAACGCGCAACGTACCAGGTATGAAGTATCTGCAAAACAACATCAAATTTATATACAAATAATTTCTCACCTTGGTTTTTCTTTTCGCAGCAAACAGTCTTGGCCCGAGCTACGAACATCTCCAATGAACGTGGAAGCATTCGCCTTCGAGAGGAAAATGCAGCTCTTCAACGAAATCTTACTATCTCTGAAGGTCGAGTGGCCCACATGGACAACATGGTTTCAACGGAGCGTAGGGCCAGACAAAGCTTGGAGGCTGCAAACAAGGAGCTCGAAGCAGAAAAAATGTGCTTCGAGCAGAAATTGAAAAGATGCGGGTGGAGCACGCTACTGCGGGGGCCGAGCTTGTTAGACTCCGAGAAGAAGCTAGCCAGCTACTGAATCAAAAGAATTCTTTGGCTACGGAGGCTGCTAGGCTCTCTGGAGTAGTAGAAGAGCTAACTTCGACGGATGATCCCTTAACTGAAGATAAGCTGAAGTCAGAGAAGGTAGCTACAGAGGTCATGGACCAATTGTTATGCGTTTTGGAGTACTTCGGTACTACTGGGATGCTTCCTTCAGATGACAACATCTCCCTACTGCGCCGGTTGAAAAGGATTCAAGGAGTAGCGAAGCAAATGAAGACAGCATGCATTCGTTACGGAGAAATCTCCGGACAAGTGGCTGCCGTTGGTCTACTTCGTTACTACGAAGATCTGGGTCGATCGATAGCTCCGAGCGCAGGAGAGGGTCCTATTACCTTCGATGACGACCAGCTTCTTACTCCCTCCGAAGGTGTGGCCGCTGCTTGGCAAGCCATTCAAACTTCATGGAGAGCTGAAGGTCGCTCTGCGATTAAGGCCTGGATTGACGAAGGACAACGCCAGAAGCATGCTCGGTCCCAAGCTTCGAGCAGTCAGCCTCCTCCAAACCCGCAGGTTTAGAATTACCTTAGGATCTTCAACTATGTAAAGCATTACGCTTATGTACATTTATGAATGAAGATTTGTTTATCATGTTTTTAGGCTTTGCCTCATATGGAAGATGTCGAAGTGTTAGATGTTAACAACGAGCTTCGCTTATTATGGGCTACCTTCGATATCTTAAAACTTCACAAGCGTCCTTGATTTCTAATTCCTCGAGATAGTTCCAGAGCAATTACGTCCGAAATAAGTAAAGACATACTATCTTGTATTAAAGAGGAAGAAAAAGAAGGTAACTTGGAAACATCGTCTTCTGAAGACATTATATGGTCCGAAGACGAAGATGATGTTCAAAGTAAAAAGCTTGAAGAACTTAGAAGCTAGGAAAGAAGTCCCGAAAGGCTTCGAACTTGGGCCGAGCTTCAACAAGAACAAAAAGACTTTAGAGCTTCGAAGGGAGGTAGAAGAGTTAAACGCAAAGTTGTTAGAACTCCCGGCACTAGAACTAGTCGTTCCAACCCTAGCTCTAGAGATCGAAGAGGTCTTCGATTCCTTCTTGGTATAGATACCAATTTTTCATGATGTAATCATATTTGCTCGAATAATAAATATCGATTTAAAACTGTCTCGCTATTTATTAGCCCCTCTTTGGGCGTAAGCAACTTCGAACTGTGTTCAAAGATGGTTAGGCACAAAGAAAAACTTAGGAGTACAATTTTGGGGGTTCGGAGCCCCTCAGTAATTTAAAGATCTTTTAAAATCTTATAATATGTCTTCGACTATTTGTAGTCTGAAGAATGGTAACTTAGTACTTTCTGTTTTTTGAAAAGAAATCACTTGAGATAACTTTCCGGACACTTTACTGTCTTAGATAATTTGTCACTTTGGACTTTCTTAACAGACATTCTAAGCTCATGGCTCAAACTCTGTTTTGTTTTGGCCTCCTTCGGCTCTTTTTTGCGAATTCTATCAAACTAGTGGTTTGGAGTTCGCATTGGTCTCTTTGGACTAATTTTACGGATGTCTACAAGCCGGTGGCTTGCACTCCGCATGATTTGGTTTTGGGCTCTTTTACGGATGCCTACAAGCCGGTGGCTTGGACTCCGGATTATGTCAGCCCCCACGTCGGAAACTTCGAACCAATGATTCAAAGCCCGAAAATATGATTCAAATTAATGACACTTCCCTCTCAGTCAACTCCACGGTCCAGTGCGTCCACTCGGAAGCTGGAAGTTTATGAGGGGTAGGCACTATCTGAACCATATGCTTTATTAATTCTGAAGATGATTACAAATGATTACAAGAAGCCCCTATGCGAAGTATCGCTTTAGGTGCTCCGCATGCCAAGTATGTGCTAACTCTTCACCTTCCAAATTAGCTAATTTAAAAGAGCCAGGACGTCCTGAATGAACAATTAAGTATGGACCTTCCCATTTATTTCCTAATTTTCCTGGCGCTATGATGCTTCGTAAAACGAGATGACCCGGTCTAAGCTCATTGATCTTAACCTTCGGGTCAAACCAAGCCTTCGTCTGCTGATGATACTTTGATAAATTGGCTACAGCTCGAAGCCTTGTCTCCTCTGTTAAATCCAGCGAAGCTTGCCTTTCTCCTTCAATCTCCGGTTCGGTGCTGTGAAGTGATCCTCCTTTGAGCTCCGTTGGAGTCATAGCTTCATCTCTGAATAGCAATCTGAATGGAGTGAAACCTGTGGACCTTGTTTGCGTAGTCCGAATGGACCATAAAATCTTTGGAAGTTCTTCGGTCCACAGTCCTTTTGCTAATCCTACTATCCTTCGATTTAGCCCTGACAAAATATTTCCATTGGCTCTTTCTACAGCTCCATTAGACTGAGGATGCCTCACTGCAGCAAAACATAACTGAATGCCTAGATCTTCGCAGAACTTTCTGAAAGGTTCTGCATCGAACTGTGTTCCATTATCAATTGTGAGTTGTCTAGGCTCTCCGAGCCGGCAAATGATACTTTTCCAAAAGAATTTCTGTACATTGTTTGAAGTGATAGCTGTTAAGGGCTCTGCTTCTACCCACTTAGAAAAATATTCAATAGCTACCACTGCGAACTTTAATTTTCCCTTAGCTACTGGAAAGGGACCAATCAAATCCATACCCCATCTGGCCATGGGCCATACCGGGGCAATAACTTGAAGAGCTGTTGGCGGCGATGTCTCCGTCGACCCATCCACTGACATCCTTGGCATGTGCGGACTAAGTTCTCCGTATCTGCCACTATCGTAGGCCAATAAAGCCCCTGGCGAAGTGTTTTCCCTGCCAAAGCTCGAGGGGCCAGATGGCTACCGCAAAGCCCTTCATGAATATCTCGAAGAATATCTTGTCCTTCGGTTTGGGATATACATCAGAGTAAAGGGGAACATACTCTGGCCTTGTATAAAATACCGTTGATTATTTGATAATTCCTAGCCCTGAGTTTCAATCTTGAAAATTGTGGCTCTTCAAACGAATTTGCTCCTCCTTGCAAAAGTTCCATGATCGAATTTCTCCAATCTGTACTTGGAATGCAAAGAATCTCTGCGGAGGGAATTTGTGCCACCGAAGGTGTACTGAACTCCTCATAAAAAGCTTCTTCTGGTATATCCATAGCTCCGACTGCAGCTTTTGCTAAGATGTCCGCTTGCCCATTTTCTGTTCTTGGTATACTCCGAATTGAAATACCCTTGAATTGTGCTTCGATCTTACGGATTTCTTCTAAGTACTTTGCAAGCTGTGGATGCCGAACTTGAAAGCTTTTATCTACGTGCCCTGCTACTATTTGAGAATCTGTCTTTATAACAACTCTTGTAGCCCCTAGAGCACGTGCTTTTCGGAGTCCCAGTAAAATCCCTTAATACTCCGCTATATTATTGGTAGACTTAAAGTTGAGTCTTGCGGAGTACATTGCTCTTTGCCCTGAAGGCGAAATTAAAACTGCTCCAACACCTGCTCCGGATGCTTGGAAAGCCCCATCAAAAAAAACAGTCCAAATTCCTTCACTTGACTTCTCCGGAACCCACGTTGCAGGGGGAGTCCATTCTGCTATAAAATCTGCTAAGACTTGCGATTTGATTGTTGTCCTTGCTAGAAAGGATATGCCGAAGGGTGCTAGTTCAACTGCCCACTTTCCAATTCTTCCAGTGGAATCTTTACTTCGGAGCATATCTCCCAAAGGATACGAAGTTGGTACAATTACATTATGAGCTAAAAAATAATGTCTCAACTTCCTCGAAGCCATTATCAGAGCATAAGTGAACTTTTCGAGCTCAGAATACCTTGTCTTCGCTCCTGATAATGCTTCGAACACAAAATAAACTGGATTTTGTACCAACTTCCCAATGAAATCCATTTCTCTGATAAGGACTGCGCTGACAGCAGAGCCTGTAGCTGCAAGGTAAAGGAGTAGAGTTTCGTCCGCAGTAGGCACCGTGAGTGTAGCAAGATTACTAAGATATTCTTTAATATCTTCGAAGCTTTTCTGACACTCCGGTGTCCATGCAAAATCTTTGGACCCTTTCAATGCTTTAAAGATGGGCAAACTTCTCTCCGCAGACCTTGCTAAAAATCTGCTAAGTGCTGCCAGACGACCAGTCAGCTTTTGCACTTGCTTTAAATTTTCTGGAGGAGCCATCTTCTGTAGGGCAGTTATTTGAGTAGGGCTAGCTTCAATCCCTCTGCTTGAAACTAAATATCCTAACAACTTCCCAGCCTTAGCTCCGAAGATACATTTCTCGGGGTTAAGACGAATCCCACATGCCGAAGGCTATTAAATGTTTCTGCTAAGTCTAGGCTATGTTGGTGCTTTAAAGCACTCTTTATTACAATATCATCCATATAGGCTTCCACATTGCGACCTAATTCATGACCTAGAGCCTTAGCAACTAACCTCGAAAAAGTAGCCCCGACATTTCTTAAGCCAAAAGGCATTCTTACATAACAGAAGACTCCCGAGGGAGTTACGAAGCTTGTCTTGATCTCATCTTCGCGTTTCAACCATATTTGATGATAACCGGAGTACGTGTCAAGGAAGCTTAATAACTCCAAACCTACGGTGGAGTCGACCAATTTATCAATTCCGGGCATGGGGTAGGGGTCACGAGGGCATGCTTTATTCAAGGATGTGAAATCAATGCACATGCGCCACTTCCCGGAGGATTTCTTCTTGACGAAGACTGGGTTGGCTAACCATTCTGTGTGAGCCACTTCTCTGATAATCCCAGCCTTCAACAATTTTTCAACTTCGTCTTTTGCAAGAACAGCTCTTTCTGCAGACATTTTTCAGAGTCCTTGCCGAACAGGCTGGGCCTTCGGGTTTACAAGTAAACTATGTTCAACAATATCCCGATTGACTCTGGTGATGTCTTCGTCAGACCAAGCAAAGACATCTAAATTCTCCTCAACTACTTTTTCCAAGGAGGTGGCAACTTTTGGAGGTAAATCTTTACCAAATTGAAATGCATATTCTTTACCATCTTTAACAATAATCTTCGTTGCAATCTCTCCTTCAGGACTTGGTCTTGGGAAGGATTTCTTCAAAGATTCGGAAGGAGCATAAAAATTTTCTTGATTATCTTGCACATTATTCACTTGTCTTGGATCAAGAGGGGGGTCGTGACCATATTCAGCTCTTCGAGCGGTAGCTTGATCTCCGAAGATAGTGAGCACTCCCGCTTGTGTGGGCATCTTCATGCACAAGTAATTGTGGTGTGCCACAGCTCCGAACTGATTTAACATGCCTCTTCCGAAGATGACATTGTAGGCATATGGAGCATCCACGACGTCGAAGATTACTTCCTCTGTCCTGGCTAACAATCCTTCTCCGAAGGTAACTTCCAGGCCAATTTGGCCGAGTGCATCAAGCGGAGGTCCTGCGAAGCCTTGCAAAGGACGAGCCGCTGGAAGGAGGTGCTTTCTGGAGATGCATAATTGATCGAAGGCTTGAACAAAAATAATGTCTGCCGAACTCCCTCCGTCAATTAGCACTCTTCGAACCTCAGTTCCTGCAATGTCGGCAGTAATGACAAGTGGGTCTGCATGTGGAAATTTAATGCCAGCTGCATCCTCTACAGAAAAAGATATTGGCACATGGGACCATTCAGGCATAGCAGTTGCAGACGATGAAGTTCCAATGTGCCCCACTTCTCGGACATACTCTCTTCTTTGCCTTTTTGACATGCTTCCGAGAGTACCTCCTCCGGAGATAGGGAGGACTACTCTTTTTCCTCGGTCTTGCCCCTCTTCTTGCTTCGGAGGTGGCATAATATTGACCACCGGAGGGCGTCTTGCAGCTTCGAAGTTTTCTATCCGCGCCACAGCCTGGACAGGCTCTGGACGTACTTCAGCTGGAACTCGGTCAGAAGTACCTCGACCCGATGTTCTCTCTAGATATTCTCCTCTCAGGGCAAGTATAGCTTTGCACGCATCAGTTGCGTGACTTTGGTTTTCACCATGAACACAGCGGAAAAGGGTCTGGCATTTGCCAGCCGGTTTCCCTGGCGGCCTCCAACCGCTGGTCTTGTTTCCCGAAGGTTGCGGAGCTCTTTGGGCAAATTTCTGCGGGGGTGCAATGTTCAGAACTTTTGAACGAGGATGCTTTTGCCTCCTTCTCTTATCATGCTGAACTTCGAAGACAGGTTCCCGCGGCTGTGCCGAAGTTTTCACTTCCAATTTTACTTCCTGCAGTATGGACGGAGTAGCTGTAGTTCTCCGAAGCCAGCCTTCTTCTGACCTTGCATATTCTTCAAAATAGGACATCAGCTGAGAAACATAAGATATGCTTTTCCGATGGAGTTTATCAAGGAGGCCTGGATGAATGACTCCTTCCCGAGCTGTGTCAACTACTAAAGACGTAGTTAACCCTCGGATCTACGACTTCGTATGAGAAAAGCGCTTGAAGTATTGTCTTAATGTTTCTCCAGGGAGCTGCTTCACCTGGAAAAGACTTCCCGTCGACATTGGAGGCACGAAGGTGCCTTGGAAATCACTCACGAACTTTTTCTTCAATTGCCCCCATGAACTGATTTATCCTGGTTTTAAAGACCAGAACCATCGCAAAGCTACTCCCTGAAGAGCTAGGGGGAAACATTTTGCCATGGTGTCCCGCACTCCTCCACTGGCTTCAATCGCCAAAGCATAAGATCAGACAAATTCTCTAGGATCTTCATCTCCGGCATACTTGCAAAGCTTCGAAGTCTTAAACTTCGGGTCGAAGCGAACTTTTTGCAGTTCAGGATGTAGCGGAGATTCAGTATCAAAGGAGGCGTTCTCCGGGGCTTTAGGATAGATAGGTTCATCGTCTTCAGGCACTTCTGGAATAACTGGGATGGCTTGAGAGCGAAGCCTATTTGCAGCTTCTTGTCGCCATCTCGCTACTTCAGCTTGGAGACTGGCCATTTGAGCGGCCATACCAACAAGATTGTCTTCATCTCCTCTGGAAAGATCTTCCGGGTCTTGAGAACTGTAAGGATCAGTTCGGAGTGGAACTTGAGGTGGAAGACGAACTCCGGGTGGTCGAAGTATAGATGGAGTTGGCGGAGGAACTCCGTATGCTCGAGGAATGGGAATCCCTTCCGGAGTTTGAGGTGGAGGAAACGTCGAAGGCCCTCCGACCTCAACTGTGTCTGGAGATATCACTCCGGAGGTCCGAGGGGACCTCCGAACAGGGTTACCAGTTGCGCTCCGCTTAGGAGGCATGGTGTAAGAAGTTGGTAGAGAACGAAGTTTCTTGGACTAAGTTCCCCACGGACGGTGCCAACTGTTGGCGTAAAAGATTACGCTAACAGGTTTTTGAAGATTAGAAACTAACAAACGAAGTGTTTGCGAAGTAAACTATTCTAAGCCTCCGAAAGGATAATAACTTTGAATAGTTCGAATGTGTGTATTGAATAACTTGTATTTGGTCCTCATTACAGGATAAAACGGGGAGTATTTATAGGCCCAAACATTAAGGAAAAGACCTTTTTAGCCTCTATTACAACCGACATAGTGGAAACTATTCGGTACTCTTAATAGGGCTAAAATGGTAAAAGACTAATCTAGTTAGAAGATAAGTCTTCCATCTTAGATGGCAAAGAGGTTCCTGGAAGAGTCTATGTTCGAAGATATACTTCGAACTAGAGCCCGTCATCATACTTCGAACTTGACTGGATGCATCTCCGAAATTATATATCCGACATCATCTTAACCATCAGTCTTTATCTTGTTGCTACGATAATCTTGAAGATGGAATATTTTCGCCCAACAATAGGGGTTTAATTCCAATTAGAAAAGTTGAGTTTTTATCGGATATTTAAATTCTATATATGGTATCAAGAGATTTATTTATACCAGAATCCTTATACTTAGGGATTTAGTAGCCGAATTTGATAGAGAATCTAAGGGTGTGTTTGGTTGAGCTATGAATTCTGAAAAAGCTGAGATGAGTTATGAGCTGTAGAAAAGCTGATGTGAGCTATGAGCTGTGGAAAAGCTGGAAGATATTTGTTGGGGGGAAATATTTCATCCTCACAGCATTGTTGTGACAAGACAGGCAGAAGATTCAATCAAAGGCTTTTAATGTCTAACTTCGGGAGCGCTTTGGATAGGATTCGAAGCATGAAGGCGAACGCTAGTTCGAAGTATATCTTCGAACGTGGATTCTTCAGTGAGCCTTTTTGCCAACTAGGATGGAAGACTTATCTTCTTTCTTATTAGATTACCCTTTTACCATTTTAGCTCTATTAACGGTACCGAATAGTTTCCACTATGTCGGTTGTAATGGAGGGGTAAAAGGGTCTTTTCCTTAATGTTTGGGCTTATATATACCCCCATTTCACCCTGTAAAAGAGGAGGAATACCAAATTATTTAATACTGTTGGACCGGAAACGGCGACCAGAGGGGGGGGTGAACAGGCTTCGCAACACAACCTTCGAAGTTCTGGTTCGGAGGTATTTGACGGCTCCGAACACAGGCTTCGCAAGGAGCAAAAGTTCGAAGCCAAGAATACTTCGCTCCACGTATACCTGAAAAACCAGCTCCGCTAAGTCAGTGCAGGCTCCGCACACAAGGTGCTTCGAGCAGGCTTCGCACTTCACCCTTCGCAAGAGTGGACTACCCTCTGAGGACTTCGACCAAGTACTTAGCGACAGCAACTGGTGCTGGGCTTCGTAAACTGAAGGTCTAACCGCACACTAACAGACTTTGCTAGGGGCTTAGACACGAAAAGCAACACGGGCTTCGCTCAGGGCTTCGCTAGTAGGCAGCGAGGTCTAGCCTCCTGTTACACAGAGCGAACGCACACTGAAAAGCACACTTCGCACAAAACACACTTCGCCAAGACAGGCTTTGGTGCACTACTACTAGCGAGGTATGCAAACAAGCTCAAGCAGAAACTCAACACAGAAGCAGGGCTTCGCTGCTTGAACAATGAACACTAAAAATGAACTCACTGGATGAATACAAAGAGAGGTGGCTAGTAAAGGAGCTCAACAGTAAATGCTCAAAGTGTTAAATGTTACCTACCCAGCCCCCATATTTATAGCCACTATTCACCAATTGGAATTGACTACTTTACCCCTAGGGTTTACATTGGTTTTGTCTATAGTCAACTTTATTCTGGAGGCTTCTCTGTCAGCTTTGCAGAGGGGACAGCGTCAGCTTTTTGCAGAATAGACAATGTCAGCCTTTGTAGTCTTTGACCTTTCTGAAGCCCCCCTTCGCACGCGAGGGGTGCGGTAGCTTCGGTGAGAAGCCTTGAGCCTGACGACCTTCGCTTCACCGAAGTCATCCTCTGATACAGTGACGGTTTTGAGCCGAAGCCGTCAAAGCCCTTGGGCCTTCGCACCACCACCTCCGGAGTGGACCACCACGGCTTCGCAGCTACTCCCAGCTCGAACTCCGTCAGTCCGTGTACCGAAGCCATGCATGGCCGAAGTACCACAAGTCAACCTCACTCTGGAGCTAGCCTCACTCCGAAGCCTGCTTCACTCCGAAGCCCCACCTTCGGAGTTCCACCCTTTGAAGTCCCTCCTTTGTCTAAGGCTTCCGCATGAAGCATTCCATGAGCACTTCGTCGCAGTGTCTCCCCCCGAGCACACTCCTCGATGAGCCTCACCCGGACCATGCCTTCGATGCACCTTGACTTCTGAGACCTTCGTCAGGTACCTTCGAGTGTCTCCCTCCGGAGCACACTTCGAACCCTTGCCTCTGCTGAGGACTTGATCCACCAAACTCCGAAGTTACTCCATCCGGAGTACCCTTCGAAGTGCCTCGCCTCCGAGGACTTTGTCTCGGAGTACCTTCACCCGGAGCCACGCTCCGCACTTACTGCCTTCTCCTGGTGCACCTCGACCCGAGGTCCGACCTAGACCCCTTCGCAGCCTCTGTGATGGAGCTCCCCGCTCCACTGGCATCAAGCCTCCCGCTTGACCCAGGTTCACCTGCTACGAACCATCTGTTGCCTCCGCAGTCCCCTGCGCACCACAGACAAACAGACAAGTGTATCCAGTACTTCGGAGGCCTCTCCGGGTTAGCAACCTTCGGCACACACTCTGGTGTACCACCCAAAGTACCGAGACCTTCGGTACACACCCATTCATCGTGTACTGTCGGACCCCTCCGACAAGCACACTCCGCTGCAACAGCTACAGCAACCAAACCCACCGAACACTTCGGTGAAACCACCTCCGAACACCTTCGGAGGTACCCCTTCGAAACAGAGGTTAAACACAGTCAATCACTCATCACAGACTCCGAAACCAACCCTTGGTTTCTCAATCTCCCCCTTGATGAGTGCATTGACAACCAAATTTAAGTTCAAGACAATTTGAAAAATTTCAGCACACAAGTGACCATAAAAACTCAAAAACGAGCAAACTTAGAAATGAGCCAAATCATGTCACTTGATAAAAGAATTTTCCTCCCCCTTTTCAAAAGAGTAAAAGCCCCTTCGGCAAATCTCCCCTTATGCAAGATAAAAGCTCCCCCTGAGTTAATTTTCCCTTTGCAACAGAGAACTCAAATTTCTCCCCCTTTGGCAATGCAGGCATCAAGGAGCATGTAAAAGATGCATTGCTTGGAAATGAGCAGAATTGCAAAGACATATAAAACAAAAATATGCCAACATTAATACCAATTTTTCATGTGCTCAGCTCAATTTAACAGTCTCTAAAAACATGATGTCAGCATGTGATTTTATCGGTTTGAAATAAAAGCATCACTACTCAATCAAGGTAACTAGACAAGTGAAAGCAAGGACTGCGCAAAGCTAGTCAAGTTCTACTCTAGACAGATAAGTCCAATTCAAATGGAGCATTGAAAGCAAGCTTGATGATCAATAAATTTTGCTGTTCTTTTCTTAATGCCAGGGGTTATTTGTTTGTCCACCTTATACTTTCCAATCAAGCCAAGCCTAGGCATGAAAGCCATCAGAAGCTTAAAGCAATGATTTTGGCAGACACTACACTATTCCAGTTCAGACCAATGTGCAATGGTAAGCAGTCTAGAATAGAGTAGTGCGACAAACAAACCCACCTGGATCTTTTAACTTGAAGCATGTAAATCATGGATTTTTGGAATTTTTTGAGTAAGCAAACAAATTGTTTAGCATTTGATGAATATCCATGAGTATGTAGAATTTTTTTTCAAGTTGCAATGTTTAGCATCCAGAGAAAAGGAGTCTAGCTATCAAGCAGATAAAAGAGAGCTAAAGCAGTCCTGTCTACATATGCTAGATACAAGATTAAGCAGTGAGCATGATTTGAATTTGAAAAGAAAACATCATGCAC
Organism: Zizania palustris; assembly: GCA_019279435.1. Taxonomy (NCBI): domain Eukaryota; kingdom Viridiplantae; phylum Streptophyta; class Magnoliopsida; order Poales; family Poaceae; genus Zizania; species Zizania palustris. The sequence goes on along the minus strand of JAAALK010000283.1, from coordinate 105,161,169 downwards.
GTTAATGTTTCAGATATATTAAATAGAGCTGAGCTGACACGATTTCATGAATTACATTCAGGCATATAAGTGCAAAAGATGTAAATGCAATTTCGCACATAACTAACCGATGCACACAAATTCAAAACAGCTCCCCTTCACAAAATGCCGTACGGGTGACAAATACCAAGTTCCCCACGCAAGTAGGCAAAACGAGAAGCATCGAGGGGTTTTGTGAAAATATCGGCTAGCTGGTGTTGGGTATCAACATATTGAAGTTCAATATCACCCTTCTCATTGTGATCTCTGAGAAAATGATATCGCACATCAATGTGTTTGGTTCTGGAGTGTTGAACCGGGTTGTTTGCAATACAAATAGCACTAGTGTTATCACAGAAAAGTGGAACACTCTTATAATCTAACCCGAAATCCCGCAAAGTGGAAGCCATCCACAAAATCTGAGAGCAACAGCTAGCTGCAGCAACATATTCGGCCTCAGCCGTCGATAGTGCAACACTAGACTATTTGCGGGAAGACCAGCAAACCAGAGAAGTACCCAGAAAATGACAAGTACCAGAGGTACTCTTCCTATCAATCCTACACCCAGCAAAATCCGCATCGAAATAACCTCGAAGACATAAAGATGAAGACGCTGAATACCATATGCCGAACTCAAGGGTATGTTTGAGATACCTTAGAATGCGTTTTACTGCTTGGCGGTGCGAAGCTCGTGGTGAAGCCTGAAAACGAGCGCACAGACACACTGCGAAGTGTATGTCTGGCCTCGTAGCAGTCAAGTAGAGGAGGGAGCCGATCATGCTTCAGAACTCCTTCTGATCTACGACTTCTCCATCTTCGTTAGGATCTAATGCTACAGATGTAGCCATTGGAGTGGCGAGAGGCTTCGCATCGACCATGTCGAATTTCTTGAGCAGGTCCTTGGTGTACTTCGTCTGGTGGACGAAGGTACCTTGTTTGCTTTGCTTGATTTGCAAACCAAGGAAAAAGGTGAGTTCACCCATCATGGACATTTCAAACTCCCCGCTCATGGCATCTGCAAACTCGGCAACCAAAGCATGAGAAGAGCCACCAAAGATGATATCATCCACATAAATCTGAACTAGGAGGAAATCTTTGCCATGCTTGAGAGTAAACAGAGTTTTATCAACAGAGCCCATCAAATATCCCCGCTCAAGCAGAAAAGACTTAAGTCTATCATACCAGGCCCGAGGGGCCTGCTTGAGTCCATAAAGAGCCTTATGAAGTTTAAGGACTTTATGTGGGTATTTGGGGTTTTCAAAACCAGGGGGTTGTTTTACATAAACATCTTCGCCTATGAAGCCATTAAGAAAAGCACTTTTCACATCCATTTGATAGAGTTTGAATCCCCGGGATGTCGCAAAGGCAAGCAAAATCCTAATGGCCTCAAGGCAAGCAACAGGTGCAAAAGTTTCAGTAAAATCAATCCCTTCTAGTTGAGAATAACCCTGAGCTACGAGTCTAGCCTTGTTTCTAACTATAGTCCCATCCTCCCCTTGTTTGTTTTTGAAAATCCATTTTGTTCCAATGAAATGAACATTTGGTGGAGGATCAACTAAAGACCAGACTTGGTTTCTCTCAAAATTTTCAAGTTCCTCATGCATGGCATTGATCCAACTAGAATCAGAAAGTGCATGACTAACATCTAAGGGCTCGAAAGAAGCAACAAAAGCTGAATCAACGAAATGAGCATGAGAACGTGTTACCCTTTGATCAAGCTCACCAATGATCTGCTCGGGAGGGTGCATCCTTTGAACATGATGTGGAGCCTCGCGGCGGGATGCAGTCTCCCCCTCAACTTGTGCGTTGGAGTGGTCCAAGATGACCGATGTCGAGGTGGTTGCTTCGGGACCTTGTGCCGAAGTGGTCGAAGCGGGGTCAGCTTCGGGGGTTGATGTCGAGGGCAGTAGGGGTTCATCCTCGAAAACTCCGAGATCTTCTTCTTCGAAGATGGTCTGTTCCATGTCGTGTCCATTTGCCTGTGCAAGAGCAGAACTAACAGAGGGGGTTGATTCATCAAAAGTCACATCACATGACTCGATGACAGTGTTAGTCTCCAAATTATAAACACGATAAGAATGACCATGAGTAGTGTAACCCAAAAAGATCCCGTCAGAAGAACGCGACTCAAATTTATCCAAATTACCACGTTTTAGAATAAAGCAACGACAGCCAAAAACTCGAAGATGAGTAACCTTGGGCTGTCTCCCAAAACGTAGCTCATAAGATGTCAACTCAACCAAACCACAGCAAGAATATTCGGTTTGAGATGTAACATGCAGTGTTCATGGCCTCAGCCCAGAATTTTCTAGGAGTCCTGTGCTCATCGAGCATCGTCCTAGCCATCTCAACCAAAGTGCGGTTCTTCCTCTCAACGACACCATTCTGTTGAGGAACCCACGGAGCAGAGAATTGATGTTCTATGCCATGGTCCATGCAAAAGTCAACAAAGAGACTGTTTTTGAACTCGGTGCCATTATCACTTCGAATGAATTTCAATGCACTTGGGAGTTCAGTGAAAAGTCTAAAAGCCAAGCTCCGAAAGTGTGAAAATACTTCATCCTTGCTGGCAAGAAAGAAGACCCAAGATAAAGACTGGTGATTAAGCTAAAGACTTCCAGCATATACCTTCGAAGATACATTGAATCAAGTTCGAAGCATGATGACAGGCTCTAGTTCGGAGTACATTTTCGAACTTAAACTCTTCCAGGATCTTCCTTGCCAGCTAAGATGGAAGACTTATCTTCTTTCTTGTTAGATTAGTCTTTTACCATTTTAGCCCTATTGAGGGCACCGAATAGTTTCCACTATGTCGGTTGTAATAGAGGGGTAAATAGGTCTTTTCCTTAATGTTTGGGCCTATAAATACCCCCCGTTTTACCCTGTAATAGGGACCGAATACAAGTTATTCAATATACACATTCAAACTATTCTAAGTTATTATTCTTTCAGAGACTTAGAACAGTTCTCTTCGCAAACACTTCGTTTGTTAGTTTCTAATCTTCAGAAACTTGTTAGCGTAATCTTTTACGCCAACAGTTGGCGCCGTCTGTGGGGAACTTAGTCCAAGAAACTTCGTTCTCTACCAACTTCTTACATCATGCCTCCTAAGCGGAGCGCAACCCGTAACCCTGTTCGGAGGTCCCCTCGGACCTCCGGAGAGGCACCTCCCGACGTTGTTGAGGTCGGAGGACCTTCGATGTTTCCTCCACCTCAAACTTCGGAAGGAGTTCCCATTCCTCGAGCACACGGAGTTCCTCCGCCAACTCCATCTATACTTCGACCACCCGGAGTTCCTCTTCCACCTCATGTTCCACTTCGAACTGATCCTTACAGTTCTCAAGACCCGGAAGATCCTTCCGGAGGAGATGAAGACAATCTTGGTGATATGGCCACTCAAATGGCCAGTCTCCAAGCCGAAGTAGCGAGATGGCGGCAAGAAGCTGCAAATAGGCTTCGTTCTCAAGCCATCCCAGTTATTCTAGAAGTGCCTGAAGATGACGAACCCATCTATCCCGAAGCCCGGGAGAACGCCTCTTTTGATACCGAATCTCCGTTGCATCCTGAACTGCAAAAAGTTCGCTTCGATCCGAAGTTTAAGACTTCGAAGCTTTGCAAGTATGCCGGAGATGAGGATCCTGGAGACTTTGTCCGTTCTTATGCTCTAGCAATTGAAGCTAGTGGAGGAGTTCGGGACACCATGGCAAAATGCTTTCCTTTAGCTCTTCAAGGAGTGGCATTGAGGTGGTTTTGGTCCTTGAAGCCAGGATCAATTAATTCATGGGGGCAGCTGAAGAAGAAGTTTGTAAGCAATTTTCAAGGCACCTTCGTGCCTCCAATGTCGACGGGAAGTCTTTTCCAGGTGAAGCAACTCCCTGGAGAGACATTGAGGCAATATTTCAAGCGCTTCGCTCATACGAAGTCGCAGATCCGAGGGTTGACTACATCTTCGGTAGTTGACGCAGCTCGGGAAGGTGTCATTCATCAAGGCCTCCTTGATAAACTTCACCGGAAAAGCATATCTTCTGTTTCTCAGTTGATGTCATACTTTGAAGAATATGCGAGGTCGGAAGAAGGTTGGCTTCGAAGAACTGCAGTCACTCAATCCGTACTGCAGGAAGTAAAAGTGGAAGTAAAAACTTCGGCACAGCCGCGAGAACCAGTCTTCGAAGTTCAGCATGATAGAAGAAGGGGGCAAAAGCATCCCCGTTCGGAAGTCCTAAACATTGCACCCCCGCAAAAGTTCACCCAGAGAGCTCCACAACCTTCGGGAAACAAGGTCAGCGGCTGGAGGCCGCTAGGGAAAACGGCTGGCAAAGGCCAGACCCTTTTCTGTTGTATTCATGGTGAAAACCGAAGCCACGCAACTGATACTTGCAAGGCTATACTTACTCTGAGAGGAGAGTATCTAGAAAGAACTTCAGGTCGAGGTACTACTGACTGAGTTCCAACTAAAGTGCGCTCGGAGCCTGTCCAGGCTGTGGCGCGGATAGAAACTTTCGAAGCTGCAAGACGCCCTCCGATGGTCAATATTATGCCACCTCCGAAGCAAGAAGAAGGGCAAGACCGAGGAAAAAGAGTAGTTCTCCCCATCTCCGGAGGAGGTACTCTTGGAAGCATGTCAAAAAGGCAGAGAAGAGAGTATGTCAGAGAAGTGGGCCACATTGGAACTTCGTCATTTGCAGTTGCTATGCCAGAATAGTCCCATGTGCCAATATCTTTTTTGGCAGAGGATGCAGATGGCATTAAATTTCCACATGCAGATCCACTTGTCATTACTGCTCACGCAAGCAGGAGTTCTTACTGTCTTCGGAGATCAAGCTACCGCCCGAAGAGCGGAATATGGTCATGGCCCCCCTCTTGACCCAAGACAAGTGAATAATGTGCAAGATAATCAAGAATATTTTTCAGCTCCTTCTGAATCTTCGAAGAAATCCTTCCCAAGACCAAGTCCTGAAGGAGAGATCGCAACGAAGATTATTGTTAAAGATGGTAAAGAATATGCATTTCAATTTGGTAAAGATTTACCTCTAGAAGTTGCTACCTCTTTGGAAAAAGTGGTGAAAGAGAATTTAGATGTCTTTGCTTGGTATGACGAAGACATCACCGGAGTCGATCGGGATATCATTGAACATACTTTACTTGTAAACCCGAAGGCCCGGCCTGTTCGGCAAGGACTCCGAAAAATGTCTGCAGAAAGAACTGTTCTGGCGAAAGACGAAGTTGAAAAACTGTTGAAGGCTGGGATTATCAGAGAAGTGGCTCACACAGAATTGTTAGCCAACCCAGTCTTCGTCAAGAAAAAATCCTCCGGAATGTGGCACATGTGCATTGATTTCACATCCTTGAATAAAGCATGCCCACGTGACCCCTACCCCATGCCCCGAATTGATCAATTGGTCGACTCCACTTCAGGTTCGGAGTTATTAAGCTTCTTGATGCATACTCCGGTTATCATCAAATATGGTTGAAATGCGAAGATGAGATCAAGACAAGCTTCGTAACTCCCTCGGGAGTCTTTTGTTATGTAAGAATGCCTTTTGGCTTAAGAAATGCCGGGGCTACTTTTTCGAGGCTAGTTGCTAAGGCCCTAGGTCATCAATTAGGTCGCAATGTGGAGGCCTATATGGATGATATTGTAATAAAGAGTGCTTTAAAGCACCAACATAGCCTAGACTTAGCTGAAACATTTAATAGCCTTCGGGCATGTGGGATCCGTCTTAACCCCGAGAAATGAATCTTCGGAGCTAAGGCTAAAAAGTTGTAAGGGTATTTAGTTTCAAGCAGAGGGATTGAAGCTAGCCCTACTCAGATAACTGCACTACAGAAGATGGCTCCTCCAGAAAATTTAAAGCAAGTGCAAAAGCTGACTGGTCGTCTAGCAGCACTTAGCAGGTTTTTGGCAAGGTCTGCGGAGAGAAGTTTGCCTATTTTCAAAGCATTGAAAGGGTCCGAAGATTTTGCATGGACACCGGAGTGTCAGAAAAGCTTCAAAGATATTAAAGAGTATCTCAGTAATCTTGCTACACTCACGGTGCCTACTGCGGACGAAACCTTACTTCTTTACCTTGCAGCTACAGGTTCTGCTGTCAGTGCAGTCCTTGTCAGAGAAATGGATTTCAATGGGAAGCTGGTACAAAATCCAGTTTATTTTGTGTCCGAAGCATTATCAGGAGCGAAGACAAGGTACTCTGAACTCGAAAAGTTCGTTTATGCTCTGATAATGGCTTCGAGGAAATTGAGACATTATTTTTTGGCTCATAATGTAATTGTACCAACTTCGTATCCCTTGGGAGATATGCTCCGAAGTAAAGACTACACTGGAAGAATTGGAAAGTGGGCAGTTGAACTAGCACCCTTCGGCATATCCTTTCTGGCAAGGACAGCAATCAAATCGCAAGTCTTAGCAGATTTTGTAGCAGAATGGACTCCCCCTGCAATCTTGCCTTCGGAGAAGTCAAGTGAAGGAATTTGGACTGTTTTTTCTGATGGAGCTTTCCAAGCATCCGGAGCAGGTGTTGGAAAGCTCCATCGGGGCAAAGTGCAATGTACTCCGCAAGACTCAACTTTAAGTCTACCAATAATATAGCGGAGTATGAAGGGATTTTATTGGGACTCCGAAAAGCACGTGCTCTAGGGGCTACAAGAATTCTTATAAAGACAGATTCTCAAATAGTAGCAGGGCACGTAGATAAAAGCTTTCAAGTTCGGCATCCACAGCTTGCAAAATACTTAGAAGAAATCCGTAAGATCGAAGCACAATTCAAGGGTATTTCAATTCGAAGTATACCGAGAACAGAAAATGTGCAAGCGGACATCTTAGCAAAAGCTGCAGCCGGAGCTATGGATATACCAGAAGAAGCTTTTTATGAGGAGCTCAGTACACCTTCGGTGCCACAAATTCCCTCTACAGAGATTCTTTGCATTCCAAGTGCAGATTGGAAAAATTCAATCATGGAACTTTTGCAAGGAGGGACAAATTTGCCTGAAGAGCCACAGCTTTCAAGATTGAAACTTAGAGCCAGAAATTATCAAATAATCAACGGTATTTTATACAAGGCCGGAGTATGTTCCCCTCTACTCCGATGTATATCTCAAGCCGAAGGTCAAGAAATTCTTCGGGAAATCAATGAAGGACTTTGCGGTAGTCATTTGGCCCCTCGAGCTTTGGCAGGAAAAACACTTCGCCAGGGGCTTTATTGGCCTACAATAACAACTGATGCGGAGAGCTTGGTCCGCACTTGTCAAGGATGTCAGTGGATGGGTCGACGGAGTCATCGCCCACCAACAGCTCTTCAAGTTATTCCTCCGGTATGGCCAATGGCCAGATGGGGTATGGATTTAATTGGTCCCTTTCCAGCAGCTAAGGGAAATTTAAAGTTCGCAGTGGTAGCTATTGAATATTTTTCTAAGTGGGTATAAGCAGAGCCCTTAACAACTATCACTTCGAACAATGTACAAAATTCTTTTGGAAAAATATCATTTGCCGGTTCGGAGTGCCTAGACAACTTACAGTTGATAATGGAACACAATTCGATGCAGAACCTTTCAGGAAGTTTTGCGAAGATCTAGGCATCTAGTTATGTTTTGCTGTAGTGAGGCATCCTCAGTCTAATGGAGCTGTAGAAAGAGCGAATGGAAATATTTTGTCAGGGCTAAATCAAAGGATAGTAGGATTACCAAAAGAACTGTGGACCGAAGAACTTCCGAAGATTTTGTGGTCCATTCGGACTACGCAAACAAGGTCTACAGGTTTTACTCCTGTTGGACCGAAAACGGCGACCAGAGGGGGGGTGAATGGGAGCTTTTAAAATTTCAGGCTAAAAACAGCCTTCGGTTTTAATTCTGTCTACTGCGGAACAGGCTTCGAACAGCAACCTTCGAAGGTCTGGTTCGGAGGTATTTGACAGCTCCGAACACAGGCTTTGCAAAGAGTAAAAGTCTGAAGCCAAGCAGACTTCGCTCCACCCACAACCCCGAAGACAACTTTGCTAAGTCAGTGCAGGCTCCGCACACAGGGTGCTTCGAGCAAGCTTCGCACTTCACCCTTCGCGAGAGTAGACTACCCTTTGAGGACTTCGACCTAATACTTAGCGACAACAACTGGTGCTGGGCTTCGTACTGCGAAGGTCTAAACGCACACTATGCGGACTTCGCTAAGGGCCTCGACACGAGAATCAAAATGGGCTTCGATCAGGGCTTCACTAGTAAACAGAGAGGTCTAGCCTCTTGTTACACAGAGCGAACGCGCACTGAGAAACACACTTCGCACACAACACACTTCGCCAACGCAGGCTTCGATGCACTGCCACAAGTCACTCAGGCTGACACACAAATGGTCGAAGTATGCAGCGAGGTATGTAAAACAAGCTCAAGCAAAATGCACACAGAAGCAGGGCTTCACCGCTTGAACAGGGAACACAGTAAAAGAACTCACTGGATGAATACAATGTATGAGGGGCTAGTACAGGAGCTCAACAGTAAATGCTCAAAGTGTTGAATGTTACCTACCCAGCTCCCATATTTATAGCCCACAGTTCACCCAAGTGAAATGACTACTTTACCCCTAGGGTTTACACCAGTTTTGTCTCTACAGAACAGAGGGGTACAAAAGGTAGTCAACTTTATTCTGGAGGCTTCTCTGTCAGCTTTGTAGAGGGGACAGCGTCAACTTTTTGCAGAGCAGACAATGTCAGCCTTTGCAGTCTTTGACCTTTCTGAAGCCCCCCTTCGCACGCGAGGGGTGCGGTAGCTTCGGTGAGAAGCCTTGAGCCTGATGGCCTTCGCTTTACCGAAGTCAGCCTCCGATACAGTGACGGTTTTGAGCCGAAGCCGTCAAAGCCCTTGGGACTTCGCACCAACATCTCCGGAGTGGACCACCACGGCTTCGCAGCTACTCCCAGCTCGAACTCCGTTAGTCCGTGTACCGAAGCCATGCATGGCCGAAGCACCACAAGTCAACCTCACTCCGGAGCTAGCCTCGCTCTGAAGCCTTCCTCACTCTGAAGCCCCACCTTCGGAGTACCACCCGTCGAAGTCCCTCCTTCGTCCAAGGCCTCCGCACGAAGCATTCCATGAGCACTTCGTCGCAGTGTCTCTCCCCGAGCACACTCCTCGACGAGCCTCACCCGGACCATGCCTTCGATGCGCCTCGACTTCTGAGACCTTCATCGGTGTTGGGGGAAATAATCCCTGGAGTCAGCGGGGTGGTCCCCCCAGCCGGAGGGCCCAGCCTTGGAAGCCGGAGGTCGTCGTCCGGAGGAGCGCGGCCGGAGGTCATCGTCCAGAGGAGCGCGGCCGGAGGTCATCGTCCGGAGGAGCGTGGCCGGAGGTCATCATCCGGAGGAGCGGGGCCGGAGGTCACCTTCCGGAGGGGCGTGGCCGGAGGTCACCCTCCGGAGGAGCGTAGCCGGAGGTCACCCCCGGAGGAGCATGGCCGGAGGTCACCGGCCGGAGGAGCGTGACCGGAGGTCACCTTCTAGAGGAGTGAAGCCGGAGGTCGCCCTTCGGCGTAGGACGCAGGAGCCCGCCCTCCGGAGGCTGGAGGTCCGGGGCTCTCGGCAGGCCCGGCAAGACGAGCCCAAAGGGAGTCTTGGCGGGAAAAGGACCAGTCGGTCGTGCGAAAGGACAAGATCGCGATCTTCTGAGCCGTGTCGGGCGGCACAGGAAGCATCTGACACGACCGATACGCTGTCAGAGTCGAATCTTCTTGTCTGTACTATGTGCCTCTCTGTTTGTACTACCGGTCAGGGTTGGTCGGGTGGCCGTTGGCGGCCCGGAGGCGCTTAGTCCTCTGGGCGGGGCGCCCTATAAATACCCCCCACTACAGTTGTAACGGACACACAGTCCATAGCATTGAATACACTACTCTTGTTTCCCACTGAAACCTGCTGGTCCGATCCGTCGTTCCAACAGTTGGCGCCGTCCGTGGGGATCCTAGTCCGAAAAGCTAGTGTCCTCTACACCTATCCACCCAAAGCATGTCGAGCCGGAAGGGAGCAAGCAGGGCCCCCCTGCGCAGGTCGACCCGAACCGCTGGGGGCGAGCCCGCCCCAACCGTCGACCCCAATCCTTCAGCTCCCATCACCACCACCGTCGGAGCGGCGCCCCCAGCAGGCTCCACCCTGTTGCAAGAAGAGACGCCCGGAGCTCAAGGCACCGACGGCCTGCCCGAGCCGACCTCCGCCAACCTGGCCGGGTCGCCGGGCGGGCCGCCGGAGCAGCATCTCCCAGGTGGGCCCCCGGTAGTAGTGTCCCTTCAGACGGACTACGTCCGCTCGCGGGACCCCGACACAACTTCCGGGGGAAGCGGGAGCCAGGCTGATGCCCTGGCTGCCGAGAACGCCAGGCTAAAGGCGGAGCTGGCTCTGTGGCGTCAGGAAGCGTCGCTCCGACCCCCGGCCCCCCCGGCAGCCTTCCGTGCCGCGAGAGTTGCGGTCACGGACCTGAGCGACGACGAGAACCCCCCGGAGGAGGAGAACGCTTCATACGACGAGGACTCTCCCCTGCACCCGGACCTCCAGAGGGTGCGCTTCGGTTCGAGCTTCCGCGCCGCCAAGCTCCCCAAGTACTCCGGGGACTCCGACCCCGGCGAGTTCTCTCGCTCTTACGCTCTGGCAATAGAAGCGTCCGGGGGAAGCCGGGACGCCATGGCCAAATGCTTCCCTCTGGCGCTCGAAGGGATCGCCCTTCGGTGGTTCTGGTCTCTCCGGCCAGGGACCATCCACTCGTGGGAGCAGCTGAAAAAGAAGTTCGTCAACAACTTCCAGGGGACCTTCGTGGCCCCCATGTCCACCGGGAGCCTTTTTCAAGTGAAGCAGCAACCCGGAGAGACACTGCGGCAGTACTCCCAGCGCTTTGCGCACACCAAAGCTCAGATCAAGGGGCTTTCCGCTTCTTCGGTCATTGACGCGGCCCGGGAAGGCGTCACCCACCCAGGACTCCTCGACAAGCTCCACCGGAAGCCCATCTCTTCGGTGGCGCAGCTCATGACGTACTTCGAAGAGTACGCTCGGTCCGAAGAAGGCCAGATACGCCGACAAGCAATGGTAGTCCCTGTCCGGGCTCCAAACGCCCGAGCGTACGAAGTGCCTCCGGAGTCCAGCCGGGGCCCGCGTCGCGCCCCTGACTTCCGCCGCCCGGAGCCCGCTCGCCCAGACCTCGTTCGTCAAGATTCTCGGCGGAACCGGAAGCATTTTCGGGGGGAAGTCCTTAACATCACCCCTGAAGCGCCCGCCAAGCACCTGCACACGCCCGGCGGAAGTCGCCAGGCCGGGCCCAAGCCTCCACCCCGGGCACCTGCCAGGGGAACCTTTTACTGCAGCGTCCATGGCGAGAACCGGAGCCACGACACCGACTCCTGCCGCACCATCCTCGCTCTTCGCAGCGATTACCTCGAGCGCCAGTCCGGTCGCGGTTCCTCCGACCGGGGGCACCCCGCCCCTCGGCCGGACCAGGTCCAAATAGTCGGGCGTCAGGAAGAGCCGGAGGCCGTGACCCCGGCCGAGGGATTCGGCGGGGTTCCGGCCCTCACACTCGAAGCCGGTCCGGATCGTGGCAAGCGCGTGGTCCTTCCCATATCCGGAGGAGGAGCCCTCGGAGCGCTGTCCAAGCGGCAGCGTCGGGATTACGTTCGGGAAGTTGGGCACATCGGCACGTCCAGCCCTTCAATCCTCCCGGAGTGGTCCCACGTCCCCATCAGCTTCACCGCCGAAGATGCCGCCGGCGTCAAGTTTCCTCACGCCGACCCACTCGTCATTTCGGCGGACATCGCCGGAGCCGAGGTGCGTCGCATTCTAGTCGACGGAGGAAGTTCCGCTGACATCATCTTCGTGCAGGCCTTCGACCAATTGTGCTTGTCCCGCAAGCACCTGCTGCCAGCCTCGCGGCCACTCCAAGGCTTCTCAGGCCCTCCGCTCGACGCCTTGGGCCAGGTCTTATTGGAAGTGGCGTTCGGCACCGCGCCCCTCCAGCGTCGGGAGGAAATTCTGTTCGACGTCGTCGATGCTCCATACGCCTACAACGCCATCTTCGGCCGGGGGATGCTCAACCGTTTCGGCGCCATCGCTCACCACAACTACCTCTGCCTCAAGATGCCGACTCCCGGAGGGGTGCTGTCTGTGCTGGGCGACCAAGCTGCCGCCCGCCGGGTCGAGTACGGCCACGCGGCGCCACTGGAGCCACGGCAGGTCCACAGTGTCCGTGAAGGCGCCGAATACGCCAACCTCCCACTGGAGGCCAGCCCTGCGCAGAAAGGACGCCCCGTCAAACCCCTCCCAGAAGGCGAAGTCATCACCAAGACCCTGGCTTGCGGGGGGAAGGAGTACTCGATCAAGTTCGGAGGGGGCCTGGAGCCAGAATTATCAGCACAGCTCGAGGCCATCGTCTGCAACAACCTCGACATCTTCGCATGGTCGGACGACGACATTCCTGGCGTCGATCGAACTATCATTGAGCATTCCCTGGCAGTCGATCCGAAGGCACGACCAGTCCGCCAGGGGCTTCGGAGGCTGTCCGCTGAGCGGGCTGAGCTCGCCAAGGCCGAGACCGACAAGCTGCTCCGCGCCGGGGTCATCAGGGAAGTGAGTCACACCGACTGGTTGTCCAACCCTGTGTTTGTCCAGAAGAAAACATCTGGCAAATGGCGCATGTGTATCGACTTTACTTCTTTGAATAAAGCTTGCCCCCGTGATCCCTACCCGCTGCCTCGTATTGATCAGCTAGTAGATTCCACAGTCGGAGCCGAGCTCCTCAGCTTCCTCGACGCATATTCCGGTTATCATCAGATCTGGCTCAAGCCCGAAGACCAAGTGAAAACCAGCTTCGTCACCCCGGCCGGAGTATTCTGCTACCTCCGGATGCCCTTCGGCCTCCGTAACGCCGGAGCAACCTTTTCAAGGTTAATCTCAAAGGCCCTCGGTCATCAGCTCGGGCGGAACGTGGAAGCTTACATGGACGACATCGTCATCAAGACTGCCTCCGCAAGTCAGCACGGGTCCGACATAGCCGAAACCTTCGACAGCCTCCGGCGGTGTGGGATCCGGCTTAACCCTGAAAAGTGCGTCTTCGGGGCACGCGCAGGGAAGCTGCTCGGGTACCTCGTCTCCAGCCGCGGCATCGAAGCAAGTCCAACGCAAGTTCAAGCATTGCAGATCATGGCACCACCTCAGAACCTGCGGCAGGCGCAGAAGCTGGCCGGACGATTGGCCGCCTTGGGGCGTTTTCTCGCCAAATCAGCGGAGCGAAGTTTGCCCATTTTCAAGGCGCTTCGCGGTTCCAAGCATTTCGAATGGACCCCCGAGTGCCAGGATTGTTTCCAGCAAATCAAGGATTATCTCTCCAGCCTCGTGGCCCTCGCCACACCACGGGCCAGCAGCCCCTTGCTGGTTTATCTCGCCGCCTCTGGCACCGCCGCAAGCGCGGCCTTGGTTCAGGAGGAAGAGTGCGGCGGGAAGCTAGTTCAGCGGCCCGTCTACTTCGTCTCCGAGGTTCTCGCCGACGCCAAGGCCAGGTACTCCGAGCTAGAGAAGGTGGCTTATGCCCTCGTCATGGCCTCCCGAAAGCTCCGGCACTACTTCTTGGCCCACGACATCATCATTCCAACAGCCTATCCGTTGGGCGACATGTTCAGAAACAAAGACGCCACTGGTCGCATCGGGAAGTGGGCGGTAGAGCTGGCCCCGTTCGGAATCTCCTTCGTTGCCCGGACGGCCATTAAATCCCAGATTCTCGCTGACTTCGTCGCGGAATGGACGTGGGCCCGAGAGCCCGCGAGCGCCAGCACGGGCGAAGAAATTTGGACCATTTTTACCGATGGCGCTTACCAGGCCTCCGGGGCTGGAGCCGGAGCAGTCATCATTTCCCCTTCGGGTCAGCAAGCCCTGTACTCCGCTCGGCTAAGCTTCAAAGCCACTAACAACGTCGCAGAGTACGAAGGTGTCCTCTTGGGACTTCGCAAGGCGCTCGCTTTGGGCGCCGCGCGCGTGATCGTGAAGACCGACTCCCAAGTGGTCGCTGGACACATCGACAAGTCCTTTCGAGCGAAGCACCCGGACCTCGCTTCCTACCTCGAATCCATCCGCAAGTTCGAAGCCTCCTTCAAGGGCATCTCCGTCCAGAACATCCCGCGAAGCGACAACGCCCAAGCGGATGCCCTCGCTAAGGCCGGGGCCGGCGCCCAGGCCTTGCCGCCAGGGGCTTTCTTCGAGGAACTCACCCAGCCTTCGGTAATTCATCGAAGCGAGGCGATCGACCCCGTCGCCCCGGAGAAGAGCGAACAGTCCCCGCACCCGGCCCCAGTACTCTGTACGGCAAGCGTCGATTGGCGCGAGCCCATCTTCCGCGCGCTCGCAGGTGGCGATGAAGTCCATCCCAGTCCGGAGCAGGTCCGCCTGCAGCTCCGCGCGAGGTCATTCGAGGTCATCAATGGAATCTTGTACAAGTCCGGAGTATGTTCCCCGCTGCTCCGCTGCGTCGCGCATTCCGACGGTGTCGCCATGCTCCGGGAGATACATGAAGGGCTGTGCGGCAGTCACTTGGCGCCGCGGGCCCTCGCGGGCAAAGCTCTCCGGCAAGGCGTGTACTGGCCCACCATCATTGCTGACGCCGAAGAGCTCGTCCGCGCCTGCCAAGGTTGCCAGTGGATGGGCCGACGCAGTCACCGCCCCCCAGCAAGATTGCTACCTATCCCTCCTGTGTGGCCCTTGGCCCGCTGGGGCATGGACCTCGTCGGCCCGCTCCCCAGGGCGAAAGGAAGCCTACGCTTCGTCGTCGTCGCAGTCGAGTACTTCTCCAAGTGGGTCGAAGCAGAGCCTCTCACCACCATCACATCCCGAAGTGTCCAGAAGTTTTTCTGGCAACATATCGTGTGCCGGTTCGGAGTACCCAAGCAGCTCACATTGGACAACGGAACGCAGTTTGATGCCGGCAGCTTCTGGGCATTCTGTGACGAGCTGGGAGTTGAGCTTTGCTTCGCGGCCGTGCGGCACCCCCAGTCTAACGGAGCAGTAGAGCGAGCCAACGGACACATTCTGTCCGGCCTTCATAAGCGTATTGTCGGGTTGGCCCGAGGCACGTGGCCCGACGAGCTACCCAAGGTCTTATGGTCCATCCAGACGACCGTTTCCCGGGCAACGGGCTTCACCCCGTTCCGCCTTATGTTCGGCGACGAAGCGATGACGCCAACGGAGCTCCGCGCCGGTTCACTGCGCGTCGTAGCACCCGAAGTTGAAGACGAGCACGCCGTCTCCCTTGACCTAGCGGAAGAAACGCGGCTGCGCGCCGTCGCCAACCTGTCCCACTATCAGAAGGAGACCAAGGGGTGGTATGACACCAAGGTTAAGCGCAACGAGTTCCAACCAGGGCATCTCGTCCTCCGCGCGGTGGTCGCTCCCCCCAAGTTGGGCAATAAATGGGACGGACCGTACATCGTTACGAAGTCCGGACGGCCGGGGTCCTACCGTCTCGCTACACTAGAAGGCCGGTGTCCTACCGTACATCGTTACGAAGTCCGGACGGCCGGGGTCCGGACGGCCGGGCCAACCTCTCCGCGGCCGCCACCCGGGACGCGAGCCCTGCGGTATACGCCTCGTGATGCTCGCGCTCGAGAAGCAGAGCGGACATCTGTCCCTGCGCCAGCGCCACCACCTGCATGCGGAAAAATGGTCAGAAGAGCCGCAGCGAGGGCGTCAAGGATGTCCGAAGAAAGTACCTGGCCCACGGCCGTCTCGATGGCCCTTCCGAGGTCTAAGCTGTCCGATCGCCCGAGCTCGCCTATCACCGGGGCGTCGCGCAGCCGCAGGTAGTAGTCGTGGATCGGAGCCACCCTCGAGGCGAAGTCCTCTCCGACCGACAGGAAAGGGCGCAGAAGCGGCACGGAGCCGCGCGCGGTTCGTAGGTCGGTGGGGGGCTGATGCCGGACTTCGGCGCCCCCGACAGGCTCCTGAGGAGCCCCCTCGGCGCTCCGGGACTCTGCCTCGTCCAGCGGATTCAAATCCCCCTTCGCGGTGACAGGGGCTCCGGACCTGGCGTCCGGAGCATCTGCCGGGTGACGGTCGACTGGCTCCATGCCTCCGGCCGAAATACCTGTACGAGCAACGGAAGTTAAACACAGGGAAGCTCCTTGCGCACGGAGAGGCGTGACGAAGTTACCGTACCCGCGTCCGCAGTTTCGTCGACGCGGTACGGGGGCTGGAAGTGGCCCGACGGGCTCGGGCGGAAGAAAAGATTGTCGATGGAGTTCGGCGGAGAGCCCGCTACCGCCGCGGCCAATTCCGCCTCCTTGTCGGCGCTCCTTTCAACGCCGGCGAGAGGGTCAGCTAGGCCCCCGTGGCCCAAGCTGTCCGTGGCCCTGCTCTCGACGGAGCTCGCGGAGCCGCCCGCCGAAACGGGTATCGGAGAAGAAGCGGTCCCCGGGCGGGGCGTCACTCCGGCGATGCTTGACTCTTGGTTGGCGTCCGGCGTAGGCTCCGTTGGGCCCGGATGAAGGAGAGCATCCTCGCGCCCCTCGGTGCTCGGCGGGATCGGTGGAACCGGAGCCGGAACCTCCGGGAGATCTCCCGACTCCGACTGGACTCCCTCGCTGGAGCCCCCTCCCTCCGAACGAGAAGCCGAGGAAGGTCCCGGTGACGCGCGCTTCAGCCCCTTCACGATCCTCTTCTTCTTCGAACGGCTCGGAGAAGTGCAGGCGTCCGCGTCGACCGCCTTCCTCTTCGAGACGTCCCGGAGGATCTCGCCCTCCGGTAGAGGCGGGGGCGTGAGCTCGAGCGCCCCCCATACTCTGTTGGAGCGCTCCCAGGAGCCCACCAGTTCCAACCGGCGGGCCCGCTCGGCCGCGGTGGGGACCCCTAGGATCCTTTCCGCCAGGCGAGCAATCTCTTCGGGCGTCCGGGCGACGAGCGACCCTGCACCTCTTCGTCAGGGCCGAGGTATCCCTCAAGTGCGCAAAAGCAAGACTGAAGACGAAAGAAGGCTGAGACTTACCCAGTTGGCGAGAGAGCTCCGTCGGCACCGACGCGTCCCGGCTGCTCCGAAGCAAGGCGGGCCACTCCTCCTTCAGCGGGGGGATCTCGAGGGCCACGAACTCCTCCGCCAAGTCCCGCATGCTCATCCAGCGGGCGACGATCTGGAGAAGTTGTACCCTCGACGAGATGGCCCCGGAGTTGACTTCGACCCGCGCCTCTCTCCGGAACCAAATGTGGCGCGGTATTCCGGCCAAGCCGGAGGTGAGCCCTACGCGAACGTAGAACCACCGGTTCACCCACTTCGAGTACCACCTTTCGTTGGTGGCCTTCGCCGGGAAGGAGTCCGCGTACCTCCTCCGGAGCTGGAAGTTGATGCTCCCGAAGGCCAGCACCCGGCCGTCCTTTTTCTTCGGTTGGCAGAGGGCTTCGTGCATCTCAGCGAAGACCTCCGCCCTCCCTTCGCAGCCTTCGGCGCGCATGGCCCACTCGAAGATGGCGAGGCGGGCCACGGCGTTGGGGGACAGCTGCGGGAGCTCCAGGTGGAACGGCTCCAGGACCCCGGCAAGAAGCTCTGAGGCAGGAAACCCCAGGCCCGTGTCGAAGAAGGCTTCGAAGACGACGACCTCGCCTTCCCGCGGCCGTGGGGCCGTCTCCCGCCCCGGCCTCCTCGCCGGCGTCTCTGGGCCGAGGCGGTTCCTGGTCGCCTGCTCGATCGAAGCTTCAGTGCAGGCAGACGCCCCAAGCTCCAGCGTCTGTTCTCGGAATCGCTCGGAAGCGGGGCGGAGCTCGCGTGCGCCGCGCACCTCTGGCGTGTCAGTCGCCGCCGCCGCTGCCGCGGCCGTCATCTGGCGCTGCAAGAAGCGCGGGTCCATCGCCATTGTGGGAACCGGCTTCCTCGACATTCTTGGAGAGAAGATGGGAGGAGCGTGGGGCTCAGAGGGCGACTGGGCAGTGGGCTAAGCGGTCGCGGTTTGGCGCGTGAGGGTGGAGGAAGAAGAAGCCGTGAAGGGCAAAGGTATATATACTTCTCGGAAAGGCTGGCGGTTCGACTTCCCTTTCGGTTAGCGCACGAACGTGGCGGTTTACGCGGCGCCGCATTCAAAACTGGGTGGCGCATCGGGGCGCGAGGATGATCTCCTGGCGATTCGCTTCTTCAGTGCCGCCGGCGCGCGCATTAACTGCTCTCGGCCCGCTCGCCTGGCTCCTCGGGGTTGGAACCCCCGCAGTCAAGATGCACTAGTCTCCGGTCAGCTCGGTCAACCCCCTCCTCGGTGCCTCGGAGGCGGGCGGAAGCTCGAGGCAGGGTCTAATTCCCCGGGCTCTCGGCTCCCCGTCTCAGTGCGCTCCAGCGCCCCGGCGGATGCGGCGCCCTACAGCGAGGTACGCGCCCTTGTGAATTGACGGGATTATCTTGTGCGCTTCCACCCCCTCCTATTGCAGGACTACGAGCGGGAAGAAGCGAGGGGCTACTGTTGGGGGAAATAATCCCTGGAGTCAGCGGGGTGGGCCCCCCAGCCGGAGGGCCCAGCCTTGGAAGCCGGAGGTCGTCGTCCGGAGGAGCGCGACCGGAGGTCATCGTCCAGAGGAGCGCGGCCGGAGGTCATCGTCCGGAGGAGCGTGGCCGGAGGTCATCATCCGGAGGAGCGGGGCCGGAGGTCACCTTCCGGAGGGGCGTGGCCGGAGGTCACCCTCCGGAGGAGCGTAGCCGGAGGTCACCCCCGGAGGAGCATGGCCGGAGGTCACCGGCCGGAGGAGCGTGACCGGAGGTCACCTTCTAGAGGAGTGAAGCCGGAGGTCGCCCTTCGGCGTAGGACGCAGGAGCCCGCCCTCCGGAGGCTGGAGGTCCGGGGCTCTCGGCAGGCCCGGCAAGACGAGCCCAAAGGGAGTCTTGGCGGGAAAAGGACCAGTCGGTCGTGCGAAAGGACAAGATCGCGATCTTCTGAGCCGTGTCGGGCGGCGCAGGAAGCATCTGACACGACCGATACGCTGTCAGAGTCGAATCTTCTTGTCTGTACTATGTGCCTCTCTGTTTGTACTACCGGTCAGGGTTGGTCGGGTGGCCGTTGGCGGCCCGGAGGCGCTTAGTCCTCTGGGCGGGGCGCCCTATAAATACCCCCCACTACAGTTGTAACGGACACACAGTCCATAGCATTGAATACACTACTCTTGTTTCCCACTGAAACCTGCTGGTCCGATCCGTCGTTCCAACAATCGGGTACCTTCGAATGTCTCCCTCCGGAGCACACTTCGAACGCCTTGCCTCCGCAGAGGACTTGATCCATCATACTCCGAAGTCACTCCATCCGGAGTACCCTTCAAAGTGCCTCGCCTCTGAGGACTTTGTCTCGGAGTACCTTCACCCGGAGCCACGCTCCGCACTTACTGCCTTCTCCTGGTGCACCTCGACCCGAGGTCCGACCTGGACCCCTTCGCAGCCACCGTGACGGAGCTCCCCGCTCCCCTGGCATCAAGCCTCCCGCTTGACCCAGGTTCACCTGCTACGAACCGTCCGTCACCTCCGCGGTTCCCTACGCACCACAGACAAGCAGACAAGTGTATCCAGTACTCTAGAGACCTCTCCGGGTTAGCAACCTTCGGCACACACTCCGGTGTACCGCCCAAAGTACCGAGACCTTCGGTACAAACCCAGTCATCGTGTACTGTCGGACCCCTCCGACAGGCACACTCCGCTGCAACAGCTGCAGCAACCAAACCACCGAACCCTTTGGTGAAACCACCTCCGAACACCTTCAGAGTTCCAACCTCCGAACCCCCTTCGGAGGTACCCCTTCGAACCAGAGGTTAATAGCCTGTCAATCACTCATCACAAACACCGAAACCAACCCTTGGTTTCTCAATCTCCCCCTTGATGAGTGCATTGACAACCAAATTCAAGTCAAGAAAAATTAAAAGACTTTAAGCACACAAGTGACCATAAAAACTCAGAAACGAGCCAAAGCATGTCACTTGACAAAAGAATTTTCCTCCCCCTTTTTTAAAAGAGTAAAAGCCAATTCGGCAAATCTCCCCTTGGCAAGATAAAAACTCCCCCTGTGAAAATGATGCCTTTTTGCAACAGAGAACCCAAATTTCTCCCCCTTTGCGGCAGAGAACGTTGCAATTTCTCCCCCTTTGGCAATGCAAGCATCAAGGAGCATTGAAAAGATGCATAGCTTGGAAATGAGCAGAATTTCAAAGACATATAAAGCAAAAATATGCCAGTAGTAATACCAATGATCATGGGCTCAGCTCAATTTAACATTCTCTAAAGACATGATGACAACATGTGATTTTATCATTTTTGAAATAAAAGCATCACCACTTAGTCAAGGAAACTAGACAAGTAATAGCAAGTACTGCGCAAAGCTAGTCAATTTCTACTCTAGACAGACAAGTCCAGTTCAAATGGAGCAATGAAAGCAAACTTGATGAGCAATGAATTTTGTTGTTCTTTTCTTAATGCCAGGGGTTATTTGTTTGTCCACCTTATACTTGCCAATCAGGCCAAGCCTAGGCATGAAAACCATAAGAAGCTTAAGGCAATGATTTTGGCATACACTACACTATTCCAGTTCAGACCAATGTGCAAAGGTAAGCAGTCTAGAATAGAGTAGTGCGACAAACAAACCCACCTGGATCTTTTAATTTTGATGCATGCAAATCATGGATTTTTGGAATTGTGATTAAGTGGACAAATTGTTTAGCATTTTTATGAATATCCATGAATATGTAGAACAATTTTTCAAGTTGCAAATTTTTAGCATCCAAAGAAAAGTGTCTTGCTTATCAAGCAGATAAAGGATAGCTAAAGCAGTCTTGCCTACAAAAGCTAGATCTAAGATTGAGCAGTGAGCATGATTTGAGTTCGGAAAGAAAACATCATGCACATTAATGTTTCAGATAAATTAAAAAGAGCTGAGCTGTCACGATTTCATGAATTAAAATCAGGCATATAAATGCAAAAGATGGAAATGCAATGCCACACATGACGAGCACATGCAAGACGATTAAAGCCTGCTCCCCCTCACAAAATGCCGTAAGGGTGACAAACGCCAAGTTCCCCACGCAAGTAGGCAAATCGAGAAGCATCGAGGGGTTTCGTGAAAATATCGGCTAACTGGTGTTGGGTATCAACATATTGAAGTTCAATATCACACTTCTCATTGTGATCTCTGAGAAAATGATATCGCACATCAATGTGTTTGGTTCTGGAATGCTGAACCGGGTTATTTGCAATACAAATAGCACTAGTGTTATCACAGAAAAGTGGAACACTCTTATAATCTAACCCGAAATCCCGCAAAGTGGAAGCCATCCACAAAATCTGAGAGCAACAGCTAGCTGCAACAACATATTCGGCCTCAACCGTCGATTGTGCAACATTAGACTGTTTGCTGGAAGACCAGCAAACCAGAGAAGTACCCAGAAAATGACAAGTACTAGAGGTACTTTTCCTATCAATCCTACACCCAGCAAAATCCGCATCTGAATAACCTTGAAGACACAAAGAGGAAGACGCTGAATACCATATGCCAAATTCAAGGGTATGTTTGAGATACCTTAGGACGCGCTTTACCGCTTGGCGGTGCGAAGCTCGTGGTGAAGCCTGAAAACGAGCGCACAGACACACTGCGAAGTGTATGTCCGGCCTCGTAGCAGTCAAGTAGAGGAGGGAGCCGATCATGCTTCGAAACTCCTTCTGATCTACGGCTTCTCCATCTTCGTCAGGATCCAATGCTATAGATGTAGCCATTGGAGTGGCGAGAGGCTTCGCATCGGCCATGTCAAACTTCTTGAGTAGGTCCTTGGTGTACTTCGTCTGCTGGACGAAAGTACCTTGTTTGCTTTGCTTGATTTGCAAACCAAGGAAAAAGTTGAGTTCACCCATCATGGACATTTCAAATTCCCTGCTCATGGCATCTGCAAACTCGGCAAGCAAAGCATGAGAAGAGCAACCAAAGATGATATCATCCACATAAATCTGAACCAGGAGGAAATCTTTGCCATGCTTTAGAGTGAACAGGGTTTTATCAACAGAGCCCATCAAATACCCCCGCTCAAGCAGAAAAGACTTAAGTCTAGCATACCATGCCCGAGGGGCCTGCTTGAGTCCATAAAGAGCCTTATGAAGTTTAAGGACTTTATGTGGGTACTTGGGGTTTTCAAAACCAGGGGGTTGTTTAACATAAACATCTTCACCTATGAAGCCATTAAGAAAAGCACTTTTGACATCCATTTGATAGAGTTGAATCCCCAGGATGTTGCAAAGGCAAGCAAAATCCTAATGGCCTCAAGGCGAGCAACAGGTGCAAAAGTTTCAGTAAAATCAATCCCTTCTAGTTGAGAATAACCTTGAGCTACAAGTCTAGCCTTGTTTCTAACTATAGTCCCATCCTCCCCTTGTTTATCTTTGAAAATCCATTTTGTTCCAATGAAATGAACATTTGGTGGAGGATCAACTAATGACCAGACTTGGTTTCTCTCAAAATTTTCAAGTTCCTCATGCATGGCATTGATCCAACTAGAATCAGAAAGTGCATGACTAACATCTAAGAGCTCGAAAGAAGCAACAAAAGCGGAATCAATGAAATGAGCATGGGAACGTGTTACCCTTTGATCAAGCTCACCAATGATCTGCTCAGGAGGATGCATCCTTTGAACATGATGTGGAGCCTCGCGGCGGGATGCAGTCTCCCCCTCAACTTGTGCGTTGGAGTGGTCCAAGATGACCGATGTCGAGGTAGTCGCTTCGGGACCTCGTGCCGAAGTAGTTGAAGCGGGGTCAGCTTCGGGGGTTGATGTCGAGGGTAGTAGGGGTTCATCCTCAAACTCTTCGGGATCTTCATCTTCGAAGACGGTCTGTTCCATGTCGTGTTCATTTGCCTGTTCAAGAGCAGAACTAACAGAGGGGGTTGATTCATCAAAAGTCACATCACATGACTCGATGACAGTGTTAGTTTCCAAGTTATAAACACGATAAGAATGACCATGTGTAGTGTAACCCAAAAAGATCCCGTCAGAAGAACGCGACTCAAATTTATCCAAATTACCCCGTTTTAGGATAAAGCAACGACAGCCAAAAACTCGAAGATGAGTAACCTTGGGCTGTCTCCCAAAACGCAGCTCATAAGATGTCAAGTTTAAAATTGAGCGCAAGAATATTCGGTTTGAGATGTAGCAAGCAGTGTTCATGGCCTCAGCCCAGAATGTTCTTGGAGTCCTATGCTCATCAAGCATCATCCTAGCCATCTCAACCAAAGTGCGGTTCTTCCTTTCAACAACACCGTTTTGTTGAGGAACCCGCGGAGCAGAGAATTGATGTTCTATGCCATGCTCCATGCAAAAGTCAACAAAGAGACTGTTTTTGAACTCGGTGCCATTATCACTTCGAATGAATTTCAATGCACCTGGGAGTTCAGTGAAAAGTCTCAAAGCCAAGCTCCGAAAGTGTGAAAGCACTTCATCCTTGCTGGCAAGAAAGAAGACCCAAGAGTAGCGAGAGAAATCATCAAAAATAACAAGCACATACCACTTGCCGCCTAAAGAACTAACCCGAGAAGGACCTACAGTGTCCATGTGGAGAAGTTCTCCGGGTTGTTCAGTCATCACTGTGGTGACAGGCGAATGCGAAGCGGCAATCATTTTTCCATGTCGACAAGGAGCGCAAACTAAATTCTTCTCAAACTTGAGCTTGGGCAATCCTCGGATCAGACCTAGGACGCTCAGACGAGCGAGCAACTCAAAGCTCATATGCCCTAATCTCCTATGCCACTTCCAAAGCTCAGAAGTCGAATGTGCAACAAGACAATGAGAAGAACCAGATGATTCTTAGAAATCAGCTCCAAAAACTCTCCCAACTCTAAAGATCTTACAAACCACAATGCCATCAGAATTGAGCACTTGCAAAGTATCGCGATGAAATCGCACTTCGAAGCCCTCATCAAGCAACTGAGATACAGACAGCAAATTGTATCCCAGGTTTTCAACCAAGGCAACATCTTTTTGAGTGAAATTTGAATTAATTCTTACCACACCTTTACATTTCACTCTACTCCTTCGATTATTTCCGAAGGTGATATGTTCCCTTTGCTTGGTTGTGGTGAGGCTGGAGAACCATGCTGCATCTCCGGTCATGTGGCGCGAACAACCGGAGTCCATGATCCACGTGCCCTCCAAGCCTCGATTTGTCGCCTACACATGATAAGAATATCTCGATCGCTCAGTGCTGGGGTGAGTGAAAAAATGACGAGGCATCCAGCACTGAGTGACACGAGTAGTAGGCATAGTAAAAGTAGACGGTCTACGCACATGATAATCTGAATGATGCAAAGTGCGATGTCTACCAACATGCTGTGATCGAACAACATGTCGAGGTCTCCTGCTCTGATGAGGTACAAAGTGAGGAGCCATGCTGAATAGCGTGGGCCTCATGGCTCCAGAAGTGATGAGTCATTGTCAACGATAGTCAAAGAGGACTGAAGAAGAAGAAGAGATCTGCTGGTTCATGGGCCGCGTGTGACTCAGGTACACGGGCAGCGAGCGACTGTCGGGCAGAGGAGGCTGCGAAGTCGGGCTGGCCCAATCCGGGTGCATGGGCCAGAAGCAGTGGAAGACCCACTGGGCTGTTGACCAGGACTGACTCAGGTACACGGGCGGTGAGCGATTGCCGGGCTGAGAGAGCTGCGGAGTCGGGCCGGCCCAATCCGGGTACCTGGTGCAAAGCCGGTGGAGGCTTTGTCATTTTCAGCGTAAAACTGACAACCGTTGATTCTGTATTCGACTGTCCAGAAGAGAAGCCGTAGTCACTACGAAAACTTAGCTTCCGGATAAGTCATCTGTAACTCTAGGCCCACAGTCAGTCAGTCGTGTCTGTAAAAATTCCTAAGGGCAGTAGAGTCTTTTCCTTTATTTTTGAGTCTGTAAAAACCCTAAGGGGCTGGTAGAATATTCCTAATGTTGGGCTGCCTATAAATAGGACCCCAATCCCTAGGGTTTGGACTACCCTTTTGTGCTGAAATTAAATCCACCCTTTGGGTCACTTTGTCTCCCGTTTTTCTCTCTCCTGTGTGCGCCGCCAGGACCTGTTCCTCCCTGTTCGTGAGTTATTTGGCTCTAATCTCTTGGATGCATTTAAGCCTTGGTCCCTGGTGAATTTATTGGTTGCATTTTGTTCGGTTTGGGGAGTTATTGCGCTGGCTACGGGCTGCTGTGTTTATTTCATGAGGAGAAGCTTCTTCTGTTGCTTCTGTTCTTTACAAAGTGAGTACTAGTTCTTGCTGTTGCAAGTAGTACTACTTTTCTGTAGCTACAGTAGTCTGTGCAGCTTTTCACCTTCCCTGCACTACTTTTTGATCGAAGCTGACAGGTTCCAGAACCTTTTCTGGCTGTTTCTGGCGAAGCTACCTTCTCTGTTCGAAGCCCCCTCAGCTCCGTGAGGCAGGCTTCGATCTAACATCTTCAAAGGCTTCGCTCAATCTGCGAACTTCGTTTTTGTGTCTGAGTTGCTAGCTTCGAAGTTCTTCCTGTATGGACAGCATCGCATACTTCGAACAAGCATACTCCGAATCTATATGTTCGAAGTGCACACTTCATTAGGCTTCGAAGTTGGATTCAAAGTTTGTCTTTTCTGATAGACTTCGCTTGGATTTCTTTGTGGCGTATCAGCCTTCGTTTCTCCTTCCGAAGCTTTCCCTGTTCGAAGATAGAGTGTAGGCTTCGGACTTGTTTTTCTGTCACGTGATAGACTTCGCTTCCTTGTTCGAAGGTTGTCCTTTTGTGTGTTGTGTTCGAAGTTTTCTGTTCGAAGGTTGTGCTTCGAAGTTCTCGGTTCAAAGTGTGTTCGAAGTTTTGTATTCGAAGTCCTCACTTCGAAGCAGGCTCCGGCTTTGTCACTTTGCTCCGAAGCTCTTGGTTCGAAGCTCTGTTCGAAGTCCTGTCTTCGAAGTACACACTCCGAACCAGGCTCCGGCACTGTTTTACTTCGCTCTGAAGTACACTTCGCTTCTTACCACTTCGAACTAGGATAGACAGTGACACCTTCGGCATTTCGGACAGACTCCGTCACCAACCTCCGAAGCAGACCTCGACGTGCGAAGGGGGCTTCGCCAAGTTCCGAACAGGAGACAACTTTGGACAATAACTTCTCTCTTCAGCTTATACATACTTAGATCATTTCATTGAGAAGTTTAGGCCTGTTACACTTTGTTCATCTGTCTAGTTGCACTGCTTTAATTCTACACTGTTAATCATCAGTTGCCTCTAGGTTAGAAACCTTTAGACTTAGGCCTTCTGTTTATTTTCTGCTGCATAGTTTTTTGAGGTGCGTTGGGTATTGGGAACAGGCCATTGATTTGAAAGAATTTTTTAAGGCGCCCATTCACCCCCCCTCTGGTCGCTACTTTCGGTCCTACAAGTGGTATCAGAGCAAGGTTAGGGTTTTTCCATACCTTAACCGGTTCTAAACCCCAGTAGTGACTATGACGTCTCCTGGCAAGGTCCCATCCTTGGAAGCCTATGGCTATAATTATTGGAAGACTCGCATGCGAGCCTATCTCATGAGCCAGGGTTCGGACATATGGGACATTTGCGTTCACACCACGTTTGTCATTCTGCCAGTTACTGAGCAAGGTACTGCTGGTATCATTGCTCAGCATTTGAGCAACAGTAAGGCTGTGAACATTTTATTTTCTGGTTTAGGTCCCACTGAATTTGAGCGAGTGAGTCATCTCTCCACTGCGAGAGAGATCTGGGCTACCCTCAAGGCACACCATGAGGGAACAGCACAGGTCAAGGCTCGGCTCTATCAGACCTACCGGCGTGAATATGAGAATTTCACACAGAAGCCGGGTGAATCTGTTGAGGCTTTGTTTGGTCGCTTTCAATCGATCATTAACAAGCTTCGGGACAACAAGGCTGAGGGTGCTCAGTTAGTCTCAGATCACGAGCAGGCGCTCAAGGTTCTTCATACCTTGGACCCAAAGATCTGGGAGATCAAGGTATCATCTATCGTTGAGAGTACTTCTTACGATACCTTGACCATTTCTGAGTTGTTTAGCAAGTTGAAGGCCACTGAGGTAGATATCCAGCTGAGATCAAATCTCACTGGCTCTGGATCAAAATCCCTGGCCCTTGCTACACCTTCTGTTGATCCCTCTGCTGTGAGCTGTGCTGGGTTCTCTTTGATGTCTATCACTGAGGACCAGTTTGAGTTGTTGGGAGATGATGATTTGTGTCTCTTTAACAACCGGGTGCGTCGTGTCTATGATAAAAGAATGTTCAAAAGACACGGCACAAAATCCGGATGCTTTGAATGTGGTGATCCAGGACACTTCATCGCCGACTGCCCCAAGCGCAGTGGATACAAGAAGGGCACCGGCAGCAGCTTCCACGACACCGGCAAGCATGAGAGCCCCTCCTTCATCAAGGGCAAGCCGAAGACTCAGTTCTTCAAGAAGGCCATGAAGGACTACCGGCGAGAGAACAAGAAGCGCGACAAGGCCTTCTTCGCCGAGATGGAGAAGAGCTACTCCAAGAGATCCACGTCCTCTTCCTCTTCATCGAGCTCAAGCGATGAGGAGATCTCCATCAAGAAGGGGAAGGACAAGGATGATCCGGCAGGCCTCTGCTTCATGGCCTTCGGAGACAAGCCGAAGAGCCGCTCACACCAGCGCCGAAGATCCCGCAAGAGCTTCTGTTCAATGGCTCTTGGGGATAGAGAAGAAAAGAGCTCCTCCGACGACTCCGACGACGATGACAGCAAGGTATCATCTTATGAGCGCGAAATTGTTGATTTACTTGAGAGCAATCATCAGGAGTTGAAGTATCGGGAGAAACTGCTTAGGGGAGCTAAGAAAAGGATAGACGAGTTAGAGAGTGAGCTTGCCATGGCCAACGGCAGAATAGAAAGTCTATCTTCTTCCCCTTGCTTGGGTGTTAGCAGTGAGTGCCCGAAGTGTGAGGTGCTTCTGTGTGACCTGTCGACTCTGAAGTCCAGGTACACAGAAAGGGTTGATGAGAGGGACGCTTTGGCCACTGAGCTTGAAAGCGCTCAGCAGGAGCTGAAAGATGCTCAAGCCACTGTCGTCGCACCCTGTGTTGATTGTCCATCGCATCTAGCTGCCTTAGCTGAGCTGAAATCCAAGGGCAATGAGCATTTGGGTGATTTAGAGAGGCTGAGAGCTGAGCTTGCCCAGACTAGGCTTGAGCTTGAGACACTGTCAGTTCCACCCACTGTATGTGAGAACTGCCTGTCTCTTAGAATGGAATTAATTAAGCTGAAAGCCGAGAAGTCTGTCCAAGTAGAGAGTGAGTGTGAGACCTGCTTGTCTCAGGTGGAGGTTCTAGCTTCCTTGAGAGAGGAGCTAGCAGATTCTCAGAATGAGAACTTTTACCTCCGTTCTATCCTGAGTTGGATCAGTGCCAGAGAGCCACAGCTTGGCATGATGATCCAGCAGTTCAAGAGGCAGGATGGGTTTGGAGTAGGTTACACCTACACCAAGGCTGACTTTGAGAGTGCCATCAGCCGGGCAGTGGAGTGGAGTAAAATGACTCCAGAGCAGAGGTATCCCAAGACTCACTCCACTGAGTCTTCCCAGGCTTGTCAGCCCAAGGATGGAGTGATTCATGAGCCAACTAAAGCTCCACCCAAGAAGCCTATCTGGGTTCCTAAGCCCAAACACCTCCACTCTTCTCTAGACTCTCTTCCTGGACCCTCTCAGCCCAAGAAGACAACACCAATCACCATCAAGCCCAAGAATCCCAAGCCTCAACCACATCCCAAGAAGCCTACCTATCATTGTGAGTATTGTCAGAGAGACGGGCATCTTGCGGAGTTTTGCTTCAGGAGGAAGCGGGTTGAGAGAGCAGAGAGGGCTCGTAGTGATCAGGAGCAGTTCTACCAGCAGGGTGGTAGACTGCGTGTTCCTCGGCGCGGGGAGAGGCTGGAGGCCAGGCCGCGTCGTGTAGGTGGTGGTAGAGGAGACGGTTTTCGTGCCCATGCTCCAGTTGGTGGTGTTCGTTCCGGCAGAGTTCCAGACCGAGTTGGCTACGGTTCTGGACCTCGTGGCCGTAGGGTTAGGAAAAACCAAGGACCGCGCTTTGAGCCGCGTTTTGGTCCAAACTTTTTTGATGGTTTTCGCTTTCCATCTTTTGAGCAGATGGCTCGACACTGGTTTAGCTCTTTTGCTAAACCTGGTGCCGGACCATTTCCTCCCACTTACAGACATTAATTGTGCAGGACCGGGGACTGGAGGATGTTTGGATCATGGACTCAGGATGCTCTCGCCACATGACGGGACATCGCATATGGTTCTCCAGTCTCACTCCCCCGAGCTCCAAAGAGTACATCACTTTCGGGAATAGCGGTCAAGGGAAAGTAAGTGGCATAGGCTCAATCAGCATTTCAGACCATTTCTCTTTAAAGAATGTTGCTTTGGTTAAAAATCTGAACTTTAATTTAATCTCTATTTCGCAACTTCTTGAGGATGGTTTGGAAGTGCGTTTTAAGAAGGGCAATTCTTCTGTGGTTGATTCTAGAGGGTCTCTGGTTTGTCAGATTTTACCCTTCGGTAAAGTTTTTCGAATTGACTTCTCTAGTTCTTTTGGCCCTTCTCGCTGTTTGATTGCTGGATCTTCTTCTGAGCTCTGGAAGTGGCATAGGAGGTTAGGTCATTTGAGTTTTGATCTGCTAGTCAGGTTAAGCTCTATGGACCTCATCCGAGGATTGCCCAAGCTTAAAATGGAGAAGGATCTAGTTTGTCATCCCTGTCGTCATGGGAAAATGGTTGCCGCTTCTCACTCACCTGTGACTCAGGTGATGACTTCGTATCCAGGCGAGCTTTTACATTTGGACACTGTAGGTCCAGCTCGGGTACGCTCAGTCGGTGGGAAGTGGTATGCACTTGTGATTGTTGACGACTTTTCTCGATTCTCGTGGGTTTTCTTTTTGGAGTCTAAGGATGAAACTTTTCAATTTGTCCATGACCTGATTTTGAAGCTGAAGAATGAGAACAATGGCCGGATGCGAGCAATTCACTCCGACAACGGCTCTGAGTTCAAGAACTCTCAGTTCGTCAGCTTCTGTGGTGATCAGGGTCTGGACCATCAGTTTTCTTCTCCTTACACTCCCCCACAGAACGGTGTTGTGGAACGAAAGAACCGCACGCTAGTCGAGATGGCCAGGACGATGCTCGATGAGCATAGGACTCCTAGGCGTTTTTGGGCTGAAGCCATGAACACGGCTTGCTATCTGGCCAACCGCATTTTTCTTAGAGCTTACATTGGTAAGACATCATATGAGTTGCGTTTTGGCAGACAGCCCAAGGTGAGCCACTTGCGAGCATTTGGCTGCAAGTGCTTTGTGCTCAAGAAGGGAGGGCATTTGGACAAATTTGAGTCTCGTTGCTGGGATGGTGTTTTTCTTGGTTATGCATTGCATTCTCGAGGCTTCCGTGTTTGGAACCTCGAATCCCAGCTACTTGTCGAGACGTGTGAGGTTTCATTTGATGAGTCCTTGCCTTTGTTGACTCCTTCTTTTGAGCTTTCTGGTGATGATGAGCTCGGAGAGTCCATCTTCGAGGAAGATGAGGATACTCCAGCTGCTGTTGAGGGCGGGCCTTCTGCATCTCCCGCAGAGCCCACACCTTCTGTGACTTCGACTGATGATGAGGGCGGACCTCTGATCACTTCTTCCACTTCGATCGAGCCCCCTCAGTCGAGTCCAGAGGTGCCAGCTGCTGACTCCGGTGAGGTGACTTCAGATCACCAGGGAACCCGAGCAGTTCAGCGTGACCACCCCTCAGAGCTCATCATTGGTGATTTGACTGAGAGGACTTTGCGTTCTTCTGCCTCTCTCACTGTGTTTGCTGAATCTGCGTTTGTTGCATCTTTTGAGCCCAGAGATGTTTCTCATGCTCTTTCTGATTCTAATTGGATTAATGCTATGCAAGAAGAGCTTGAGAATTTTGTCCGCAATCGGGTTTGGACACTAGTTGAGACGCCACCTGGATGCAACCCCATAGGCACCAAGTGGGTATTCAAGAACAAACAAGGTGAAGATGGGGTTGTGGTGCGCAACAAGGCTCAACTAGTCGCCCAGGGTTATTGCCAGAAGGAAGGTATTGACTTTGAAGAAACCTTCGCTCCTGTTGCCCGTCTTGAGTCCATTCGTATTCTTCTAGCTTTTGCCATTTCGAAGGGTTTTAAGCTTTTTCAAATGGATGTTAAGAGTGCTTTTCTGAACGGGTACATAGAAGAGGAGGTTTATGTTAGGCAACCCCCCGGTTTTGAGAACCCTAAGTTTCCTCGACATGTTTTTAAATTGCACAAAGCTTTATACGGGTTGAAGCAAGCCCCCAGGGCTTGGTATGACCGGTTGAAGCAATTTTTGTTGGGGAAGGGTTTTGTGATGGGTTCTGTGGACAAAACTCTTTTCTTGCTCAGAGATGCTTCTGATTTTTTAGTTGCTCAGATTTACGTGGACGATATTATCTTTGGCGGTACTACTGATTCTCTTGTGTCCAAGTTTTCTGAGCAGATGCACAGTGAGTTTGAGATGAGCCTCATGGGTGAGCTTAAGTACTTTTTAGGGCTCCAGATCAAGCAGACCAAGGACGGCACCTTCATCCACCAAGGTAAGTACACTCGCGATATGATAAAGAAATTTGACTTTGGTGGTGAATTGAAGCCGCAGATGACCCCGATGGGCACTTCTGGGGGTTTGGACAAGGATGAGAGCGGTGTCAAGGTCAATGAGAGAGAATTTCGAGGGATGATCGGTTCGCTGTTGTACTTGACGGCAACAAGACCGGACATACAGTTCGCCGTGGGACTTTGCGCGCGTTTTCAGTCTTCACCACGCGCGTCTCACCGGCAGGCTGTCAAGCGCATTTTCAGGTATCTCACCTATGCGCCTGATCTTGGTCTTTATTATTCAGCATCATCATCTCTTGATTTATCTGGCTTTTCGGACGCCGACTTTGGTGGGTGCCGGTTGGATCGCAAGTCGACTTCCGGTACTTGCCAGTTTCTTGGTTCTTCCCTTGTATCTTGGTCTTCTCGAAAGCAATCTGGAGTTGCTCTTTCGACCACAGAGGCTGAGTACGTAGCTGCTGCTAGCTGCTGCTCACAGTTGGTTTGGATGATTTCCACTCTACGAGACTTTGGGTTGTTCTTTCCTACCAGGGTTCCATTGTTTTGCGACAGCACTAGTGCTATTAGTGTAGGGAAAAACCCGTGTCTTCATTCAAAAACCAAACATATTGATGTGCGCTTTCACTTCTTGCGGGATCAATATGAGAAAGGTGTCATTGACCTTGTTCATGTTGATACCCATCATCAGTTGGCTGACATTTTCACCAAACCCCTAGATCAGTCTACCTTTGAGCGTTTACGAGGGGATTTGGGTGTTGTGTATCCTTTTTAGGATATTTTGCGTCAGTTTTCTTCCTTCTTTACTCTTTTTCTTGAGTCCTTTTGTGTGTGTTCATATCATACATATTCACATATCACACTTTTGAGTGCTTCTGTTATATGATTGAACTGTTTTACTTATTCTAGCTGGTACATTCTTTTGATTACTTGTCAATGATCATGCTTTGGTTCAGTTCACTTGATATATCTGATATCTGTCATATGCATGGCTTTTACGCTTTCAACTTCAAAAATGATCACCGTTACTTCTGGTAACTAGCATGTGTAGGCTGAGTGCTTTTGTTATCTGCTACATGCCTTGTAGCTAGTTCATCACATAGATGCAGATATGCAACTTGGACATCTTTATGCTTTAACATGGAAAATGAGCTATGACAATAAACTCAATGAAAATTCCATGCCTTTTTATGCTTGAATTGAAAAGATCCAAGTGGGTTTGCTTTGTCGCATTGCATTGTTCTGGATCGCTTACCATAGCACATTGGTATGAACTAGGACAGTGTAGTGTATGCCAAGACCAATGTCTTAAGCTTCTGATGGTCCAGTTTTGGCCTAGGCTTGACTTGGTCGGTTAGCATAAGGTTTGACATGCAAATAACCCTTGGCAAAAATAAAAAAAGGGAAAATGAAAAAGCCTGAACATTTAAAAATTAACAAGTTTGCTGAAGCACTTTGTTTTTGGACAATGCTTATCTTGGTAGATATCAGTTAGCTTCTGCATCTCATGCTTTACCTTGCTTGTTTACTGGAAAGTGTGGTGATGTTTTTGTTTGCAAAAACTGAACAATGCGTGCTAAATGACTTTCTTTAGATATCATTTGTTGCACTGATCATGCCATGTGTCTTAGATAGTATCTCTTTTGCTGTACCTGTTAGATGTTGTAACTGCAGTCAATCATATTTGAGAAGCATGCTTTCTACACTCCACCTGCATCCCAGTTGCATTCACTGCATATTTTAGGGGGAGTCGCATTTTAGGGGGAGTCCGTGTCTCTTTTTGAGTGCTTGATGAGTTCACTTGTCAACAAGGGGGAGAAATTTTGGGATCAAAGTTTAAGGGGGAGTTCTTACTCTGTTGATATCCTTGTTGTAACTCTGTTGATATCCTTGTTGTTCTGAAATCGCACTCATTTTGAGCTTTTGTGTTTTTGGTTAACCATAATGACCGCTTCTTGCTTTTGTTTGGCTTTTGGTCATTAAGGTTAAACTTTTACCTTATTTTTCTTCTTCTTTGTTTTCTTGTGTTTTGTTTTCGTGTTTCCACATTTGTTCGCAGGTGCTGAAGAGCTGAGAAAAGAGGAGTGTTGACAATGCACTCATCAAGGGGGAGATTGAGGAGCCATGCTGAATAGCGTGGGCCTCATGGCTCCAGAAGTGATGAGTCATTGTCAACGATAGTCAAAGAGGACTGAAGAAGAAGAAGAGATCTGCTGGTTCATGGGCCGCGTGTGACTCAGGTACACGGGCAGTGAGCGACTGTCGGGCAGAGGAGGCTGCGAAGTCGGGCTGGCCCAATCCGGGTGCATGGGCCAGAAGCAGTGGAAGACCCACTGGGCTGTTGACCAGGACTAACTCAGGTACACGGGCGGTGAGCGATTGCCGGGCTGAGAGAGCTGCGGAGTCGGGCCGGCCCAATCCGGGTACCTGGTGCAAAGCCGGTGGAGGCTTTGTCAGTTTCAGCGTAAAACTGACAACCGTTGATTCTGTATTCGACTGTCCAGAAGAGAAGCCGTAGTCACTACGAAAACTTAGCTTCCGGATAAGTCATCTGTAACTCTAGGCCCACAGTCAGTCAGTCGTGTCTGTAAAAATTCCTAAGGGCAGTAGAGTCTTTTCCTTTATTTTTGAGTCTGTAAAAACCCTAAGGGGCTGGTAGAATATTCCTAATGTTGGGCTGCCTATAAATAGGACCCCAATCCCTAGGGTTTGGACTACCCTTTTGTGCTGAAATCAAATCCACCCTTTGGGTCACTTTGTCTCCCGTTTTTCTCTCTCCTGTGTGCGCTGCCAGGACCTGTTCCTCCCTGTTCGTGAGTTATTTTGGCTCTAATCTCTTGGATGCATTTAAGCCTTGGTCCCTGGTGAATTTATTGGTTGCATTTTGTTCGGTTTGGGGAGTTATTGCGCTGGCTACGGGCTGCTGTGTTTATTTCATGAGGAGAAGCTTCTTCTGTTGCTTATGTTCTTTACAAAGTGAGTACTAGTTCTTGCTGTTGCAAGTAGTACTACTTTTCTGTAGCTACAGTAGTCTGTGCAGCTTTTCACCTTCCCTGCACTACTTTTTGATCGAAGCTGACAGGTTCCAGAACCTTTTCTGGCTGTTTCTGGCGAAGCTACCTTCTCAGTTCGAAGCCCCCTCAGCTCCGTGAGGCAGGCTTCGATCTAACATCTTCAAAGGCTTCGCTCAATCTGCGAACTTCGTTTTTGTGTCTGAGTTGCTAGCTTCGAAGTTCTTCCTGTATGGACAGCATCGCATACTTCGAACAAGCATACTCCGAATCTATATGTTCGAAGTGCACACTTCATTAGGCTTCGAAGTTGGATTCGAAGTTTGTCTTTTCTGATAGACTTCGCTTGGATTTCTTTGTGGCGTATCAGCCTTCGTTTCTCCTTCCGAAGCTTTCCCTGTTCGAAGATAGAGTGTAGGCTTCGGACTTGTTTTTCTGTCACGTGACAGACTTCGCTTCCTTGTTCTAAGGTTGTCCTTTTGTGTGTTGTGTTCGAAGTTTTCTGTTCGAAGGTTGTGCTTCGAAGTTCTCGGTTCAAAGTGTGTTCGAAGTTTTGTATTCGAAGTCCTCACTTCGAAGCAGGCTCCGACTTTGTCACTTTGCTCCGAAGCTCTTGGTTCGAAGCTGTGTTCGAAGTCCTGTCTTCGAAGTACACACTCCGAACCAGGCTCCGGCACTGTTTTACTTCGCTCCGAAGTACACTTCGCTTCTTACCACTTCGAACTAGGATAGACAGTGACACCTTCGGCATTTCGGACAGACTCCGTCACCAACCTCCGAAGCAGACCTCGACGTGCGAAGGGGGCTTCGCCAAGTTCCGAACAGGAGACAACTTTGGACAGTAACTTCTCTCTTCAGCTTATACATACTTAGATCATTTCATTGAGAAGTTTAGGCCTGTTACACTTTGTTCATCTGTCTAGTTGCACTGCTTTAATTCTACACTGTTAATCATCAGTTGCCTCTAGGTTAGAAACCTTTAGACTTAGGCCGTCTGTTTATTTTCTGCTGCATAGTTTTTTGAGGTGCGTTGGGTATTCGGAACAGGCCATTGATTTGAAAGAATTTTTTAAGGCGCCCATTCACCCCCCCTCTGGTCGCTACTTTCGGTCCTACACAAAGCTACTCGCCCGGGGTATACCACGATATGGAACATGGTGAACACCTCGAGGAGCAAAACCTCTCCGTGAAGTACGAGGAGCCTCAAAAGCAGGACGATAGTACAACTCAGACTCATGCATACCTAAAGATGGGTAATGCATGTCCTGGTAACTCATCGCCTGAGAGCGTCGCTCATCCTTGATGCGACGAAAACAGAACCCAATCAAATGACCCGCCCGCTGACAGTAGGAACAATGGAAAATTCTCCTAGGGGCACTCTCATGGGTCTTAGGAGCAACTCTCACAGGCTCCTTGGGCTTCTGCTGAGTGGTTTTCTTGGGAGGATTTTTCTTGGCAGGAGGAGTGGTTTTCTTTGGTGGTCGGGTAGGCTTTTTGGCTGATGGGGTGTCTAACAGAGCTCTCTCTTTCTCTAAGGTAGTGGGTGAGGTGAAAACAGTTTTGTTCTTACTGTCTGAAGAAATTCTCTCAAAAGCCAAACCTAGAGCTACCCCTGCTCTGTCAGCACACATCTTGGTTTTAGCCAAGAGCAAATCCATCCTAAACCTTTCCCTCAGTGCATTTGTTAACCACGGAAAGAAGGTATTCATTTTCTGACATGAGGTTCTCAGCTCGCTCTCTAACAGTGCCTAGCTGGTCCTTAAGGGTAATGCACGTGTCACAAACAGGCTGCACATCCTTAGAACTACCGGCCCTCTCCAATCTAGCCTCTAAATCATGAACATGCTTATCACGTAAATTAATGCTCTCGCGTAATAAAGAATAGTTCATGCATTCAATAATATCATGAGGTCTAGAATCAACCACCAAAAGCTACTTCTGTGCAGTCTCAAGCTCAGAAAGAATTTGAGCATGTACAGAACGCAACTGAGAAAGCTCACCCATGACAACAGAGCAAGATTCACAATCAGCATCATTTACTTTAGACTTAAGCATGGCATACTCAGTAGAAACAGATTCTAGCCTAAGTCTAAGGTCTTTTCTTTCTCTAGCAGCTTGCACAAGTAATCTATCCTGACCAAGAACTACTTCATTCAGCTCATCTAATTTAATTAAAAGCTAGTCAGATGATAGAGGTACCTCAGATGAGTCAAGCTCATCGCCGCTGAGATCGCTGTCGGCCATGAAGCAAAGGCCTGTGAAGTCTCGTCCCTTCTTGTCCTTCTTGTCCTCCTTCCTTGGGGACTCCTCCTCCTCAGAGCTCGACTCCTTAGTTGAGGAAGTGTCGATGTCACTGAGAGCATCAACAAACGCTCTAGAAGCGGCTTTGGCTACTCTCTTAGCCACCTTGCCGCGCTTGCCCTTCACAAAGGGTTTCCTCTCCTTTTTGTGGTATTTGGGGCGCTCACTCTCATCTCTCTTTTCGAGCTTAGGGCAATTTGCCTTGATATGAGAAGTATCGCCACATTCAAAGCAACCACTAAAACCACTTCTCCTCTGATCCCGTCTCTCATGATGAAAATGGGTGAACCTTCTGGCAATGAGAGCAAGCTCATCATCATCCAAAGTGTCCACCTGCTCCTTTGTGACGGAGACCATGGGGGATAGAGAAAAACCATCTGCAAGAACACAAGTACCAGATGTGCTTGGTTCTGCAGCGGTGCCACGGCTAGTGCTAGAAACCAATGCCAATGGCTGTGGCAAAGAGCTTCTGTGCACTGCAAGAGATGCCTTGGCAATCTCTGTGGACTTCAGCTTGCTAAAGAGCTCATCACAGGTCAATGTGTCATAACCTGTGGACTCCAATGCTGGATATCTTTACTTCCCATATGCTACGGTCAAGAGCATAGAGAAGCTTGATAGCCCTGTCATGATCATTGTGAGCAAGCGTCCCGTTGGACCGCAAGTTACTCACTATAGCATCAAAGTGTGAAAACATGGCATCTATAGATTCACCAGGTGCCTGCACAAACAGCTGATACTGTTGATTGTCTGTGCTTTGGCGCCTGGCCTTGATCTGAGTAGAGCCCTCATGAAAGATAGTGAGAGTGGTCCAAATTTCCCTAGCAGTCCTAAGGTGCTGCACCCTATCAAACTCAAACCAATGAACAGTATATTCCTCGCCTTGGAGTTGGCATTATACTGATCTTTTTCTGTTTGAGAGGTGCGAGTCTAAGGGATGGAGTATTGTGAGTCCACAATATCCCAAATTGCATTTCCTTGGCTTAGCAAGTAAGCCTCCATGCACACCTTCCAGTATGCAAAGTCAGTCCCATCGAACAGAGTAATTTTACTAGCTCTGTCCATGTCACCAATAGATCACAAAACCGGTTAAGGTCAACTGGTGATCTTAAGCTGCTCTGATACCAATTGTTGGACCGAAAACAATGACCAAAGGGGGGTGAATGAGAGCTTTTAAAATTTCAGGCTAAAAACAGCCTTCGGTTTTAATTCTGTCTACTGCGGAACAGGCTTCGAACATCAACCTTCGAAGGTCTGGTTCGGAGGTATTTGACAGCTCCGAACACAGGCTTCGCAAGGAGTAAAAGTCCGAAGCCAAGCAGACTTCGCTCCACCCACAACCCCGAAGACAACTCTGCTAAGTCAGTGCAGGCTCCGCACACAGGGTGCTTCGAGCAGGCTTCGCACTTCACCCTTCGCGAGAGTAGACTACCCTCTGAGGACTTCGACCTAATACTTAGCGACACCAACTGGTGCTGGGCTTCGTACTACGAAGGTCTAAACGCACACTATGCGGACTTCGCTAAGGGCCTCGACACGAGAATCAAAACGGGCTTCGATCAGGGCTTCGCTAGTAAACAGAGAGGTCTAGCCTCTTGTTACACAGAGCGAACGCGCACTGAGAAACACACTTCGCACACAACACACTTCGCCAACGCAGGCTTTGATGCACTGCCACAAGTCACTCAGGGTGACACACAAATGGTCGAAGTATGCAACGAGGTATGTAAAACAAGCTCAAGCAAAATGCACACAGAAGCAGGGCTTCGCCGCTTGAACAGGGAACACAGTAAAAGAACTCACTGGATGAATACAATGTATGAGGGGCTAGTACAGGAGCTCAACAGTAAATGCTCAAAGTGTTGAATGTTACCTACCCAACTCCCATATTTATAGCCCACAGTTCACCCAAGTGAAATGACTACTTTACCCCTAGGGTTTACACCAGTTTTGTCTCTACAGAACAGAGGGGTACAAAAGGTAATCAACTTTATTCTGGAGGCTTCTCTGTCAGCTTTGCAGAGAGGACAGCGTCAGCTTTTTGCAGAGCAGACAATGTCATCCTTTGCAGTCTCTGACCTTTCTGAAGCCCCCCTTCGCACGCGAGGGGTGCGGTAGCTTCGGTGAGAAGCCTTTAGCCTAATGGCCTTCGCTTTACCGAAGTCAGCCTCCGATACAGTGACGGTTTTGAGCCGAAGCCGTCAAAGCCCTTGGGCCTTCGCACCAACATCTCCGGAGTGGACCACCACGGCTTCGCAGCTACTCCTAGCTCGAACTCCGTCAGTCCGTGTACCGAAGCCATGCATGGCCGAAGCACCACAAGTCAACCTCGCTCCGGAGCTAGCCTCGCTCCGAAGCCTTCCTCACTACGAAGCCCCACCTTCGGAGTACCACACTTTGAAGTCCCTCCTTCGTCCAAGGCCTCCGCACGAAGCATTCCATGAGCACTTCGTCGCAGTGTCTCTCCCCGAGCACACTCCTCGACGAGCCTCACCCGGACCATGCCTTCGATGCGCCTCGACTTCTGAGACCTTTGTCGGGTACCTTCGAATGTCTCCCTCCGGAGCACACTTCGAACGCCTTGCCTCCACAGAGGACTTGATCCACCATACTCCGAAGTCACTCCATCCGGAGTACCCTTCGAAGTGCCTCGCCTCCGAGGACTTTGTCTCGGAGTACCTTCACCCGGAGCAACGCTTCGCACTTACTTCCTTCTCTTGGTGCACCTCGACCCGAGGTCCGACCTGGACCCCTTCGCAGCCACCGTGACGGAGCTCCCCGCTCCCCTGGCATCAAGCCTCCCGCTTGACCCAGGTTCACCTGCTACGAACCGTCCGTCGCCTCCGTGGTCCCCTGCGCATCACAGACAAGTGTATCCAGTACTCCGGAGACCTCTCCGGGTTAGCAACCTTCGGCACACACTCCGGTGTACCGCCCAAAGTACCGAGACCTTCGGTACAAACCCAATCATCGTGTACTGTCGGACCCCTCCGACAGGCACACTACGCTGCAACAGTTGCAGCAACCAAACCACCGAACCCTTCGGTGAAACCACCTCTGAACACCTTCGGAGTTCCAACCTCCGAGCCCCCTTCGGAGGTACCCCTTCGAACCAGAGGTTAATAGCTTGTCAATCACTCATCACAAACACCGAAACCAACCCTTGGTTTCTCAACTCCATTCAGATTACTATTCGGAGATGAAGCTATGACTCCAACGGAGCTCAAAGGAGGATCACTTCACAGCACCGAACCGGAGATTGAAGAAGAAAGACAAGCTTCGCTAGATTTATCAGAAGAAATAAGACTTCGAGCTGTGGCCAATTTATCAAAGTATCACCAGCAGATGAAGGCTTGGTTTGACCCGAAGGTTAAGATCAATGAGCTTAGGCCGGGTCATCTTGTTCTGCGAAGCATTATAGCGCCAGGAAAATTAGGAAATAAATGGGAAGGTCCGTACCTAATTGTTCGTTCAGGACGTCCTGGCTCTTTTAAACTAGCTAATTTAGAAGGTGAAGAGTTAGCACATACTTGGCATGTGGAGGACCTAAAGCAATACTTCGCATAAGGGCTCCTTGTAAATCACTTGTAATCATCTTCTGAATTAATAAAGCATATGGTTCAGATAGTGCCTTCCCCTCATAAGCTTCCAGCTTCCGAGTGGACGCACTGGAACCGCGGGGTTGACCGAGAGGGAAGTGTCATAAAGCTGAATCATATTTTCGGACTTCGAACCATTGGTTCGAAGTTTCCAACGTGGGGGCTGACATAATCCGGAGTCCAAGCCACCGGCTTGTAGGCATCCGTAAAAGAGCCCAAAACCACATCATACAGAGTCCAAGCCATCGACTGGTAGACATCCGTAAAAAGAGTCGAAGGTGACCAAAATATGCGGAGCCCAAGCCACTGGCTTGTAGGTATCCATAAAAAGAGTCGAAGGTGACCAAACTATGCGGAGTCCAAGCCACTGGCTTGTAGACATCCGTAAAAAGAGTCCAAAGAGACCACTGCGAACTCCGAACCACTAGTTTGACAGAATTCGCAAAAAAGAGCCGAAGGTGGCCAAAACAAAACAGAGTTTGAGCCATGAGCTTCGAATGTCTGTTAAGATAGTCCAAAGTGACAAATTATCTAAGACACTAAAGTGTCCGGAAAGTTATCTCAAGTAATTTCTTTCAAAAACAAAGGGTACTAAGTTGGCATTCTTCATACTACAAATAGTCGAAGACATTTTATAAGATTTTAAAAGATCTTTAAATTACAGAGGGGCTCCGAACTCCCAAAATTGTACTCCGAAGTTTTTCTTTGTGCCTAACCATCTTTGAATACAATTCGAAGTTGCTCACACCCAAAGAGGGGTAATAAATAGGGAGACAATTTTGAATTGACATTTATTATTCAAGCAAATATGATTACATCTACAAATATGATTACATCATGAAAAATTGGTATCTATACCAAGAAGGAATCAAAGGCCTCTTTGATCTCTAGAGCTAGGGTTGGAACAACTAGTTCCAGTACCAGGACTTCTAACAACTTTACGTTTAACTCTCCTGCCTCCCTTCGAAGCTCTAAAGTCCTTCTGTTCTTGTTGAAGCTCGGCCCATGTTCGAAGTCGTTCGGGGCTTCTTTCCCAGCTTCCAAGTTCTTCAGGCTTTTTACCTTGAGTTTCATCTTCGTCTTCAGACCATATAATGTCTTCAGAAGATGAAGTTTCCAAGTTAACCTCTTTTTCTTCCTCTTTAATATAAGATAATATATCTTTGTTTACTTCGGGCGTAATTGCACCGGAGCTATCTCGAGGAACTAAAAATCGAGGGTGCTTGTAAACTTTTAAAAGATCAAAGGTAGTCCATAATGAGCGAAGTTCATCGTTAATGTCTAACACTTCGACATCTTCCATATGAGGCAAAGCCTAAAAACATGATAAACAAATTTTCATTCATAAATGTACATAAGCGTAAAGCTT
Source organism: Zizania palustris (assembly GCA_019279435.1). NCBI lineage: Eukaryota > Viridiplantae > Streptophyta > Magnoliopsida > Poales > Poaceae > Zizania > Zizania palustris. The sequence goes on along the minus strand of JAAALK010000283.1, from coordinate 105,119,264 downwards.
TACATAGTCAAAAATCCTAAGACATATCTAAACCTGCGGGTTCGGAGGAGGCTGACTACTCGAAGCTTGGGTCCGAGCCTGCTTCTGGCGCTGTCCTTCGTCAATCCAGGCCTTGATCGCAGAACGACCTTCGGCTCTCCATGAAGTTTGGAAGGCTTGCCAAGCAGCGGCCACACCTTCGGAAGGAGTGAGAAGCTGATCGTCGTCGAAGGTAATTGGGCACTCTCCTGCGCTCGGAGCTATCGGTCGACCTAGATCCTCGTAGTAACGAAGTAGTCCAACGGCAGCCACTTGTCCGGAGAGTTCTCCGTAACGAATGCCTACTGTCTTCATCTGCTTTGCTACTCCTTGAATCCTTTTTAGCCGGCGCAGCAAGGTAATGTTGTCATCTGAAGGAAGTGTTCCAGTAGTACCGAAGTACTCCAAAACGCCTAGCAGTTGATCCATAACCTCCGCAACAACCTTCTCGGACTTCAGCTTATCTTCGATTAGCGCATCCTTCGCCGAAGTTAGCCCTTCCAGAACTCCGGAGAGTCTAGCAGCCTCTGTAGTCAAGGAATTCTTTTGATTCAAAAGCTGGCTAGCTTCCTCTCGGAGCATGACAAGCTCGGTCCCCGCATTAGCGTGCTCCGCCCGCATCTTTTCAACTTCTGCTTGAAGCACTATTCTTTCTGCTTCAAGCTCCTTGTGCGCAGCCTCCAAGCCTTGTCTGGCCCTGCGCTCCGTTGACACCATGCTGTCCATATGAGTCACTCGGCCTTCGGAGATAGTGAGATTCCGTTGAAGAGTTGCGTTTTCCTCTCGAAGGCGAGCGATTTCTCGTTCATTTGATATATTCGCAGCTCGGGCCAAGACTATTTGCTGCGAAAAGAAAAAACCAAGGTAAGAAATTATTTGTATGTAAATTTGATGTTATTTCAAAGATGCTTCGTACCTGGTAGGCTGCACGTTCCATGGCAGCATTAAGCTCCGAGCTCTCCGCCTCACTCAGGATGGCCACCAACTCCGTCTCCCCAACTTCGCGACTAGCTCGATCCAAAGGTTCGAGTAATGTCCGAAGCCCAGTTCTTCGCTCTAGGAAAGGAGCTAGAAGGGGGAGCATGCTTAAAGCTTGTTGGTCATCTTCATGTGACGAAGGCCCGTAGTGTTGAGCTGTAGTCTTCTGAGCCCCCGGAGACTGCCCCCCTCGGTAGATTGGCTCTTGTCTGTTGACTCAGACGGAGTTGGTTCGGAGCTCGCAGCAGGGAGGGAGTCCATCTTTCCTTTGCCTTTTCCAGGCCCCATCTGAGTGGCTCCTGGGATTGGCTCCGAAGTTATCGAAGGTCCAGGGATTGTATCTTCCGGACGGACCTCTTCTATGGAAGTGGACTCTGTAAAAACAAAAGTATTATACATCGTATAAATACACAAAATAAATATAAAAGAATTATTCGAAGTTTACCTTCGACATTTTGACGGCGGGTGAGCATCGGACTGCTTGGCGGATCGAAGGCGAGATCTTCGTCCGAATCAAGCGTCAAGTCTTTGACTGTTGGAGCGTTCTCCTGAGCAGTCGTTGTTGCTTCATCCGGAATCGAAGCTGCAGGGACTTCGATTCCACTTTCATCCACAGGAGCTTCGTCCTGAAGTAAATCCTCTTGAGCGGCCGGAGTCCTCGTTTGCTCAAGGTTGACTTGAGACCCCGGCACGCTCGCAGCATCTTCAATATGCGTATCTGGTTGAGCTGCATCTTCATCAATCAACCTCACAAGTAACCTACCTTCGTCCTCCTGAGAATCGGAGATTGAAGCTCAAGGACTCGAAGGCGCAGGGTTTTTTGGCTTTCGAGCCACCTTTTTGACCGGAGTCTTGGCGGAGCTCGAAGTTCATGCTTCAGCTTTCCTCTTCTTGGGCCCTTTTTCCGAAGGCACCCAATCCAACAAAGGAGGTGGAACCACTTCAAGCAGCCCCCATACTCGGTTAGATCTCTCTCAACTACCAACCAACTTGATTCTCCATTCCTTTTTAGTCGGAGTTGGGACGCCCAGAATCTTTTCCGAAGCTCTTACAATCTGCTCCGAAGTTATAGGGGCTGAAGAGGCTGAAAAACAAGTTAAGTTAGTTGCTCCTTCGAATGAATATGCATAATATATGTTGTTTTCGATGTTACTTGCAGGGCTCAAAGTTGAAGTAATCTTGCGAAGACCGCCTTCCGAGTCCTCTTCGAAAGTGATTGGCCAGTTGGCCATCAACGGAGGGATTTGGAGCTCGAGGAACTCTTCGGCTAAGTCTCGCCTGCTTAACCGTTGACTAATCTTTTGAAGCAAGCTGAGGCGAGCTTCGAGCTGGCCCGGATCCGGATGCACAAGGGCTTCCTTTCGGAAGATGATATCTTGAAGGGGTCCAGCTAGGCGATTGCTCGCCCCAACTTCGGCGTAAAACCACTTCAGGATCCAATCGGTGTACCATCTTGCATTGATGGCCTTAGCAGGAAACCGAAGGGCGTATTCATCCCGAAGCCTGAAATTGATGCTTCCTAAGGCCACCACCAGCTTTTCACCTCCGGAGCCTACGAAGGTCTTCGGCTAGCACGAAGCTCTGTGCAGTGCTGCGAAGATCTCTGCCCTCCCTTCACAACCTTCAGCTCGCAATGCCCATTCGAAGATGGCGAGACGAGCTAATGCGTTCGGAGAAAGTTGGGGGAGATTGACATGGAACAGATCCAATACCTCAGCCAAGAAATCCACTGCCGGAAGACCTAAGCCAGCTTCGAAGAAGGCTTCAAAGACGACTACTTCTCCGGGTCTTGGTGACGTGATAACTTCCTTTCCAGGTTTGTGGATCATAACTCCCGAACTAATTTTGCCCTCTACTGCGGCCGCCAGTGATTCTCTTTTGAAGGTTGAAGGCCCCAGCTGGAAGGATTGATCCATGTATTTTGTTGATGCCGGGAAGAGGCCTTGATCGCCAACATTTTGGGGATTTCCTCCTCCCGCCGCCATGGTTGTTGCTGCGGGTGTTGGAGTTGCCATCACCAATGACGCAGCCGCTGCTGCAGCAGCAGCCTGCTGTCGAGCCAGGGCTGAAGGTGCTCCAGAACCTTTGGTTTTCACCATTGAAACTAATGAGTTGCTTTGGAAGAAGAATGGAGGCTAGGGCTCAAAGAATGGCTTGTTTGCAAGAAAGCGGTTGAAAGGTACTCAGGAAAGGTCTAGGCTCTCTATTTATAGCCCAGACTTTACATTTTTTACCGTTTGTCCATGCCGTTTCACATTCTTGCCCGTTACTTTTTTCCGAAATTAATGCATTGCGTAACTTTCGTTAGAAGAAAGAAGCCAACGGCTATTTCTTCTACGTCTAAAAAGGCTTTCGGGCTTCCTGAGTTAGTTCTAAGATAGTTCGAAAGTAATTGTCTTAAAACTGATTCGAAGCGTACATCCCCACATAGTTCGGAGATGGTTTAAATCTGTTAACCCCTACGCATGATTATTTTTCTTGCGTATATTGCTCTCCTAACATTACAGGCTTAGCGGAGGAGCGTATTCGAGGGGCTACTGTTGGGGGAAAATATTCCATATTCAGGGTTACTGCAGTGACAAGATAAAGACTGGTGATTAAGCTAAAGACTTCCAACATATACCTTCGAAGATACATTGAATCAAGTTTGAAGCATGATGACAGGCTCTAGTTCGGAGTACATCTTCGAACTTAAACTCTTCCAGGATCTTCCTTGCCAGCTAAGATGGAAGACTTATCTTCTTTCTTGTTAGATTAGTCTTTTACCATTTTAGCCCTATTGAGGGCACCGAATAGTTTCCACTATGTCGGTTGTAATAGAGGGGTAAATAGGTCTTTTCCTTAATGTTTGGGCCTATAAATACCAGCCGTTTTACCCTGTAATAGGGACCGAATACAAGTTATTCAATATACACATTCAAACTATTCTAAGTTATTATCCTTTCGGAGACTTAGAACAGTTCTCTTCGCAAACACTTCATTTGTTAGTTTCTAATCTTCAGAAACCTGTTAGAGTAATCTTTTACGCCAACAAGTAGCGAGAGAAATCGTCGACAATAACTAATACATACCACTTGCCGCCTAAAGAACTAACCCGAGAAGGACCTACAGTGTCCATGTGGAGAAGTTCTCCGGGTTGTTCAGTCATCACTGTGGTGACTGGCGAATGCGAAGCAGCAATCATTTTTCTATGTCGACAAGGAGCGCAGACTAAATTCTTCTCAAACTTGAGCTTGGGCAATCCTCGGATCAGACCTAGGGCACTCAGACGAGTGAGAAACTCAAAGCTCATATGCCCTAGTCTCCTATGCCACTTCCAAAGCTCAGAAGTAGAATGTGCAACAAGACAATGAGAAGAACCAGATGACTCTGAAAAATCAGCTCCAAAAACTCTCCCAACTCTAAAGATCTTACAGACCACAACGCCATCAGAATTGAGCACTTGTGAAGTATCGCGATGAAATCGCACTTGGAAGACCTCATCAAGCAACTGAGATACAGAAAGCAAATTGTATCCCAGGATTTCAACCAAAGCAACATCTTTGAGAGTGAAATTCGAGTTAATTCTTACCACACCTTTACCTTTCACTCTACTCCTTCGATTGTTTCCGAAGGTGATATGTTCCCTTTGCTTGGTTGTGGTGAGGCTGGAGAACCATGCTGCAACTCCGATCATATGGCGCGAACAACCGGAGTCCATGATCCACGTGCCCTCCAAGCCTCGGTCTGCCGCCTACACATGATAAGAGAATCTCGATCGCTCAGTGCTGGGGTGAGTGAAAATATGACGAGGCATCCAGCACTGAGTGACACGAGTAGTAGGCACAGAAAAAGTAGACTGTCTACGTACAGGATAATCAGAATGATGCAAAGTGTGAGGTCTACCTACATGCTGTGATCTAACAACATGACGAGGTCTCCTACTCTGACGAGGTACAAAGCAACTCACCCGGGGTCTACCACCATATGGAACATGGTGAACACCTCGAGGAGCAAAACCTCTCCGAGAAGCACGAGGAGCCTCAAACACAGGACGATAGTACAACTCAGACTCATGCATACCTAAAGATGGGTAATGCATGTCCTGGTAACTCATCGCCTGAGAGCGTCTCTCATCCTTGATGCGACGAAAACATAACCCAACCAAATGACCAGCCCACTGACAGTAGGAACAATGAAAAAATCTCCTAGGGGCACTCTCATGGGTCTTAGGAGCAACTCTCACAGGCTCCTTGGGCTTCTGCTGAGTGGTTTTCTTTGGAGGGTTTTTTCTTGGCAGGAGGAGTGGTTTTCTTTTGAGCTCGGGTAGGTTTCTTGGCTGATGGAGTGTCTAACAGAGCTCTCTCTTTCTCTAGGGTAGTGGGAGAGGTAAAAACAGTTTTGTTTACACTATCTGAAGGAATCCTCTCAAAACCCAAACCTAGAGCTAACCCTGCTCTGTCAGCACACATCTTGGTCTTGGCCAAGAGCAAATCCATCCTACCCTTACCCTCAGTGCATTTATTAACCACAGAAAGAAGGTATTCATTTTCAGACATGAGGTTCTCAGCTCGCTCTCTAACAGTGCCTAGCTGGTCCTTAAGGGTAATGCAAGTGTCACAAACAGGTTGCACATCCTTAGAACTACCGGCCCTCTCCAATCTAGCCTCTAAATCATGAACATGTTTATCACGTAAATTAATGCTTTCGCGTAATAAAGAACAGTTCATGCAATCAATTATATCATGAGGACTAGAATCAACCAACAAAAGCTGCTTCTGTGCAGTCTCAAGCTCAGATAGAGTTTGAGCATGTACAGAACGCAACTTAGCAAGCTCACCCATGACAACAGTACAAGATTCACATTTAGCATCATTAACTTTAGACTTAAGCATGGCATACTCAGTAGAAACAGATTCTAGCCTAAGTCTAAGGTCTTTTCTTTCTCTAGCGGCTTGCACAAGTAATCTATCCTGACCAAGAACTACTTCATTCAGTTCATCTAATTTAATTAACAGCTGGTAAGAAGATAGTGGTACCTCAGATGAGTCAAGCTCATCGCTGCTGTGATCGCTGTCGGCCATGAAGCAAAGGCCGGTGAAGTCTCGTCCCTTCTTGTCCTTCTTGTCCTCCTTCCTTGGGGACTCCTCCTCCTCAGAGCTCGACTCCTCAGTTGAGGAAGTGTCGATGTTGCTGAGAGCAGCAACAAATGCTCTGGAAGCTGCTTTGGCTACTCTCTTAGCCACCTTGCCGCGCTTGCCCTTCACAAAAGGCTTCCTCTCCTTTTTGTGGTATTTAGGGCGCTCACTCTCATCTCTCTTTTTGAGCTTAGGGCAATTGGCCTTAATATGAGAAGTGTCGCCAGACTCAAAGCAACCACTAAAACCACTTCTCCTCTGATCCCGTCTTTCATGATGAAAACGAGTGAACCTTCTGGCAATGAGAGCAAGCTCATCATCATCCAGAGTGTCCACCTGCTCCTCAGTGACGAAGACCAGGGAGGACAAAGCAAAACCCTCTGCAAGAACACAAGTGCCAGATGTGCTTTGTTCTGCAGTGGTGCCACGGCTAGTGCTAGAAACCAATGCCAATGGCTGTGGCAAGGAGTTCCTGTGCACTACAAGAGATGCCTTGGCAATCTCTGTGGACTTCAGCTTTCTGAAGTGCTCATCACAGGTCAATTTGTCATAACATGAGGACTCCTCAATGCTGGATATCTCCACTTCCCATATGCTACGGTCAAGAGCATAGAGAAGCTTGATAGCCCTATCGTGATCATTGTAAGCAAGCGTCCCGTTTGATCTCATGTTACTCACTATCGCATCAAAGCGAGAAAACATGGCATCTATAGATTCACCACGTGCCTGCACAAACAGCTGATACTGTTGATTGTATGTGTTTTGGCGCCTGGCCTTGATCTGTGTAGAGCCCTCATGAAAAATAGTGAGTGTTGTCCAAATTTCCTGAGCAGTCCTAAGGTGTTGCACCCTATCAAACTCACTTCTACTCAAACCAATAAACATTATATTTCTAGCCTTGGAGTTGGCATTATACTGATCCTTCTCTGTTTGAGAGGTGCGAGTATCAGGGATGGAGTACTGTGAGTCCACAATCTCCCAAATTGCATTTCCTTGGCTTAGCAAGTAGGCCTCCATGCGCACCTTCCAGTAGGCAAAATCAGTCCCATCGAACAGAGGAATTTTACTGGCTCTGTCCATGTCGCCAAGAGATCACAAAACCGGTTAAGGTCAACTGGTGATCTTAACCCACTCTGATACCAATTGTTGGACCGGAAACGGCGACCAGAGGGGGGGGGGTGAATGGGAGCTTTTAAAATTTTAGGCTAAAAATAGCCTTCTGTTTTAACTCAGTCTACTGTGGAACAGGCTTCGAACACAACCTTCGAATTTCTGGTTCGGAGGTATTTGACGGCTCCGAACACAGGCTTCGCAAGGAGCAAAAGTTCGAAGCCAAGAAGACTTCGCTCCACGTATACCCGAAAAACCAACTCCGCTAAGTCAGTACAGGCTCCACACACAGGGTGCTTCGAGCAGGCTTCGCACTTCACCCTTCGCAAGAGTGGACTACCCTCTAAGGACTTCGACAAAGTACTTAGCGACAGCAACTGGTGCTGGGCTTCGTACACTGAAGGTCTAACCGCACTCTAACAGACTTCGCTAGGGGCTTAGACACGAAAAGCAACACGGGCTTCGCTCAGGGCTTCGCTAGTAGGCAGCGAGGTCTAGCCTCCTGTTACACAGAGCGAACGCACACTGAAAAGCACACTTCGCCAAGACAGGCTTTGGTGCACTACTACTAGCGAGGTATGCAAACAAGGTCAAGCAGAAACTCAACACAGAAGCAGGGCTTCGCTGCTTGAACAAGGAACACTAAAAATGAACTCACTGGATGAATACAAAGAGAGGTGGCTAGTACAGGAGCTCAACGGTAAATGCTCAAAGTGTTAAATGTTACCTACACAGCCCCCATATTTATAGCCACTATTCACCCATTGGAATTGACTACTTTACCCCTAGGGTTTACATTGGTTTTGTCTCTACAGAACAGAGGGGTACAAAAGGTAGTCAACTTTATTCTGGAGGCTTCTCTGTCAGCTTTGCAGAGGGGACAGCGTCAGCTTTTTGCAGAGCAGACAATGTCAGCCTTTGCAGTCTTTGACCTTTATGAAGCCCCCCTTTGCACGCGACGGGTGCAGTAGCTTCGGTGAGAAGCCTTGAGCCTAACAGCCTTCGCTTCACTGAAGTCAGCCTCCGATACAGTGACGGTTTTGAGCCGAAGCCATCAAAGCCCTTGGGCCTTCGCACCACCACCTCCGGAGTGGACCACCACGGCTTCGCAGCTACTCCCAACTCAAACTCTGTTAGTTCGTGTACCGAAGCCATGCATGGCCGAAGCACCACAAGTCAACCTAACTCCGGAGCTAGCCTCGCTCCGAAGCCTGCTTCACTCCGAAGCCCCACCTTCGGAGTTCCACCCTTCGAAGTCCCTCCTTTGTCCAAGGCCTCTGCATGAAGCATTCCATCAGCACTTCGTCGCAGTGTCTCTCCCCGAGCACACTCCTCGACGAGCCTCACCCGGACCATGCCTTCGATGCACCTCGACTTCTGAGACCTTCGTCGGGTACCTTCGAGTGTCTCCCTTTGGAGCACACTTCGAACCCTTGCCTCTGCTGAGGACTTGATCCACCAAACTCCGAAGTCACTCCATCCGGAGTACCCTTCGAAGTGCCTCGCCTCCAAGGACTTTGTCTCGGAGTACCTTCACCCGGAGCCACGCTCCGCACTTACTGCCTTCTCCTGGTGCACCTTGACCCGAGGTCCGACCTAGACCCCTTCGCAGCCTCTGTGACGGAGCTCCCCGCTCCACTGGCATCAAGCCTCCCGCTTGACCCAGGTTCACCTGCTACGAACCGTCCGTCGCCTCCGCAGTCCCTGCGCACCACAGACAAACAGACAAGTGTATCCAGTACTCCGGAGGCCTCTCCGAGTTAGCAACCTTCGGCACAAACTCCGGTGTACCGCCCAAAGTACCGAGACCTTCGGTACACACCCAGTCATCGTGTACTGTCGGACTCCTCCGACAAGCACACTCCGCTGCAATAGCTGCAGCAACCAAACCCACCGAACCCTTCGGTGAAACCACCTCCGAACACCTTCGGAGGTACCCCTTCGAAACAGAGGTTAAACACAGTCAATCACTCATCACAGACTCCGAAACCAACCCTTGGTTTCTCAAATACACACTTTCGAATTGTTTAGAGTTATTATTCTTTTAGAGGCTCAAAAAAGTTTACTTCGCAAACACTTTGTTTGTTAGTTTCTAATTTCTAGAAACCTGTTAGCGTAATCTTTTACGCCAACAGTTGGCGCCGTCCGTGGGGAACTTAGTCCAAAAAACTTCGTTCTCTACCAAGTTTCCAAACCATGCCTCCCAAGCAGAGTTCAGGTGGTAGCCCTATTCGAAGGTCTCCTCGGATCTCTGGAGCAAGATCTTTAGATACAGTTGAGGCTGGAGGACCCTCGACTTTTCCTCCACCTCAGACTCTAGAAGGAACTCATCTTCCTCGAGCATATAGAGTTCCTTCTCCAAATCCATCCATACTTCGGCCGCCCGGAGTTCCTCTTCCACCTCAAGTTCCACTTCGAACTGATGCATATAGTTCTCAAGACCGAGATGGTCCATCCGGAGGAGATGAAGATGGTCTTGGTGATATGGCTGCTCAAATGGCCAGTCTCCAAGCCGAAGTAGCAAGGTGGTGGCAAGAAGCCGCAGATAGGATTCACCCTCAGGCCACCCCAGTCATTCCTGAAGTGCCCGAAGATGACGAAGTTCATTATCCCGAAGCCCCGGAGAACGCATCCTTCGACACTGAATCTCCGCTACATCCAGAGCTGCAGAAAGTGCGCTTTGATCCGAAGTTTAAAACTTCGAAGCTTTGCAAGTATGGTGGAGACGAAGACCCTGGGGAGTTCTCTCGTTCTTATGCACTAGCAATTGAGGCCAGTGGAGGGGTGCGAGACACCATGGCCAAATGCTTTCCTCTAGCTCTAGAAGGAGTGGTGCTGCAGTGGTTCTGGTCTTTAAAGCCAGGTTCAATTAGAACCTGGGAGCAGCTAAGGAAGAAGTTTATAAGCAATTTTCAGGGTACCTTCGTACCCCCAATGTCAACAGGAAGTCTTTTCCAGGTGAAGTAGCTCCCCGGAGAGACTTTAAGGCAATATTTTAAGCGCTTCGCCCATACGAAGTCGCAAATTCGGGGGTTAACTACATCTTCTGTAGTTGACGCAGCTCGAGAGGGAGTTACCAACGCAGGTCTCCTCGATAAACTTCACCGGAAGCATATATCTTCAGTTGCTCAATTGATGTCTTACTTCGAAGAGTATGCAAGGTCGGAAGAGGGGTGGCTTCGGAGAACTGCTGCAACCCCGTCAATCCTGCAAGAAGATAAGTTGGAAGTGAAGACTTCAACACAGCCACAGGGGCCTAGCTTCGAGGCTCAGCACGACAGGCGTCAGGGACAAAAGCATCCTCGTTCAGAAGTTTTAAATATTACACCCCCGCAGAAATTTGCCCAAAGAACTCCGCAACCATCAGGAAACAAGACAAGCGGCTGGAGGCCGCCAGGGAAACCAGCTGGCAAAGCCCAGGCCTTTTTCTGCTATGTCCATGGTGAGAACCGGAGTCATGCGACCGATGCATGTAAATCCATACTTGCTTTAAGAGGTGAGTATTTGGAAAGAACTTCGGGTCGAGGCACTAATGACCGAGTTCCGACCGAAGTGCGTCCGGAGCCTGTTAAGGCTGTGGCACGGATAGAAAACTTCGACCCTGCAAGACGGCCTCTGGTGGTCAATGTTATGCCACCTCCGAAGCAGGAAGATGGTCAAGATCGAGGAAAAAGAGTAGTCCTCCCCATCTCCGGAGGAGGCACCCTCGGAAGTATGTCGAAGAGGCAAAGAAGAGAATATGTTAGAGAAGTGGGCCATATTGGAACCTCTTCATCTGCTGCTGCTATGCCTGAATGGTCGCATGTGCCGATATCTTTTTCCGCAGATGATGCAGCTGGCATAAAGTTTCCATATGCAGACCCACTTGTCATCACTGCCAACATAGCAGGGACTGAGGTTCGAAGGGTGCTAATCGATGGAGGGAGTTCGGCAGATATTATCTTTGTCCAAGCTTTTGATCAACTCTGCATCTCCAGGAAGCACATTATCCCAGCACCCCATCCTTTGCAGGGCTTCGCAGGACCCCCCCTTGATGCTCTCGGCCAAATTGGCCTGGAAGTTACTTTCGGAGAAGGGCTACTGGCCAGGATGGAGGAAGTAATTTTCGATGTGGTGGATGATCCGTATGCATACAATGTTATCTTCGGAAGGGGCATGTTGAATCAATTCGGAGCTGTGGCACATCATAATTATTTGTGTATGAAGATGCCCACACAGGCGGGAGTGCTCATTGTTTTTGGAGATCAGGCCACTGCATGAAGAGCAGAGTATGGTCATGGCCCTCCTCTTGACCCGAGACAGGTGAACAGCGTACAAGATAACCCGAAGTTTTTTTTTGCTCCAAGCGAATCCTCGAAGAAGTCCTTCCCAAGGCCAAGCCCTGAAGGTGAGATTGCAATGAAGGTCATTGTCAAGGATGGCAAGGAATATTCTTTTCAGTTTGGCAAAGACTTGCCTCTAGAAGTTGCTGCTTCGTTGGAGCAAGTAGTTGGGGAGAATCTAGATGTCTTTGCTTGGTCTAATGAAGACATCACCGGAGTCAGTCGAGATATTATTGAACACAGTTTACTTGTGAACCCGAAGGCTCGACCTGTTAGGCAAGGACTCCGGAAACTGTCTACGGAGAGAGTTATCCTTGCCAAATACGAAGTTGAAAAGCTGCTGAAGGCTGGGATTATTAGAGAAGTGGCTCATACGGAGTGGTTAGCCAACCCAGTTTTCGTTAGGAAGAAATCTTCCGGGAAGTGGCGCATGTGTATTGATTTTACATCTTTGAATAAAGCATGCCCCATTGACCCCTACCACATGCCCCAAATTGATCAGTTGGTTGACTCTACTGCTGGTTCGGAGTTATTAAGCTTTCTCGATGCGTACTCCGGTTATCATCAAATCTGGCTAAGGCGCGAAGATGAAATCAAGACAAGCTTTATAACTCCTTCGGGAGTCTTCTGTTATGTAAGAATGCCATTTGGCTTAAGAAATGCCGGGGCCACCTTTTCAAGGTTAATTGCTAAGGCTCTTTTGTCATCAGCTAGGTCGTAATGTAGAGGACTACATGGATGATATTGTAATAAAGAGTACTTTAAAGCACCAACATAGCCTAGACTTAGTAGAAACATTTGATAGCCTTCGGGCATGCGGAATTCGTCTTAACCTCGAAAAGTGTATCTTCGGGGCTCAGGCTGGAAAGTTGTTAGGGTATTTAGTTTCGAGCAGAGGAATCGAAGCTAGCCCTACTCAGATAACTGCGCTGCAAAAGGTGGCTCCTCCGGAGAATTTAAAGCAAGTGCAAAAGCTGACTGGTCGTCTTGCAGCACTTAGCAGGTTTTTGGCAAGGTCTGCGGAGAGAAGTTTGCCCATCTTAAAAGAATTGAAAGGGTCTGGAGATTTTGCATGGACACTGTTGGCGTAAAAGATTACGCTAACAGGTTTCTGAAGATTAGAAACTAACAAACGAAGTGTTTGCGAAGTAAACTATTATAAGCCTCCGAAAGGATAATAACTTTGAATAATTCGAATGTGTGTATTGAATAACTTGTATTCGGTCTCCTTTACAGGGTAAAACTGGGGGTATTTATAGGCCCAAACATTAAGGAAAAGACCTTTTTACCCCTCTATTACAACCGACATAGTGGAAACTATTCGGTACCCTTAATAGGGCTAAAATGGTAAAAGACTAATCTAATGAGAAAGAAGATAAGTCTTCCATCTTAGCTGGCAAAGAAGTTCTCGGAAGAGTCCAAGTTCGAAGATATACTCCGAACTAAAGCCTGTCATCATACTTCGAACTTGACTTGATGCATCTTCGAAATTATATGTTGGAAGGCTTCGTCTTAATCACTAGTCTTTATCTCATCATTGAAATAACCCTGAAGATGGAATATTTTCCCCCAACAGTAGCCCCTCGAATACGCTTCTCCGCTAAATCTGTAATGTTAGGAGAGCAGTATACGCAAGAAAAATAATCATGCGTAGGGGTTAGCAGATTTAAACCATCTCCGAACTACGTGGAGATGTAAACTTTGAATCAGTTTTTAATAAAATTACTTTCGAAGTAACTTAGAACTAAATCGAAAAGTTTGAAAGTCTTTTTAGACTTAGAAGAAATAGCTGTTAGCTTCTTTCTTCTAACGGAAGTTACGGAATGCTTTAATTTCGGAGCAAAGTAACGGTTGGAAATGTGAAACGACACAGGCAAACGGTAAAAAATCAGGGTATGGGCTATAAATGGAGGACCCAAACCCTTCTTGAGTACCTTTTCACTGCTTTCGTGCAAACAAGCCATCACCCGAGCCCTAGCCGCCATTTTTCCTCTGAAACAATCCACAAAATCCAATGGCGAAAACTAGTTTCAAAGGTCTTGGAGCGACTTCGACCTTGGCCCGGCAGCAAGCTGCTGCGGCGGCAGCGACTGCATCATCGGTGATGGCAACTCCAAATCCTTCAGTGGAGGCAATGGCGCCGGTGGGAGGAAATCCCCAAAATGTCGGCCCCCAAGATCTCTTTCCAGCGTCGACGAAGTATACGAATCAGTCTTATCAACTGGGGCCGTCAACCTGCAGAAGGGAATCGCTTGCGGCTACAGTAGAAGGCAAGATTAGTTTAGGGGTTATGATTCGAAAACCTGGGAAGGAAATCATTCCGTCACCAAGACCCGGAGAAGTGGTCGTCTTCGAAGCCTTCTTCGAAGCTGGTTTGGGGCTTCTGGCGGTAGACTTCTTGGCGGAAGTATTAGACTTGTTCCACGTCACCCTCCCCCAACTTTCTCCGAGTGCGGTAGCACGCCTTGCCATCTTCGAATGGGCGTTGCGAGCCGAAGGTTGTGAAGGAAGGGCGGAGATCTTCCCAGCACTACATAGAGCTTCATGCCAACCAAAGACCTTCGTAGGCCCCGGAGGTGAAAAGATGGTAGTAGCCTTCGGAAGCATCAACTTCAGACTTCGAGACGAGTATGCTCTTCGGTTTCCCGCTAAGGCCATCAATGCCAGATGGTACACCGATTGGATCCTGAAGTGGTTTTACGCCGAAGTTGGGGCGAGCAACCGTCTAGCCGGACCTTTGCAAGACATCAACTTCCGAAAGGAAGCCCTTGTGCATCCAGATCCGGGTCAGCTCGAAGCTCGCCTCAGCTTACTTCAAAAAATCAGTCATCGGTTGAGCATGCGAGACTTAGCCGAAGAATTCCTTGGGCTTCAAATCCCTCCCCTGATGGCCAATTGGCCAATCACTTTCGAAGAGGATTCGGAAGGCGGTCTTCGGAAAATTTCTTCAACTTCGAGTCCTGCAGGTAACTTCGAAAACAACATACTCTATGTATATTTATTCGAAGAATTAACGAACTTAACTCATTTTTCAGCTTCTTCAGCCCCTATAACTTCGGAGCAAATCGTACGAGCTTCGGAGAAGATTTTGGGCGTCCCAACTCTGACCGAGAAAGAGTGGAGAATCAAATTGGTTGGTAGTTGGGAGCGATCCAACCGAGTATGGGGGCTACTCGAAGTGATTCCGCCCCCTTTGGTGGATTGGGTACCTTCGGAGAAAGGGCCCAAGAAGAGGAAAGCCGAAGCTGGAACTTCGAGCTCCGCCAAGACTCCGGTTAAAAAGGTGGCTCGAAAGCCAAAAGTTCCTGCGCCTTCAAGCCCAAGAGCTTCAATCTCCGATTCTCAGGAGGATGAAGGTAGGTTACTTGTGAGGTTGATTGATGAAGATGCAGCTCAAAGAGCTGTACGAATTGACGAAACTACGAACGTGCCGGAGTCTCAAGAGAATCTTGAGCAAGCAAGGACTCCGGCTGTTCAAGAAGATTTACCTCAGGACAGAGCTCTTGTGGATGAGAGTGGAGTCGAAGTCACTGTGGCTTCGATTCCGGATGAAGCAACAATGACTGTTCAGGAAAATGCTCCGACAGTCGAAGATTTGACACTTGATTCTGACGAAGATCTTGCCTTCGATCCGCCAAGAAGTCCAATGCTCACCCGCCGCCAAAATGTCGAAGGTAAACTTCGAATAATTCTTTTATGTTTTTTTGCGAAATTATAAAAGTATAATACCTTTGTTTTTATAGAGTACATTTCAATGGAAGAGGTCTGTCCCGAAGATATAATTCCTGGACCTTCGACGACTTCGCAGCCAATTCCAGGAGCCACTCAGATGGGGCCTGGAAAAGGCAAAGGGAAGATGGACCCTCTCCCTGCTCCGAGCTCAGGATCAACTCCATCCGAGTCAACGGACGAGAGCCAATCTACTGAGGGGGGCCAGTCTACTGGGGCTCCGAAGACCACAACTCAACACTCCGGGCCTTCGCCAAGCGAAGATGACCAGCAAGCCTTGAGCATGCTCCCCCTTCTAGCTCCTTTCTTGGAGCGAAGAACTGGGCTTCGGACTTTGCTCGAGCCTTTGGATTGAGCTAGTCGCGAAGTCAGGGAGATGGACTTGGTGGCTATCTTGAGCGAGGCGGAGAGTTCGGAGCTTAACGCTGCCATGGAACGCGCAGCGTACCAGGTAAAAATTATCTGCAAAACAACATCAAATTTATATACAAATAATTTCTCACCTTGGTTTTTCTTTTGGCAGCAAACAGTCTTGGCCCGAGCTGCAAACATCTCGAATGAACGTGGAAGCATTCGCCTTCGAGAGGAAAATGCAGCTCTTCAACGAAATCTTACTATCTCCGAAGGTCGAGTGGCCCACATGGAGAACATGGTTTCAACGGAGCGTAGGGCCAGACAAAGCTTGGAGGCTGCGAACAAGGAGCTCGAAGCAGAAAAAATTATGCTTCGAGCAGAAATTGAAAAGATGCGGGCGGAGCACGCTACTGCGGGGGCCGAGCTTGTTAGACTCTGAGAAGAAGCTAGCCAGCTACTGAATCAAAAGAATTCTTTGGCTACGGAGGCTGCTAGGCTCTCTGGAGTAGTAGAAGAGCTAACTTCGACGAAGGATGCCTTAACTTAAGATAAGCTGAAGTCAGAGAAGGTAGTTGCGGAGGTCATGGACCAATTGTTAGGCGTTCTGGAGTACTTCGGTACTACTGGGACGCTTCCTTCGGATGACAACATCTCCCTACTGCGCTGGCTGAAAAGGATTCAAGGAGTAGCGAAGCAAATAAAGACAGCAGGCATTCGTTACGGAGAAATCTCCGGACAAGTGGCTGCCGTTGGTCTACTTCGTTACTATGAAGATATGGGTCGATCGATAGCTCCAAGCATAGGAGAGGGTCCTATTACCTTCGATGACGACCAGCTTCTTACTCCCTCCGAAGGTGTGGCCGCTGCTTGGCAAGCCTTTCAAACTTCATGGAGAGCTGAAGGTCGCTCTGCGATTAAGGCCTGGATTGACGAAGGACAATGCCAGAAGCAGGCTCGGTCCCAAGCTTCGAGCAGTCAGCCTCCTCCAAACCGGCAGGTTTAGAAATACCTTAGGATCTTTAACTATGTAAAGCATTACGCTTATGTACATTTATGAATGAAGATTTGTTTATCATGTTTTTAGGCTTTGCCTCATATGGAAGATGTCGAAGTGTTAGATGTTAATGACGAACTTCGCTTATTATGGGCTACCTTCGATATCTTAAAACTTCACAAGCCTCCTCGATTTCTAGTTTCTCGAGATAGTTCCGGAGAAATTGCGTCTGAAATAAGTAAAGATATATTATCTTGTATTAAAGAGGAAGAAAAAGAAGTTAACTTGGAAACTTCGTTTTCTGAAGACATTATATGGTCCGAAGATGAAGATGAGGTTCAAGGTAAAAAGCCTGAAGAACTTGGAAGCTGGGAAAGAAGTCCCGAACGGCTTCAAACTTGGGCCGAGCTTCAACAAGAACAAAAGGACTTTAGAGCTTCGAAGGGAGGTAGGAGAGTTAAACGCAAAGTTGTTAGGACTCCCGGCACTGGAACTAGTCATTCCAACCCTAGCTCTAGAGATCGAAGAGGTCTTCGATTCCTTCTTGGTATAGATACCAATTTTTCATGATGTAATCATATTTGCTTGAATAATAAATATCAATTTAAAATTGTCTCCCTATTTATTAGCCCCTCTTTGGGCGTGAGCAACTTCGAACTATATTCAAAGATGGTTAGGCACAAAGAAAAACATAGGAGTACAATTTTGGGGGTTCGGAGCCCCTCTGTAATTTAAAGATCTTTTAAAATCTTATAAAATGTCTTTGACTATTTGTAGTCTGAAGAATGGCGACTTAGCACCTTATGCTTTTGAAAGAAATCACTTGAGATAACTTTCCGAACACTTAGATAATTTGTCACTTTGGACTTTCTTAACAGATATTCGAAGCTCATGGCTCAAACTCTGTTTTGTTTTGGCCTCCTTCGGCTCTTTTTTGCGAATTCTGTCAAACTAGTGGTTTGGAGTTCGCAGTGGTCTCTTTGGACACTTTTTATGGATACCTACAAGCCGGTGGCTTGGGCTCCGCATTATTTGCTCTCTTTGGACTCTTTTTACGGATGTCTTCTAGCCGGTGGCTTGGACTCCGCATTCTGTGGTTTTCGGGCTCTTTTACGGATGTCTTCAAGCCGGTGGCTTGGACTCCGGATTATGTCAGCCCACCACCTCGCAAAATATGATTCAAATTAGTGACACTTCCCTCTCGGTCAACTCCGCGGTTCCAGTCCGTTCACTCGAAAGCTAGAAGTTTATGAGGGGTAGGCACTATCTGAACCATATGCTTTATTGATTCGAAAAGTGATTACACATGATTACAAGGAGCCCTTATGCGAAGTATCGCTTTAGGTGCTCCGCATGCCAAGTATGTACTAACTCTTCACCTTCCAAATTAGCTAATTTAAAAGAACCAGGACGCCCGGAGCGAACAATTAAGTATGGACCTTCCCATTTATTTCCTAATTTTCCTGGTGCTATGATACTTCGCAAAACAAGATGACCCGGCCTAAGTTCATTAATCTTAACCTTCGGGTCCTACCAAGCCTTCGTCTGCTGGTGATACTTTGATAAATTGGCCACAGCTCGAAGTATTGTCTCCTATGTTAAATCCAGCGAAGCTTGTCTTTCTCCTTCAATCTCCGGGTTGGTGGTGCGAAGTGATCCTCCTTTGAGCTCCGTTGGAGTCATAGCTTCATCTCCGAATAGCAATCTGAATGGAGTGAAACCCGTGGACCTTGTTTGCATAGTCCGAATGGACCATAAAATCTTCGGAAGTTCTTAGGTCCACAGTCCTTTTGCTAATCCTACTATCCTTCGATTCAGCCCTGACAAAATATTTCCATTGGCTCTTTCTACAGCTCTATTAGACTGAGGATGCCTCACTGCAGCAAAACATAACTGGATGCCTAGATCTTCGCAGAACTTTCTGAAAGGTTCTGCATCGAACTGTGTTCCATTGTCAACTGTGAGTTGTCTAGGCACTCCGAACCGGCAAATGATATTCTTCCAGAAAAATTTCTGTACATTGTTCGAAGTGATAGCTGTTAAGGGTTCTGCTTCTACCCACTTAGAAAAATATTCAATAGCTACCACTGCGAACTTTAAATTTCCCTTAGCTACTGGAAAGGGACCAATCAAATCCAAACCCCATCTGGCCATAGGCCATACTGGAGCAATAACTTGAAGAGCTGTTGGTGGGCGATGACTCCGTCGACCCATCCACTGACATCCTTGGCATGTGCGGACTAAGTTCTCCGCATCTGCTACTATCGTAGGCCAATAAAGCCCCTGGCGATGTGTTTTCCCTGCCAAAGCTCGAGGGGCCAGATGGCTACCGCAAAGTCCTTCATGAATATCTCGAAGAATATATTGGCCTTCGGTTTGGGATATATATCGGCCTTGTATAAAATACCGTTGATTATTTGATAATTCCTAGCCCTGAGTTTCAATCTTGAAAACTGTGGCTCTTCAAACGAATTTGCTCCTCCTTGCAAAAGTTCCATGATCGAATTTCTCCAATCTGTACTTGGAATGCAAAGAATATCTGCGGAGGGAATTTGTGGCACCGAAGGTGTACTGAGCTCCTCATAGAAAGCTTCTTCTGGTATATCCATAGCTCCGGGCTGTAGCTTTTGCTAAGATGTCCGCTTGCACATTTTCTGCTCTTGGTATACTCCAAATTGAAATACCCTTAAATTGTGCTTCGATCTTACGGATTTCTTCTAAGTACTTTGCAAGCTGTGGATGCCGAACTTGAAAGCTTTTATCTACGTGCCCTGATACTATTTGAGAATCTGTCTTTATAACAACTCTTGTAGCCCCTAGAGCACGTGCTTTTCGGAGTCCCAGTAAAATCCCTTCATACTCCGCTATATTATTGGTAGACTTAAAGTTGAGTCTTGCAGAGTGCATTGCTCTTTGCCCTGAAGGCGAAATTAAAACTGCTCCAACACCTGCTCCGGATGCTTGGAAAGCCCCATCAGAAAAAACAGTCCAAATTCCTTCACTTGACTTCTCCGGAACCCACGTTACAGGGGGAGTCCATTCTGCTACAAAATCTGCTAAGACTTGCGATTTGATTGTTGTTCTTGCCAGAAAGGATATGCCAAAGGGTGCTAGGTCAACTACCCACTTTCCAATTCTTCCAGTGGAATCTTTACTTCGGAGCATATCTCCCAAAGGATACAAAGTTGGTACAATTACATTATGAGCTAAAAAATAATGTCTCAACTTCCTCGAAGCCATTATCAGAGCATAAGTGAACTTTTCGAGCTCGGAATACCTTGTCTTCGCTCCTGATAATGCTTCGGACACAAAATAAACTGGATTTTGTACCAACTTCCCATTGAAATCCATTTCTCTGACAAGGACTGCGCTGACAGCAGAGCCTGTAGCTGCAAGGTAAAGGAGTAGGGTTTTGTCTGCAGTAGGTACCATCAGTGTAGCAAGATTACTGAGATACTCTTTAATATCTTCGAAGCTTTTCTGACACTCCGGTGTCGATGCAAATTTTTCGGACCCTTTCAATGCTTTAAAGATGGGCAAACTTCTCTCCGCAGACCTTGCTAAAAATTTGCTAATTGCTGCTAGACGACCAGTCAACTTTTGCACTTGCTTTAAATTTTTTGGAGGAGCCATCTTCTGTAGGGCAGTTATTTGAGTAGGCCTAGCTTCAATCCCTCTGCTTGAAACTAAATACCCTAACAACTTCCCAGCCTTAGCTCCAAAGATAAATTTCTCGGGGTTAAGACGAATCCAACATGCCCGAAGGCTATTAAATGTTTCTGCTAAGTCTAGGCTATGTTGGTGCTTTAAAGCACTCTTTATTACAATATCATCCATATAGGCCTCCACATTGCGACCTAATTGATGACCTAGAGCCTTAGCAACTAACCTCAAAAAAGTAGCCCCGGCATTTCTTAAGCCAAAAGGCATTCTTACATAACAGAAGACTCCCGAGGAAGTTATGAAGCTTGTCTTGATCTCATCTTCGCGTTTCAACCATATTTGATGATAACCGGAGTACGCGTCAAGGAAGCTTAATAACTCCGAACCTGCGGTGGAGTCGACCAATTGATCAATTCGGGGCATGAGGTAGGGGTCACGAGGGCATGCTTTATTCAAGGATGTGAAATCAATGCACATGCGCCACTTCCCGGAGGATTTCTTCTTGACGAAGACTGGGTTGGCTAACCATTCTGTGTGAGCCACTTCTCTGATAATCCCAGCCTTCAACAATTTTTCAACTTCGTCTTTTGCAAGAACAGCTCTTTCTGCAGACATTTTTCGGAGTCCTTGCCGAATAGGCCGGGCCTTCGGGTTTACAAGTAAACTATGTTCAATAATATCCCGATTGACTCCAGTGATGTCTTCGTCAGACCAAGCAAAGACATCTAAATTCTCCTCAACTACTTTTTCCAAGGAGGTGGCAACTTCTGGAGGTAAATCTTTACCAAATTGAAATGCATATTCTTTACCATCTTTAACAATAATCTTCGTTGCAATCTCTCCTTCAGGACTTGGTCTTGGGAAGGATTTCTTCGAAGATTCGGAAGGAGCATAAAAATTTTCTTGATTATCTTGCACATTATTCACTTGTCTTGGATCAAGAGGGGGGCCGTGACCATATTCCGCTCTTCGGGCGGTAGCTTGATCTCCGAAGATAGTGAGCACTCCCGCTTGTGTGGGCATCTTCATGCACAAGTATTTGTGGTGTGCCACAGCTCCGAACTGATTTAATATGCCTCTTCTGAAGATGACGTTGTAGGCATATGGAGCATCCACGACGTCGAAGATTACTTCCTCTGTCCTGGCTAACAATCCTTCTCCGAAGGTAACTTCCAGGCCAATTTGGCCGAGTGCATCAAGCGGAGGTCCTGCGAAGCCTTGCAAAGGATGAGCCGCTGGAAGAAGGTGCTTTCTGGAGATGCACAATTGATCGAAGGCTTGAACAAAAATAATGTCTACCGAACTCCCTCCGTCAATTAACACTCTTCGAACCTCAGTTCCTGCAATGTCAGCAGTAATGACAAGTTGGTCTGCATGTGGAAATTTAATGCCAGCTGCATCCTCTGCAGAAAAAGATATTGGCAGATGGGACCATTCAGGCATAGCAGCTGCAGATGACGAAGTTCCAATGTGCCCCACTTCTCTGACATACTCTCTTCTCTGCCTTTTTGACATGCTTCCGAGAGTACCTCCTCCGGAGATAGGGAGGACTACTCTTTTTCCTCGGTCTTGCCCCTCTTCTTGCTTCGGAGGTGGCATAATATTGACCACCGGAAGGCGTCTTGTAGCTTCGAAGTTTTCCATCCGCGCCACAGCCTGGACGGGCTCCGGATGCACTTCAGCTGGAACTCGGTCAGTAGTACCTCGACCCAAAGTTCTCTCTAGATATTCTCCTCTCAGGGCAAGTATAGCTTTGCACGCATCAGTTGCGTTACTTCGGTTTTCACCATGAATACAGCAGAAAAGGGTCTGGCCTTTGCTAGCCGGTTTCCCTGGCGGCCTCCAGCAGCTGACCTTGTTTCCCGATGGTTGTGGAGCTCTTTGGGCAAACTTCTGCGGGGGTGCAATGTTCAGAACTTCTGAACGAGGATGCTTTTGCCCCCTAGCTTCTCCTATTATGCTGAACTTCGAAGACAGGTTCCCGTGGCTGTGCCGAAGTTTTCACTTCCAATTTTACTTCCTGCAGTATGGACGGAGAAACTGCAGTTCTCCGAAGCCAGCCCTCTTCTGACCTTGCATATTCTTCAAAATAGGACATCAGCTGAGAAACGGAAGATATGCTTTTCCGGTGGAGTTTATGAAGGAGGCCTGGATGAATGACTCCTTCCCGAGCTGCGTCAACTACTGAAGATGTAGTTAACCCTCGGATCTGCGACTTCGTATGAGCGAAGCGCTTGAAGTATTGTCTTAAGGTTTCTCCAACGAGCTGCTTCACCTGGAAAAGACTTCCCGTCGACATTGGAGGCACGAAGGTGCCTTGGAAGTTACTCACGAACTTTTTCTTCAATTGTCCCCATGAACTGATTGATCCTGGTTTTAAAGACCAGAACCATCGCAAAGCTACTCCCTGAAGAGCTAGGGGAAAACATTTTGCCATGGTGTCCCGCACTCCTCCACTGGCTTCAATCGCCAAAGCATAAGATCAGACAAATTCTACAGGATCTTCATCTCCAGCATACATGCAAAGCTTCGAAGTCTTAAACTTCGGGTCGAAGCGAACTTTTTGCAGTTCAGGATGTAGCGGAGATTCGGTATCAAAGGAGGCGTTCTCCGGGGCTTCAGGATAGATAGGTTCGTCGTCTTCAGGCACTTCCGGAATAACTGGGATGGCTTGAGAGCGAAGCCTATTTGCAGCTTCTTGCCGCCATCTCGCTACTTCAGCTTGGAGACTAGCCATTTGAGCGGCCATATCACCAAGATTGTCTTCATCTCCTCCAGAAGGATCTTCCGGGTCTTGAGAACTGTAAGGATCAGTTCGGAGTGGAACTTGAGGTGGAAGAGGAACTCCGGGTGGTCGAAGTATAGATGGAGTTGGCGGAGGAACTCCATATGCTCGAGGAATGGGAATCCCTTCCGGAGTTTCAGGTGGAGGAAACGTCGAAGGTCCTCCAACCTCAATTGTGACTGGAGATGTCACTCCGGAGGTCCGAGGGGACCTCCGAACAGGGTTGCCAGTTGCGCTCCTCTTAGGAGGCATGGTGTAAGAAGTTGGTAGAGAACGAAATTTCTTGGACTAAGTTCCCCACGGACGGCGCCAACTGTTGGCGTAAAAGATTACGCTAACAGGTTTCTGAAGATTAGAAACTAACAAACGAAGTGTTTGCGAAGTAAACTATTCTAAGCCTCCGAAAGGATAATAACTTAGAATAATTTGAATGTGTGTATTGAATAACTTGTATTCGGTCTCCTTTACAGGGTAAAACGGGGGGTATTTATAGGTCCAAACATTAAGGAAAAGACCTTTTTACCCCTCTATTACAACCGATATAGTGGAAACTATTCGGTACCCTTAATAGGGCTAAAATGGTAAAAGACTAATCTAATGAGAAAGAAGATAAGTCTTCCATCTTAGTTGGCAAAGAAGTTCTCGGAAGAGTCCAAGTTCGAAGATATACTCCGAACTAAAGCCTGTCATCATACTTCGAACTTGACTTGATGCATCTTCGAAATTATATGTTGGAAGGCTTCATCTTAATCACCAGTCTTTATCTCGTCATTGCAATAACCCTGAAGATGGAATATTTCTCCCCCAACAGACACCGGAGTGTCAAAAAAGTTTCGAAGATATTAAAAATTATCTCAGTAATCTCGTCACACTCACGGTGCCTATTGCGAACGAAACCCTACTCCTATACCTTGCAGCTACTGGCTCTGCGGTCAGTGCAGTCCTTGTCAGAGAGATGGATTTCAACGAGAAGTTGGTACAAAATCCAGTCTATTTTGTGTCCGAAGCATTATCAGGAGCAAAAACAAGATATTCCGAGCTTGAGAAGCTCACTTATGCTCTGATAATGGCTTCGAGAAAATTGAGTCATTATTTCTTGGCACATAATGTAACTGTACCAACTTCGTATCCTTTGGGAGATATGCTCCGATGTAAGGATTCCACTGGAAGAATTGGGAAGTGGGCCGTTGAATTGGCACCCTTCGGCATATCCTTTGTGGCAAGGACAGCAATTAAGTCACAAGTGTTGGCAGACTTTGTGGCAGAGTGGACTCCCCCTGCAGCGTGGGCTCCGGAGAAGCCAAGTGAAGGGATTTGGACTATTTATTCTGATGGTACTTTCCAAGCATCCGGAGCGGGTGTTGGAGCAGTGATAATTTCGCCTTCAGGGCAAAGGGCAATGTACTCCGCAAGACTCAATTTAAAGTCTACCAATAATATAGCGGAGTATGAAGGGATTTTACTAGGACTTCGAAAGGCACGTGCTCTAGGGGCTACAAGAGTTGTTATTAAGACAGACTCCCAGATTGTAGCAGGGCACGTAGACAAGAGTTTCCAAGTTCGGCATCCACAGCTTGCAAAGTACTTAGAAGAAATCCGTAAGATCGAAGCAGCATTTAAAGGGATTTCAATTCGGAGTATTCCTAGAGCAGAAAATGTGCAAGCTGATATCTTAGCAAAAGCTGCAGCTGGAGCTATGGACATACCAGAAGAGGCTTTTTATGAGGAACTCAGTACACCTTCGGTGCAACAAATTCCTTCTACAAAAATCCTTTGCATTCCAAGTACAGATTGGAGAAATTCAATTATAGAACTGTTGCAAGGAGGAACAAGCTTGTCTGAGGAGCCACAACTTTCAAGATTAAAGCTTAGAACCCCGAATTATCACATAATCAACGGTATTTTATACAAGGTTGGAGTATGTTCCCCACTGCTCCGATGTATATCTCAAGCCGAAGGTCAAGAAATTCTTCGAGAAATTCATGAAGGACTTTGCGGTAGCCATCTGGCCCCTCGAGCTTTGGCAGGAAAAACACTTCGCTAGGGGCTTTATTGGCCTACAATAGTAGCTGATGCGGAGACCTTAGTCCGCACCTGCCAAGGATGTCAATGGATGGGACGAAGGAGTCATCGCCCACCAACAGCTCTTCAAGTTATTGCTCCAGTATGGCCCATGGCCAGATGGGGTATGGATCTGATTGGTCCCTTCCCAGTAGCAAAAGGAAATTTAAAGTTCACAGTGGTAGCAATTGAATATTTTTCTAAGTGGGTAGAAGCAGAGCCCTTAACAGTTATCACTTCAAACAATGTACAGAAATTTTTCTGGAAGAATATCATTTGCCGGATCGGAGTGCCTACACAATTTGATGCAGAACCTTTCAAGAAATTTTGTGAAGATCTAGGCATCCAATTATGCTTTGCTGCAGTGCGACACCGTCAGTATAATGGTGCTGTAGAAAGAGCCAATGGTAATATTTTGTCAGGGCTAAATCAAAGGATATTAGGATTGTCAAAGGGATTGTGCACCGAAGATCTTCCGAAGATTTTATGGTCCATTCGGACCACTCAAACGAGGTCCACGGGTTTCACTCCCTTCAGACTATTATTCGGAGATGAAGCTATGACACCAACTGAGCTCAAAGGAGGATCACTTCGCAGCACCGAACCGGAAATAGAAGCAGAAGGACAAACTTCACTGGATTTAACCGAAGAGACAAGACTTCGAGCTGTCGCCAATTTGACAAAGTATCAGCAGCAGACGAAGACTTTGTTTGACCCGAAAGTCAAGATTAATGAGCTTAAGCCGGGTCATCTTGTTTTGCGAAGTATTATAGCTCCAGGAAAATTAGGAAATAAGTGGGAAGGTCCATATATAATTGTCCGTTCAGGGCGTCCTGGGTCTTTTAAGTTAGCTACTTTAGGAGGTGAAGAGCTAACTCGTACATGGTATGCGGAGCACTTAAAGAATTATTTCGCATAGGGGCTCCTTGTAATCATTTGTAACACCTTCTGAATTAATAAAGTTCATGGTTCAAATAATGCCTAACCCCACCGCCTCTTGCTTCTAGTGGACGCACTGGAAGAACGAAGTTGGCTGAGAGGGAAGTGTCATTAATTTGAATCATTTTTCAGACTTCGGACCACCGGTTCGAAGCTTCCGACGAGGTGGGAAAGTCACTGAAAAACGGATTCCAAGCCACCGGCTTGAAAGCATCCGTAAAAAGAGTCGAAGGAGACCAAATAATGTGGATTCCAAGCTTCGGCTTGAAAGCATCCGTAAAAAGAGTCCAAGGAGACCACTGCGAATTCCAAACCATCGGTTTGATAGCATTCGCAAAAAGAGCCGAAGGAGGCCAAAACAAAACAGAGTTTGAGCTCAGGAGCTTCGAATATCTGTGAAAAGAGTCCAAAGTGACCAATAGTTTAGGACACTAAAGTGTCCGCGAAGTTGCCCGAGGTGATTTCCTTCAAAACAAAAGGTACTAAGTTACCATTTTCAGACTACAAGTAGTCGAAGACACTTTTTAAGATTTTAATCAATCTTTAAAATGGCTGAGGGGCTCCGAGTCCCCAAAATTGTACTCCTAAGTTTTTCTTTGCGCCTAACCATCTTTGAATATAGTTCGAAGTTGCTTACGCCCAAAGAGGGGCTAGGAAATAAGGAGACAAATTTAAGAATCAATATTTATTATCTGAACAAGTTATAATTACATCATGAAAAATCGGTATCTATACCGAGAAGGAATCGAAGACCCCTTCGATCTCTAGAGCTATTGCTAAGGTTAGAACGACTAGTTCCAGAGCCGGGAGTTCTAACAACCTTGCGTTTAACTCTTTTACTTCCCTTTGAAGCTCTAAAATCCTTCTGTTCTTGTTGAAGTTCGGCCCAAGTTCGAAGTCGTTCGGGGCTCCTTTCCCAGCTTCCAAGTTCTTCAGGTTTTTTCCCTTGAGCTTCAGTAGTACCTTCATCTTCGGACCATGCAACGTCTTCAAAAGATGAAGTTTCTAAGTTAACCTCCTTTTCTTCCTCTTTAATATAAGATAGAATGTCTTTGCATATTTCGGGCACAATTACACCAGAGTTATCTCGAGGAATTAAAAATCGAGGTCGCTTGTGAAGTTTTAAAAGATCGAAGGTAGCCCATAGAAGGCGAAGTTCTTCGGTAATTTTTAACACTTCGACATCATCCATACGAGGTTGAGAAGCCTGAAAACACGATAAGTAAATTTTCATTCATAATATATGAAAACATGATTCTTTACATAGTCAGGATCCTAAAACAAGTCTAGACCTGCGGGTTCAGCGGAGGTTGGCTGCTCGAAGCTTGCGAACGAGTTTGCTTCTGGCGTTGCCCTTCATCAATCCAATCTTTGATCGCAGTGCGACCCTCGGCTCTCCATGAAGTTTGAAAGGCTTGCCAAGCAGCAGCTACATTCGCAGAAGGATTAAGAAGCTGATTTTTGTCGAAGGAAATTGGGGCTGTCCCTGAGCTTGGCATTATCGATAATCCTAGATCTTCGTAGTAGCGAAGCACTCCTAGAGCAGCCACTTGGCCAGAGATTTCTCCATACCGAATGCCTGTTGTCTTCATCATCTTCGCAGCTCCTTGGATCCTTTTCAGCCACCGCAGGAAGGAGACATTGTCATTTGAAGGAAGTGTTCCAGTAGTACCGAAGTATTCTAGAACACCTAGGAGTTGGTCCATGACTTCCGCAGCTACCTTCTCCGATTTCAGCTTATCTTCGAGTAAAGCATCCTTCGATGCAGTTAACTCATCCACCACGGCAGAGAGCCTGGCTGCCTCCGTAGCTAGAGACCTTTTTTGGCTAAGCAGGTTGCTAGCCTCCTCTGCAGCTTTGGCCTTTTCCTCCTAGAGCTTGACAAGTTCAGCCCCCGCCGTAGCATGCTCGGTCCGCATTTTTTCTATTTCTGCCCGAAGCACAATTTGTTCCGCTTCGAGCTTTTTATTCTCAGTTTCCAAGCTTTGTCTGGCCCTTCGTTCTGCTGAAACCATGTTGTCTAGGTGCGAAACCCGACCTTCGGAGATGTTAAGATTTCGCTGAAGGGTAGCGATTTCTTCTCGAAGGCGAAGGCTTCCACGTTCAGTTGAAACAGCTGCAGCTCGGGCCAAGACTATTTGCTGAAAAAAGAGGAAAAACCATGGTGAGAAGTTATTTGTAGGTGAGATTAATTTTGTTTTGTAGATACTTCGTACCTGATACGCTACACGCTCCATGGCGGTGTTGAGCTCCGAACCCTCGGCTTCGCTTAAGATGGCTACCAAGTCTGTCTCCCCGACTTCGCGGCTAGCTCGATCGAAATGCTCGAGCAAAGTCCGAAGTCCGGTTCTTCGCTCCAAGAAAGGAGCTAGAAGAGGGAGCATAGACAAGGCCCTCTGGTCATCTTCGGTCGGTGAGGGGTCGGAGTGCTGGACTGCATCCTCTGAAACTTCGACAGATTGGCCCCCCTCCTTAGATTGACCTCCGTCTGTTGATTCAGATGGAGTTAATCCAAAACTTGGAGCAGGGAAGGGGTCCATTTTGCCTTTACCTTTTCCAGGTCCCATTTGGGTGACTTCTGGAATTAGCTCTGGAGTTGCTGAAGTCCCAGGGACCGTGTCTTCGGGATGAACTTCTTCCACAGGAGCGGACCCTGTTGAGGAAAAAGTATTATACATTGTATAATGTTGCAGGGAAAAAGAACAAAAAGATTATGCGAAGTTTACCTCCGAAGTCTTGTCGACAGGTGAGCATGGGACTGCTTGGAGGGTAGAAAGCTAAGTCTTCATCAGAATCAAAATTCAAAACTGAAGCTTCGACTGTCATAGCTTCTTCGGGAGCTGCAGTCGTCACTTCGTCTAGAATCGGAGTTGACTCTGGAACTACTTCGGCTTCACTTTCGGTGATGGGGGCTCCTTCACGCGGCAAGTTTTCTTGAACAGTCGAAGTCCCAACCTGCGCAGGGTTGTCTGGAATCTCCGACACATTAGCAGCATTGATGGTGTTTGCATCTGTTGTGTTTTCATCCTTGTCAATTAGGTCAACAAGAATTCTACCTTCATCCTCTGAGGAATCAGAGACTGAAGCTATTGGACTCGAAGGCGGTGCAGCTCTTGGCTTTCGGGCTACTTTTTTTGATGGAGTCTTGGTAGGGGCTGAAGGTCCAACTTCAGCTTTCCTTTTCTTAGGCCCTTGCTCCGAAGGCACCCAATCCAGAAGAGGAGGGGGAACAACTTCGAGTAACCCCCATACTCGGTTGAACCGTTCCCAAGTACCCACTAACTTTATCCTCCATTCTTTCTCGGCCGGAGTCGGAATTCCCAAGATCTTCTCCGAAGCTCGCACGATTTGCTCCGAAGTCATCGGAGCTAGAGAAGCTGAGAGATAAGTCAATATTAGTTATTTCTTTGAATAAATATGTATGAAACATGTTGTTTTCGAAGTTACCTGCAGAGCTCGAGCTTGAAGAGATCTTTCGGAGGCCGCCATCAAAGGTGGAATCCGAAGTCCAATAAATTCCTCCGCCAGATCCCGCATACTCAGGCGGTGGCTAATGCGTTAAAGTAGGCTAAGGTGAGCTTCGAGCTGGCCTTGATCCGGGTGGACAAGGGCTTCCCTCCGGAAGTTTATATCTTGAAGAGGTCCAGCTAGGCGGCTCCCTGCCCCAACCTCGGCATAAAACAATCGGAGGATCCAATCCATATAACATCGAGCATTGATAGCCTTGGCTAGGAATCGAAGTGCATACTCATCTCGAAGCCGGAAGTTAATACTCCCGAAGGCCACCACCATCTTCTCACCTTCGGGGCCTACGGAGGTCTTGGGTTGACAAGAAGCTCGATGTAGAGCTGCGAAGATTTCTGCTCTGCCTTCACATCCTTCAGCTCACAAGGCCCACTCGAAGATGGAGAGGCGTGCTATCGTGTTCGGAGAAAGTTGGGGGAGAGTAACATGAAATAACTCTAGTACCTCGGCTAGGAAGTCGACGGCTGGGAGTCCTAACCCCGCTTCGAAAAAAGCTTCGAAGACAACTACTTCTCTAGGCCTAGGCGAGGGAATAGCTTCCTTTCCAGGTTTGCGGATCATAACTCCCGAACTAATCTTCCCTTCTATCGCTGCTGCGAGCGACTCTCTTTTGCAGTTCGAAGGTTCCAGTTGGAAAGATTGATCCGCATACTTCGACGATGCTGGAAGAAGATCATGGGGATCACCATGAGGAGGATTTCTTCCTGGTGCCGTCGTTGGTGCTGCCACTACCGCTGCCGGAGCTGCTGCCACTGCCTACTACCGGGCTAGGGCTGAAGCCCCCCCGGGACCTTGAAGCTTGTCTTTGCCATGAGATCGTGCAGATTGCTCAAGGGAAAAAATGGAGGCTAGGGCTTGTCTTTTGGCTTGTTGCATGAAAGCGGTGAGAATGTATTTAGGAAGGATCTGGGACCCCTATTTATAGCCCAAGCCACGATTTTTTACCGTTTGGTGTTCTGCCGTTTCACATTCTTGCCCGTTATCTTTGTGCGAACTTAACGCATTCGCTTAATTTCTGTTGAGAAAAAAGCCAACAGCTATCTCTTTTAAGCCTAAAAAGCTTTCGAACTTTTTAAGTTAATTCTAAAATAGTTCGAATATAATTTTCTTATAAGTTGATTCGAAGTTTCGAATCTCCGCATATTACGAAGGTAGATTAAAACTGTTAGCCTCTGCGCATGATTATTTTTCTTGCGTATACTGCTTTCCTAACGTTACAGGTTTAGCGGAGAAGTGTATTCGAGGGGCTACTGTTGGGGGAAAATATTTCATCCTCAGAGCATTGTTGCGACATGACAGGCAGAAGATTCAATCAAAGGCTTTTAATGTCTAACCTCGGGAGCGCTTTGGATAGGATTCGAAGCATGAAGGCGAACGCTAGTTTGAAGTATATCTTAGAACGTGGATTCTTCAGAGAGCCTTTTTGCCGGCTAGGATGGAAAACTTATCTTCTTTCTTATTAGATTACCCTTTTACCATTTTAGCTCTATTAATGGTACCGAATAGTTTCCACTATGTCGGTTGTAATGGAGGGGTAAAAGGGTCTTTTCCTTAATGTTTGGGCTTATATATACCCCCCGTTTCACCCTATAAAAGAGGAGGAATACCAAGTTATTTAATACACACTTTCGAACTGTTTAGAGTTATTATCCTTTTGGAGGTTCAAAACAGTTTACTTCGCAAACATTTTGTTTGTTAGTTTCTAATTTCTAGAAACCTGTTAGCGTAATCTTTTACGCCAACAATATTTGGTTTAAGTAATTATGAATTTCTATTTTGATAGTAAATGTTTGTAATCCACCTAATATTTGGTTACACTATTAATATGCACTCAATATACATACTGATTTTTTAATGATGTGCATTTTGATCATTGTTGTAATAAGAAAACTAAAACAAAATTATTTATAACTAAAATATATTTATGTTTTTCAATAATCATATATTAAATTTTATTCTTATCAGTAGAAGGGGTATTTCATTAATGGCAAAAGTAAGTGATTTCCACAAAAAGTTAGTTGCGAGAATCTATTGTATCTGAAGTACACAAACTTCTTGTTTGCACTGTGAAAATCTGCAGATTCCGAAAAAAATTGAGTGACTAAAAGAGTTGTTTGGTTCAGACCCTAAGATCTAAACCAAACAGACCCTAAGATCAACTTGGGGTAGATTCTTGGGTTATTTTACTCACATCCTGAGTATATAAAGGAGACAAGAACCCTTAGAGGCATCTAATCCCATCTATCATCAATCATCTAGTCATCTCGTTCCACCATATTTTCTTGCTTTCAACGCCTTAAACCTCCAGAGCTAATTAAGTACATCATATTAAAAGATTTGCCATTATATTATATACCAGGATATTGGAGATAGGGTTATTATCCTTCGGAAGGCCTAAACCAGTATAAACCTTGACTCTTGTGTTCTAAGTCGACCATCGAGTTTGAATATGTTAAGCTTCTGAAGCATCTAGACCCTTGATGGGGTTATGGTAATAGATGATAAATATGATTTGTGGACTAACTATTATTTGCAAGTGTGCTCGAGATAAGTTAGGTCCACAAACATGAAGTTCAAAGGTTGAAGCGCCCCGTTCAAAATTGTTGATGACAAAGAAAAGGTTAAACTAAAGGTAAAAGAGTATAGTAATTTGATCAAGGAGATGAGGTGATCAAACAGGCTATAATTTTATTTTGATCTTTGTCATTCTATTAAGAGGGGTTGCAAAGTAAAGTTGGATTTGATTTTTTGCCACTTAAACTTTACATTCATATAGAATAGCATTTGGCATTTTCCATATTTTTTGGTCAGACCGCTGTAGTCACTTTGGTCAGACTGAACCAGTTCGGTCTGATCGTGGTTTTTACAGGTCTGACCGAAATGGATACAAATAGGTATTTTTATTTCCTGGTATGTTTTTCTAATAAGTCTTTTGGGCCAATCTAATCGACATGTTATGTTTGGTATGACCGATAGTGTGCGTTTAGACCATGAATTTTTCTGGTCATACCAAAGTGGATATAGAGAGAAATTTTTGGTATCACAGTTTTTCGAGGCTAAGTTCCCAATGGTCGGTTTGACCGGACTTAAAGCCGGTCTGACCGAAGTGTTCACTCAGACCGAATTCACCACGTCAATCTAATTGAAGTGGATGTGATGTGACCCATAACGGTAGATTTTTTATCGGTTGAGAAAATATCCGGTATGACTGAAAATTGTACTACGGTCTGACCGAAAAATGTGCGTAGTTGGTATTTCACCCAGAATGACTAGTTTTTGTTGTGAGGGCTATTTATACCCCTCAACCAGGAACATAAACTTTTGTTGGCACTTGGTATCACTGTCAAACACTTTTGCAGATCTCTCACACACACTTGACCATTAGAAGCATTTTATTGGTGTTGAGAGATAAGAGAGCCAATTGATCAAGTGCATTGCATTTTTTTAATAGTCAAGTGGCATTTGATCATCTCCAAGCTTA
Organism: Zizania palustris; assembly: GCA_019279435.1. Taxonomy (NCBI): domain Eukaryota; kingdom Viridiplantae; phylum Streptophyta; class Magnoliopsida; order Poales; family Poaceae; genus Zizania; species Zizania palustris. The sequence continues at coordinate 105,086,188 of JAAALK010000283.1, read as the reverse complement.
TTTTGCATCTTATTACTCTTGGAGGTTTCCACCTCCTAGACAACTTAGAGGATTTGTCCAGTGATCTATCCACGGTGTTTCTGGAGGAGACCTAGTGTGATTCTGAGTGGCTCGGTGTTCGCCATCTCCAGACTGGAGCAAGAACAACAATTTGTTAACGCCAAGATTTCATAGAGCCCAAGGCCGAACAGGAATGACACACGGTCAAAGGGAGTCAAAGGAAGTCTGGTCAAAGTTGGTCAAAGAAGCCCGTCCATGACACATACGCGACCAGATAGGAAAAGCCGATTGAGATAAAAGTGAGAAGAAGATTGTCGGTTTATCCCGGTGTATTGGCTAGGTCTAATGTTGCATCAGATTGATCTCTTAGATTGATGTGATCTAGTTGTGATAGTTTGAGGATTCATCAGTTAGGTCTTACATCTCTTGTTATTGTATTTTTTTCATGCTATATACCGTTCATCTAAATAAAGCATGCCCGATACTTTGACATATTATTAAGATCATCATGATTAGCTACTGTATTGGTTAGGTCCAATCTAGGTACTGTGATGATTTTTATGATATAGACATGTTATCTAGCACACTTTATTTATTTCTATCGGAGTACAAGCCGATAGGTTATCTTCAATTCAATGACATATCTTATTTTGCCATCGGAAAGCACTCATCGGCCCATATGTATATTGCCTATCTCAATGGCCGATGGCATGCTTTCCCTATCGCTTTGCTCATGGTCATCCGCCCTATGGCCAATCGGCATAATAATCCATGATTATCCCATCCTTGTTTCGGTCATCAGCTCGATAGCCGATAAGCTATTCTACTGATATTGTTTTTCTCCGTTTCCTTATTAGTTGTAGGGTCAAACTAATTGGCATGACTTGAACCCTTCTTATAATAACATAGGGCCTCCACTTGAGTTAAGTGGATCTCCTAGGCCACGCGTGTGTCAAAGTATGACCAAAAAACACACTAATACACTTTTTGGCACGCCCGGTGGGACGACACTTTAGCAATTCAGCCACAGCGGGTGAACTCAACGACACCAACATCATTCCTATCACCTTGGAGACCTTGACTAAGGAAGAAAGGGAGGAGGTATTTAAACACGTTGATACTTTCCAGGAGCTGTGCCTGCAAGACTACATAATGACTCGAGTGGGTCCCATCCTAAGTGATCCATTGCTGAGACCAGCAACGGCTATGGAGATCAGTCAGCCAATAGAAAGCCCCCGTGTTGATTTCCAGGAGATCATCAACAACATTCTTTACCACACGCTAATCAATCAATCTATAACATTGGTAAACACCCTCCACGGGCTAATCAATAAGACTATTGATGGCACTGTAGCCCACGGGACACCACAAGATCCAACGTATCTCCCTGATACTTATACAAGACTGCTAAAAAATTTGGAGCACACTCGGCGGCTCCATAGCCGCAAGGGCCGATGAGACTAGAACAACCATCCTTCTCGATTGGCTATGAAGGAAACAGGACGACCCAACCATCGGCCCCCACTCGGGACTTGCCGTCGAGTTCGCTGTATAACCTCGAAAGAGGTGCATTTGCACTGTTCTAAACGACCGACCCTAGGACGATAAGACAGGAGGCCCCACATGTCACATATGGTGTCGTAATGAATGTGCTGCCAGACATCGTGCCGCCTAGGGGGCACCCGACGACATTCCTCAAGGGTACCATAGAAAAGTGAACTTCGGAGGACATCCCTACGGTGATAAGGGGTAACATAGATACAATGCTGCTCGGGTAGAGCAATATCAGCAGGCCCTAATGCCTGACCGGTACTCAACGCCAGGGCAGCAAGAAGATGACTAGGTGAATCGGATCACATAAGTTATTATAGATCAATTTGGGCCAACACCCAAAGAGCAGACATACATGTATTGGCGGTCGTATGTAGAATGGTTCGACTGAGTACCACTACCTAGCCGATACAAGGTACCCGACTTCACCAAGTTCTTAGGACAAGACTCAGTCTCCACGATCGAGCACATCACTCGTTTCCTCATCGAATGTGGAGAGGCATCGACCGATGAAGCGGTGAGGGTCTGATTTTTTCGCTCTCCCTACCAGAATCGACCTTCGCGTGGTTTGCCTCGCTGCCGGTGGATTCCATCAAACTATGGGATGATTTGGAGAAAATGTTTCACCAATATTTCTTCACCATCATTCAATAGATGAAGCTCATCGACTTGACATCTGTGAGACTGAGGATGGATTAGTCAGTATAAGATTATGTCTAGAGGTTCCAAGACATACGGAGCTGGTGCTACAGTTTAAGCCTTAGTGACACCCAGTTAGCGGAGTTGCCGGTTTAGGGACTCCTCAATCCATTTAAGGAGAGATTTTTATCACATGAGTTCGAGAGCCTCTCCCAACTGGTGAAAATGGTATCGGCTCATGAGAACCGATTCCAAGAAGCAAAAAGAGATAGGTACTAGAAGAAGGTGCTATACGCTCAAGGATACTGTTCGGACTCCGATGAGAGTAGCGATTCAGATGCAGAAATCGGTTGATAAAGAGGAAAAGTATGACTTTGACAACAACAAGGGTGATAAAATATTTGATCTGTTGCTCAATGCGAAGAAGATCTACTTGTCACCTAGTCACGTGATACCGCCTATCGATGACCTGAAGAAGAGAAAGTATTGTAAATGGAAGAATTCCTCATCGCATGACACTAATGAGTGCAAGGTGTTCAAGCAGCGGATCCAATCAGCGGATCCAATCAGCCGTAGAGCAAGGCCGAATCAAGTTTGACGATGGAAAGAAGCCGATGAATATCGACGGTCATCTATTTCCAGTCAGCATGGTGCATGCGCACCATGTTGACGATCGGCATACAAAAAGGAGTAGGCGAACCAGCAGTAGCATCACTTCTTCGGACCTCATCAGGAAATACCAAAGGAAGTCGAATGAGAGGATGGACCGCAAAGACAATCGAAGATACTTACATTTCAACACCCATTAGAACTGTGAATTATTCAAGCTTTGTAGGAATAAAGGGCTATGTCGGCGTAAAAGATTACACTAATAGGTTTTCGGAGATTAAGAACTAACAAACGAAGTGTTTGTGAAGTGAACTATTTCAAACCTCCGAATTGGATAATAGCTCGAAGTAGTTTGAAGTTGTGTATTGAATAACTGAGTATTCAATCCTTATTACAGGGTAAGAACAGGGGTATTTATAGGCAAAAACCTTAAGGAAAATACCTTTTTACCCCTCAATTACAACCGACATAGTGGAAACTATTTGGTACCCCTAATAGGGCAAAAATGGTAAAAGACTAATCTAATCAGAAAGAAGATAAGTCTTCCATCCTCACTGACAGATAAGCTCTCTGAAGATTCAACCTTCGATGTCATACTTTGAACTGAAGTCTACATGGATTCTTCGAGCTTGATCATGTACTAAACCGGAGTTAATACTAGAACTTAGGTTTAATAGATTGGCTTTGTCTTATTGCTGTAGAAACCCTGAGGATGTAGTATTTTCCCCCAACAGTATCCCCTTGAATACGCTTCTCCGAGTGATCTGTAAAGTTAGGAGAGCAGTATACGCAAGAAAAATAATCATGCGCTGGGGTTAATAAAATTTAACAACCTTCGAAATATTCAAAAATTTAGAACTTCGAATCGATTTCCAAGCGAAGGTCTTATTCGAATAGCTCTGAAATCAATTTCTGCGAAGTTGAAGAGACCGTTAGACTCAGAAAAATAGTTGTTATCTTTTTCCTTTCAGAAGAAGCTATAACGTTGCTTTAATTTCGTAAATAATAACGGTCTATCGCTTCGCCATGGCCTGGAGAAGTAGTCATTTTCGAAGCCTTCTTCGAGGCAGGGTTAGGGCTTTCAACGGTGAACTTCTTATCGGAGGTATTGGAGCTTTTCCATGTCACTCTTCCTCAACTTTCTCCGAATGCGATAGGGCGCCTCGCTATCTTCGAGTGGGCGCTGTGAGCCGAAGGCTACGAAGGGAGAGCAGAAATATTTGTAGAAATTCACAAAGCCTCCTGCCAGCCGAAGACTTACCAGGGCTCCGGAGGAGAGAAGATCATAGTCGCCTTCGGCAGTATTAACTTCAGACTCCGAGACGAGTACCAAATGCGATTTCTAGCGAAGGCCATCAACGCCAGATGGTACACGGATTGGATTCTTCGGTGGTTCTACGCCAAAGTGGGAGTAGATAGTAGTTTGGCCGGGCCTCTACAGGATATACATTTCCGAAGGGCAGCTGAAGTTCATCCAGACCCCAGCCAGCTCGAAGCTCGCCTCAATCTGCTACAAGCAATAAGTCACCGCATGAGCATGCGGGACTTAGCGGAGGAGTTCATTGGGCTCCAGATTCCGCCTCTTATGGCTAACTGGCCAGTCAACTTTGAAGAGGATCCAGAGGGTGGACTCCGAAAAATCTCTTCGAGCTCTACAGGTAAATTCGAAAACTGGAAAATGTTTCATATATGATAATTTCATAAAAATGATATAACAGATAAAAACTTATCTTTCAGCTTCACAAGCCTCCTTGACTTCCGAGCAAGTCATACGAGCTTCAGAAAAGATCCTCGGAGCCCCTATCCTCATTGAGAAGGAATTGAGGGTGAAACTGGTAGGCAGTTGAGAGCGATTCAACCGGGTATGGAGCGTACTCGGAGTTGTCGCTCCATCTCTTCTGGACTGGAGAACTTCTGAGCCTGGTCCGAAGAAGAGGAAACCTAAAGTTGGGACTTCGGCGCCAGCCAAGACTCCCGTGAAGAAGTTGGCCCGTAAACCGAAGTACATGGCCCCTTCCAAGTCTGCTATTTCGTCTTCGGATTCATCTGAGGATGAAGGATACAAAGAAATGCAAAGGGTCTTAATAGACCTTGTTACCAGAGATGAAGAGGCGCAGGCAGATGTTGAAGTCCCGGCTATAGATGACACAGCGGTCGCACCGACTGCGCAAGACAACCTTGAACAAGCAGAGGCTTCGACTGTCCTGCCAAGCCATGAGGCCCCTGCCGCTGAAGGCGGAGTCGAAGTAGCAAATGATCAAGCTTTGATTCCGGACGAATTAATGACCGTTGTTCTGGGAGAGGTTCCAACAGCTAATCCTTCGGCTCCCAACTCTGACTCCGAGGAAGACTTCGAAGCGGCGTTCGAGCCTTTGAGTAGTCCCATACTCGTCCGTCAACATGATGTCAAAGGTAAGCCTCAGTAGAGTACTTTTCTCTTCATGTCCTGCAAATTTTATGCAATATATAATACCTTTGATTTTGCAGGGTCAACCCCCATGGAGATGACCCCTGCCGCGAAGACTGCACCTGAAGCCTCGACAACTCCAAAGTCAATTCTGGAGGAGGTTATAAAAATGGGGCCCAGAAAAGGTAAAGGGAAAGTGGATCCTTTTCCTGCTCCGAACTCTGTATTGACCCCGTCGGAATCTACAAACGAAGGCCAGTCCGCGGAAGGGGGCCAATCCACCGAGGTCTTCGGGGATGCGGCGCTGCGCTCCGGCCCTTCACCCAATGAAGAAGATCAAAGAGCCTTGTCAATGATCCCCTCCTAGCTCCTTTCCTAGAGCGAAGGACTAGGCTTTGGACTCTGCTAGAGCCTTTGGCTCGAGCTAATCGCGAAGTTGGGGAGACTGACTTGGTAGCTATACTTGGGGAAGCTGAAGGGTCGGATTTAGATTCAGCCTTGGAGCGGGCAGCATACCAGGTATGAAGTATCTACAATAAGAGAGTTAGTTTTAACTTGTAAATAGTTTACTCACATTGCTTTTTCCTTTGCAGCAAATAGTTTTGGCTCGAGCTCCAGCTGTTTCTAACGAGCGGGAATGCAATCATCTTAAGGAGATGATAATTTCCCTCCAAGGGAGTCTTGACAGCTCCGAAATTCGAACTTCCAGCTTGGATGAGATGGTGGCAGCGGGAAGGAAAGCCAGACTTAGTCTGGAAGCTGCTAATCAGAAGCTCTAAGCCGAACAAATCGTGCTTTGGGCCGAAGTGGAAAAACTGCGAATGGAGCAAGCGACCACGGGGGCCGAGCTGGTCAAGCTCTGGGAGGAGCAAGCGAAGTTAATGGAATAGGCCAACAACTTTCTCAGTCAAAAGAACTCCTTGGTTAAAGAGGCATCCTGGTTATCTTCTTTGATAGACGAACTGTCTTCGTCAAGGGATATTTTGTCCGAAGACAGGGTGAAGTCCGAGAAGGTAGCTGCAAAGACGATGGATAACCTTTAGGGTGTCCTGGAATACTTCGGTACTTCTTGTACATTACCTTCGACTGGCAATGTCCCTCTGCTGCGAAGGTTGAAGATTATCCAAGCAGCAACGAAGATGATGAAGACAGCGGGTATTTGGTATGGACAAATCTATGGCCAAGTATCTCCTCTCGGAGTACTTCGCTACTACGAGGATCTAGGGCTATCAGTAGCACCGGACTCGGGGGCGACTCCCATTACCTTCAACGACAACCGGCTCTTAAACCCTTCCAAGGATGTAGCCGCAGCTTGGCAAGCCTTCCAAGCATCTTGGAGAGCTGAAGGTCGATCAGCGATCAAGGCTTGGATTGTGAAGGACTTCGCTAGAAGCAAGCACGGTCGCAAGCTTCGAGTAGCCAGCCCCCACCAGACCCAAAGGTCTAGTTTTGTTTAGGGCTCTGAATATGTAAAAGTTTATGCTTTTCTCTTTTATGAATGAAAAGACTTATTTGGAAATGTTTTTAGGCTTTCCGACCTTTTATGGATAATCTCGAAGTGTTAGAGGTTAACGAAGAGCTTCGCCTACGATGGGCTACCTTCGAAACTTTAAGACCTCACAAACGACCTCGATTTTCAATTCCTCGAGAAAGCTCCGGTATAATTGCGCCCGAAATATGCAAAGATATATTATCTTTCATTAAAGAGGAGGAAAAAGAAGTTAACTTGGAAACTTCATCTTTTGAAGACATTGAATGGTCCGAAGAAGAAAATACTGCTGAAGAACAAGTAAAGAAAAACCCTGAAAAACTTCGAAGTTGGGAAAGAAGCCCCGAGCGACTTCGAACTTGGGTTGAACTTCAACAGGAACAAAAGGATTTCCGAGCTTCGAAAGGAGGGAGAACAGTTAAACATAAAGTTATTAAAACTCCTGGCTCCAGAACTAGTCACTCTAACTTTAGCGGTAGTTCTAGGGATCGAAGAGGTCTTCATTTCCTTATTGGTATAGATACAAACTTTTCATGATGTAATGTAATCTGTTTGAATGGTAAAGATTAAAGTTTTAAAATTGTCTCCCTACTTCCCATCCGCTCTTTGGGTGTAAGCCACTTCGAAGTTCGTCGAGGGTGGTTATGCGCAATGAAAATAACTTTAGGAGTACAATTTTGGAGGCTCCGAGCCCCTCAACAACTTAGAGATTGAAAACTGGTAACTTAGTACCTTTTTGTTTGAATGTAGTCACTTCGGACTCTTTTTTCGGATACCTTAGCATCCGAAACAATTGGTCGCTTTGGACTCTTTCTACAGACATTCTAAGTTGTTAGCTCAAACTTTGTTTTGTTTGGCCTCCTTGGACTCTTTTTACGAATGCTTTCAAGCCGGAGCCTCGAATCCGTATCATTTGGTCTCCTTCGATTCTTTTTACGGATGCTTTCAAGCGGGTGGCTTGGAATCCATTTTTCTGTGACTTTCCCACCTTGTTGGAAGCTTCGAACCAGTGGTTCGAAGTCCGCAAAATTGGTTCAAATGAATGACACTTCCCTCACAGCCAACTTCGTTCTTCCAGTGTGCCCACTAGAAGTAGGAAGTGTTTCAGAGGTAGGCATTATCTGAACCATGAGCTTTATTTATTCAGAAGGTGTTTACAGATGATTACAAGGAGCTCCTATGCAAAATATCGCTTTAGGTGCTCCGCATGACAGGCATGCTTTAACTCTTCGCCTTATAAATTAGCTAGCTTAAAAGAACCAGAGCGTCCTGAACGTAGAATAATGTATGGACCTTCCCACTTATTTCCTAATTTCCCTGGTGCTATAATGCTTCGCAAAACTAAATGACCTGGTTTAAGTTCATTAAGCTTAACCTTCGGGTCATACCAAGTCTTCGTTTGCTATTGATATTTCGACAAATTAGCCACAGCTCGAAGCCTTGTTTCTTTTGTTAAATCAAGCGAAGCTTGTCTTTCTCCTTCTATTTCATGTTCGGTGCTGTGAAGAGATCCTCCTTTAAGCTCTGTCGGCGTCATAGCTTCATCTCTGAATAATAATCTGAAAGGAGTAAAACCTGTGGACCTTGTTTGAGTGGTCTGGATGGACCATAGAATCTTCGGTAGTTCTTCAGTCCACAACCCTTTGCTAACCCTACTATTCTTCGATTCAACCTTGATAAAATTTTACCATTAGCCCTTTCAATAAGTCCATTAGACTGAGGATGGTGCACAGTTGCAAAGCATATTTGTATGCCAAGATCTTCGCAAAACTTCCTGAAGGGCTCTGCAACAAATTGTGTCCCGTTGTCAACTGTGAGCTATCGAGGCACTACGAATCTGCATATATTGTTCTTCCAAAAGAACTTTTGTACATTACTCAAAGTGATAGTTGTGAGGGGTTCTGCTTCGACCCACTTGGAAAAAGACTCAATTGCTACCACTGCAAATTTCAGTTTCCTTTTGCTACTGGGAAGGGGCCAATGAGATCCATGGCCCATCTGGCCATGGGCCAAACTTTAGAAATGACTTGAAGAGTCGTTGGTGGACGATGACTTCATCTTCCCATCGTGGCAAAGTGTTTTTCCTGCTAAAACCCGGGGGGGGCAAATGGCTACCACAAAGGCCTTCATGAATTCTCAGAGTATCTCTCGACCTTCGGCTTGAGATATACATCGGAGTAGGGGGGAACATACTCCGGCCTTGTAGAGAATGCCGTTGATTACATGATAATTCCGAACTCTTAGCTTCAACCTCGAAAGTTGTGGTCCTTCAAGCAAATTTGCTTCATCTTGCAATAACTCCATCATTGAACTCCGCCAGTCAGTACTTGGAAAGCAAAGAACCTCTGCAGGAGGAATTTGTGGCACCAAAGGAAATGTAAGTTCTTCATAAAAGGCTCCTTCTCGAATGTCCATAGCTCCGGCTGTAGCTTTTGCTAAGGTATCAGCTTGTACATTTTCAGCTCTTGGTATACTTCAGATGGGAATCCCTTTTAATGCTGCTTCGATTTTACGGATCTCTTCCAAATATTTTGCAAGTTATGGGTGACGGACTTGAAAACTTTTATCAACGTGCCCTGCTACAATTTGAGAATTTGTTTTAATAACAACTCTTGTAGCACCCAAAGCACGCGCTTTTAGAAGTCCTAAAAAAATTCCTTCATACTCCGCTATATTATTGGTGGACTTAAAGTTGAGCCTTGCGGAGTACATTGCTCTTTGCCCTGAAGGCAAAATTATTACTGCTCCGATGTCTGCTCCAGACTCTTGAAAAGCTCCGTCGGAGTATATGGTACAAATTCCTTCATTTGATTTCTCCGAAGCCCATATTGTAGATGGAGTCCACTCTGCTACAAAATATGCCACCACTTGCGACTTGATTGCTGTCCTTGCTATGAAAGAGATGCCGAAGGGTGCTAGCTCAACAGCCCATTTCCCAATTCTTCCCGTAGAATCTTTGCTTCAGAGCATATCTCCCAAGGAATACGAAGTTGGTACAATCACATTATGTGCTAGAAAATAATGTCGCAATTTCCTCGAAGCCATTTGTAGGACCGAAAGTAGCGACTAGAGGGGGGGTGAATGGGCGACTTAAAAATTCTTTCGAATCAATGGCCTGTTCCCAATACCCAATGCACCTCAAAGACTAAGCAACAGAGAAAGAACAGATAGCCTAAGTCTAAGGGTATCTAGCCTAGAAGCAACTGTTGATATACAGAGAAATGTCAGTGCAGTGCTAATAGACAGATAAACAGAGTACACGAGATAAGGCAAGATAAACTTCTCAGGAAAGCAATCTAAGTGCACTATGTGAGAGAAGAGAAGTTACTGTCCAAATCTGTCTCCTGTTCAGAACTTGGTGAAGCCTGCTTCGCTGGTCGAAGCCTGCTTCGTAGTGTCGAAGCCTGCTTTGCTGGGTCAAAGCCTGCTTCGGAGGTCGAGGCCTACTTCGCTGGTCAAAGTCTGGTTCGGAGGTGATTGACGAAGTCTGCTGAGTGGGTTTGGTCTAACCTAGTTCGAGGAGGCACAAGTCCAAAGATGCTTCGAAGCTAAGTACGGAAGTATCGAAGCTAGCTTCGAACCGAGTGCTTCGAAGCCTATCCTTCGAACAGAATACTTCGAACGCAACGCACAGACAAACAACCTCCAAAAGGAGAAGTGAAGGCTGACACGCGATAGAGAAACCAAAATGAAGCCTACACTCTTCCTTCGAACAGAACACAACAAGGCCTTCGAAACAGACAGCTGTAAATACTAAGCGAAGTCTATCAGAGAGTAGCTTCGAAGCTAACTCCGAAGCCTGACAAAGTATCGACTTCGAACAGCTTGAGACTGAGAACACCTTCGTAAAGACTATCGAAGTGTGTGAAGCTGACAGAGTGTACTTTAGTCCTGTCAACTCGATCAAAAAGTTGAGCAGTAAAAGCAAAAAGCTGGTAATAGTGTATTGTTGCTACAGTGTAGTAGTACTTCATGCAACAGCAAGAACTAGTACTACTTGCATGAAGAACACACGCAACAGAAGCAACCGAAGCCCTCAAAACCAGGAATAAAATCGTTGTGAGCAAACCGAAAACTACAAAGCCATTAAATGGGATGCTAGATACTAAACAAAAGGAATAGAATCATCCAACAGCAGGGAACAAAATAGATGAACATCAACAATTAGCCTGGCGGCGCACACATGAACAGGAAAGGAAAGAGAAGGTGCAAGAGACAAAATGACCCAAAGGAGTATGAATTGATTTCAGCCAAAGGGGTGACCTAACCCTAGGGATTGGGGCCCTATTTATATGCAGCACAACACTAGGAATATTCCACCAGCCCCTTAGGGTTTTTTACAGACGCGGGAATAAAGGAAAAGACTCTACTACCCTTAGGAATTTTTACAGACACGACTGACTGACTGAGGGCCTAGAGATACAGATGACTTGTCCGGAAGCTAAACTTTCGTAGCGACTACGGCTTCTCTTCTGGACAGACGGATACAAGATCGACGGTTGTCAGTTTTGCGCCGAAACTGACAAAGCCTCCACCGACTTTGCACCAGGTACCCGGATTGGGCCGGCCCGATTCCGCAGCTCTCTCAGCCCGGCAATCACTCACCGCCCGTTTACCTGAGTCAACCCTGGTCAACAGCCCAGTGGGTCTTCTGCTGCTCTTGGCCCATGTACCCGGATTGGGCCAGCCCGACTTCGCAGCCTCCTCTGCCCGACAATCGCTTGCTGCCCGTGTACCTGAGTCACACGCGGCCCATGAAACAGCAGATCTTCATTCTTCTCAGTCCTCTTTGACTATCGTTGACAATGACTCATCACTTCTGAGCCATGAGGCCCACGCTATTCGGCATGGCTCCTCACCATTATCAGAGCATAAGTGAACTTCTCAAGCTCAGAATATCTTGTTTTTGCTCCCGATAAAGCTCCGGATACAAAATAGACTGTATTTTGTACCAACTTCCCATTGAGATCAACTTCTCTAACAAGGACTGCACTAACAGCGGAGCATGTAGCTCCATGGTAGAGGAGTAGAGTTTCATTTGCAACAGGCACATTGAGTGTAGCGAGGTTGCTGAGATAATTTTTAATATCATCAAAACTCTTTTGACACTCCGGTGTCCATGCAAAATCTTCGGACCCTTTCAATGCTTTGAAAATAGGCAAGCTTCGTTCTGCCAATCTTGCTAGAAATCTGCTAAGTGCTGCCAGACGACCAGCCAGCTTTTGTACCTGCTTTAAATTTTCCGGCAGAGCCATCCTTTGCAATGCAGTTATTTGAGTAGGGTTGGCTTCAATCCCTCTACTTGCAACTAGATATCCTAGCAACTTCCCAGCCTAAGCCCCGAAGATACATTTTTTAGGGTTAAGACGGACTCCACATGCCCGAAGGCTCTCAAATGTTTCTGCTATTTCTAGGCTATGTTGGTGCTTTAAAGCACTCTTTATTACAATATCATCCATATAGACTTCTACATTGCGGTCTATTTGATGACCTAGAGCTTTAGCAATTAACCTCAAAAAGGTTGCCCTGACATTTCTTAAGCCAAAAGGCATTCTTACATAGCAGAAGACTCCCGAAGGAGTTACAAATCTTTTTTTGATTTCATCTTCGCGCTTTAACCAGATTTGATGATAGCCAGAATATGCGTCGAGGAAGCTTAATAACTCTGAACAAGTAGTGGAATCAACTAATTGATCAATTCGGGGCATGGGATAGGGGTGACGTGGGCATGCTTTATTCTAAGATGTAAAATCAATACACATGCGCCACTTCCCGGAGGATTTTTTCCTAACGAAGAATGGATTAGCTAACTACTCCGTATGAGCTACATCTTTGATGATCCCAGCCTTTAGTAATTTCTCCACTTCTGCTTTAGCAAGAATGGCCCTTTCTATGGATAACTTCTGAAGTCCTTGTCGAACAGGTCGAACCCACGGGTTCACAAGCAAACTATGCTCAATGATATCTCGACTGACTCTCGAAATGTCTTCATTAGACCAAGCAAAGACATCCAAATTTTCTTCAACTACCTTTTCTAACGATGTAGCAATTTCTGGAGGCAAATCTTTGCCGAACTAGAAAGAATAGTCTTTGTCGTATTTTACAATATCCTTCGTTATGATTTCTCCGTCTGGGCTGGGTCTTTGGAAGGATTTTTTCGAAGATTCTCCTGAAGCATAGATATCCTCCGAATTTCCTTGTACATTATTCACTTGTCTTGGGTCGAGAGGGGGGCCATGACCATATTCTGCTCTTCGCGTTGTGGCTTGATGTCGCGCCCGATTTAATAAATCAGGACTTTTATTGAAATTCCATAGAAAATCAATAAAACAAGACGTTCATCATGCGACCTCGCACAATACGGGCAATCAATCACGGTTCGTAGACCGCATTAATACAAAAGTGAAATAATGGTGAAGAGAAACTAATAAAATAAGGGTCCTAGATGATATTTTTAATAATATTTTTCCTTTATTTTAATTCTTTTTAAATTCTGGGGTGTTACACTTGATCTCCAAAGACAGTGAGTACTCCCGCTTGCGTGGTCATCTTCATACATAAATAATTATGATGCGCCACAGCTCCAAACTGATTTAACATGCCCCTTCCGAAGATAACATTATATGCATAAGGGGCATCTACAACATCGAAGATTACTTCCTCCGTCCTTGCCAGGAGCCCCTCTCCGAAAGCAACCTCCAGACCTATCTAGCCAAGGGCATCAAGAGGAGGTCATGTGAAGCCTTGCAGGGGACGAGCTGCGGGGAGGAGGTGTTTCTTGGAGATACAGAACTGATCGAAGTCTTGAATGAAGATGATGTCCGCTGAACTCCCTCCATCAATCAGCACACTCTGGACTTCAGTCCTCGCTATATTGGCAGTAATAACAAGGGGATCTGCATGTGGAAACTTTATGCCAGCTGCATCATCTGCAGAGAAAGATATCGGCACATGGGACCACTCGGGCATGGTAGCTGCAGATGAAGTTCCATTATGGCCTACTTCCCAGACATATTCTCTTCACTGTCTCTTTGACATAGTGCCGAGGGTCACTCCTCCGGAAATAGGGAGGACTACTCTATTGCCACGATCTTGGCCATCTTCTTGCTTCGAGGGTGGCATAATATTGACCACCGGAGGTTGTCTTGCGGGGTCGAAGTTGTCTACATGTGCCACCGTCTTCACAGGCTCCTAACGTGCCTCGGAAGGGCCTCGACCAGTAGTGCCTCGACTAGAGGTCCTTTCATGGTACTCGCCTCTTAAAGAGAGTATAGACTTGCACGCATCAGTAGCATGACTTCGATTTTCACCATGAACACAGCAGAAGAATGCCTGGGCTTTGCCAGCCGGCTTCCCTAGCGGCCTCCAGCTGCTGGTCTTGCTTCCCGAATCTTGTGGATTTCTAGGGGCAAATTTCTGCGGAGGAGCAATGTTTAGGACTTCGTAGCGAGGATGCTTTTGCCCCCGATGCTTGTCATGCTGGACATCGATGTTAGGCCCCTGCGAAGGTGTTGAAGTCTTCACTTCGAGCTTGACTTCTTGCAGGATTGATGGAGTTGAAGCTGTTCTCCGGAGCTATCCTTTTTCCGACCTAACATATTCTTCAAAATAGGCCATCAGCTGTGCTACAGAAGATATCTGTTTCCGATGAAGTTTATCAAGGAGGCCCGCATTGGTAACTCCCTCTCGGGCTGCATCAACAACAGACGATGTAGAAATCCCCCATACTTGCAACTTCGTATGAGCGAAGCGCTTGAAAAATTGTCTCAAAGTTTCCCCAGGTAGCTGCTTCACTTGGAAAAGATTTCCCGTAGACATAGGGGTACGAAGGTACCTTGAAAGTTACTTATAAACTTCCTTCTTAACTGCTCCCAGGTTCTAATTGATCCCGACTTCAAGGACCAGAACCAACGCAAAGCAACCCCTTCGAGAGCAAGGGGAAACACTTGGCCATGGTGTCTTGGACTCATCCACTGGCCTCAATTACCAAAGCATACGAACGGGAAAACTCCCCCAGATCTTCTTCTCCGGAGTACATACAGAGCTTCGATGTTTTAAACTTAGGGTCGAAGCACAGTTTCTGTAACTCGGGATGCAACGGAGACTCGCTATCGAAGGAGGTGTTCTCTGGGCTTTGGGTTAAAGAAGAGAGTCATCATCTTGAGGCACTTCGAGAATGACCGGGGTGGCCTGAGAATGAAGCCTATCTGCGGCTTCTTGCCTCCACCTCGCCACTTCAGCTTGGAGACTGGCCATCTGGGTCGCCATGTCACCAAGACTGTATTCATTTCTTCCGGAAGGATCTTCCGAGTCTTGTGAACTGTACATGTCAGTTCAGAGCACAGTCGGAGTTGGAGGAGGAACTCCGTCTGGCCGAAACATAAATGGAGTTGGAGGGGGAACTCCGTATGCTCGGGGAAGAGAATTCCCTTTGGGGGTCTGAGGTGGAGGAACTACTGAAGGTCCTCCGACCTCGACTGTATTTGAAGATCTTGCTCCGGAGGTACGAGGGGACCTCCGAGTAGGACTACCACCTGAACTCCGCTTAGTAGGCATGATTCTAAGAATTGGTAGAAAACAAAGTTTTTTGGAATAGGTTCCCCCACAGACGGTGCCAACTGTTGGCGTAAAAGATTATGCTAATAGGTTTTCGGAGATTAAGAACTAACAAACAAAGTGTTTGTGAAGTGAACTATTTCAAACCTCTGAATTGGATAATAGCTCGAAGTAGTTCAAAGTTGTGTATTGAATAACTAAGTATTCGATCCTTATTACAGGGTAAGAAGGGGGGTATTTATAGGCAAAAACCTTAAGGAAAAGACCTTTTTACCCCTCAATTACAACCTACATAGTGAAAACTATTCGGTACCCCTAATAGGGCAAAAATGGTAAAAGACTAATCTAATCAGAAAGAAGATAAGTCTTCCATCCTCGTTGGCAGATAAGCTCTCTAAAAATTCAACCTTCGAAGTCATACTCCGAACAAAAGTCTGCATGGATTCTTCGAGCTTGATCATGTACTAAACTGGAGTTAATACTAGAACTTCGGTTTAATAGATTGGCTTTATCTTATTGCTGTAGAGACCCTGAGGATGAAGTATTTTCCCCCAACAGGCTACATCTACCGTCAATGGACAATTGCCCAGGGTGTGGTACCAAAGGCCACATGATCACCTGCCACATAACATCAGATCAAGGCCACATGATCTAGAAGCCTAATGGGAGATTGGTCCCAATCCCCCATTAGTTGGTATCAGAGCTCAGATTTCCCGTTAGGTAATCTCGATCTTCTTTTATTTTACCTAGAGTCCAGAAAACCCTCACAAAAAAAATCGCCACCAGAAAACCCCTTTCTGCCTTGCGATTTTAATTTCAGTTTTTTATCCTTGTTGAGTTTGTGTTCTTGATCGAGTCTTGTTGGTGGTTTAGTAATCCCTTTGTGTCGTTTGAGTAGTAGTTGGTCTTGTGTCTCAAAAAAAATTCCCCACCCGAAAAACCCCCCTCCACAACCCTACTTGTTTTCCACATCGAGTCTTTGTGACCCCCCTTCGGTAAAACATGCATAACTTTTCGCTTGTTTGTCAGAAAAATCTGAATTTTTTTGAGCATCTTATTGACCCAATTTGGAGCCTACCCTAACATGGGTTCCCCTGTTAGCCCTCATTAGAATCGCCAAAAAAAATCAGGAAGATAAAGAAAAAAATTGGTCAAAGTTTTTGCTTGCCGTTCAGTGAACTTGTTAAATTTATGTGAACCACATCACACCTCAGTTGCAGGTGCCAATTTTTGTGGTTGCATCTCTTGTCATCCTTGTTAAAAAAAATAGAGTGAAGAAAAAGAAACAAGATTGTGTGAAGCAAAAGAAAACCGGTTCTGTCGATTGCTTGTCCGATCTCTTGTCCGGTCCCTTGTCCGATCCCTTGTCCGATCAGCGGCAGCGGCAGAGAGCTGGGCGCGGCGCTGGGCTGGGCCGGAAGCCTGACCAGGCCGGCTGGCCGCTGCGGTGCGAAGAAAAAGAAATTTGGCCTATTATTGCCTCCACTTGAGTTTTGGGCACATAGTTTCCCTCTATTGCTTGAATTTTCACCTTGGGAGCACCAAGGCCAGCAACTTTGAGGAGTACTAGGGAACACTTATTGAACTTGGTTTAACCGTTATTACTATCGCTATTCCTTACTACTCATTTTGCCTTCCGAGCAACACCTTCTCTTGGTCAGGACAGGTTCACATCTTGCAATCACCACCACCCTCCACTTGGTTCATCACCTGTAGGCCGGTGACCTCACTGCGGCATGGTAAGAACACTTGCAAGCATGGGTAAGGCGCTTGACGGATTGCATCCACCACACACCCACCACCCCACCTAGTTGCTTTCCATAAGGATTATTCTTTGTTGTTTGTCTTTTCACTAACATGGCAGATAACAGCGGTACCCCTCCATCTGATTTTAATGGATGTGTCTCACGACGTGCTCTACAAGAGTCTCAGCGGTAGACCCAACATTCCATCGAATGTCTCGCGCGTACTGTGGCTGACCTAGTGGACCAGATGACTTCCCTAGAGACACGCTTGCCTGCTACACAAGCCGGCGACGACCATGTTGAGGAGGAAGACGACCATATTGAAGAGGAAGATGACTTATCCTATGCCGGGAACAATGGCATTGACCCTGACGAGGTTGCACGTCATCCCTTTCATTTCAATCATCAAGGTATGGGCGGCCACCGCAACCGCCATCCACGAGGTAATAATGACAACCGCAGGAACAATGATCCCTACTCCAAGGTAAAATTTTCAGTACCTCATTTTGCTGGCACCTATGATCCAGATGCTTATTTAGATTGGGAGATGTCAGTTGAACAAAAATTTAATGCCCACATGGTTCCTGCTATCCACCGCGTGCGCTTAGCTACTAGTGACTTCACTCGATATGCTCTTCTTTGGTGGACTGAAATAGTTCAGGTTGGCAATGAACCACAAAATTGGGGTATGTTAAAACGGCAAATGCGTGGTAGATGGGTTCCTCCCTCATATAAGCGTGATTTGAGAAAAAAATTGCAGCGCCTAAACAAAGGAAATAAATCGGTAGAGGAGTATTATCAGGAGTTGCAAATAGGTTGCATGCGTGCTGAAATTGAGGAGGACAATGAGGATAAAATGGCCTGTTTTTATGGTGGTTTAAGACGTGAAATTCAGGATATCATTGATTATAAAGAATACAATACTATCACTCGTCTTTTCCACCTTGCTATACTTGCAGAAAAAGAATTGCAGGGTCGCCAACAACCACAACGCAGCATGAGGACCAACATTGGTGGTGCCACTTCACGCTCAAGTGGGCAGCAGCAACGACCACCACCACCACCTTCTCGACCGGCGGCTACATCAGTACCTTCTACATCTACAGCCCAGGCTGAGAGCTCCAAGGCTGTAGCATTCATGGCGCCAGCCAAGCCCACCTACTCGGCGGCCTCTACCGCGCGTTCTGCAGCGATCCAGTGTCACCGATGCAAAGGATTCAGCTACATTATGAAGGACTGCCCTAGTCAGCGGGCTTATATTGCTACGGAAGACGGTGGCTACGTAAGTGCTAGTGATGTTGAAGATGAATATGCACTTGCTGCTAACATTGCAGGAGATGACGATGTATCTGATGATGACGCTGTTTTTGCACCGGATGCCTCTGCTGACCATGAAGCACTTATTGTACAGCGTGTTTTAAGCACTCACATGGAGCATGACGACCGGGCACAACGGAACAATCTGTTTTAGAGCTTCTTCATCGTCAATGACCGCCGTGTACGTGTCATCATCAACAGCGGTAGTTGAAACAATTTGGTGAGCAACGACATGGTAACTAAGCTTCAACTTCCCACACGTGTGCATCCACACCCTTACCACGTGCAATGGTTCAACAATAGCGGTAAGGTCAAGGTAACACAAACTGCTCACATCAAATTTTCCATTGGTACATACTTCGGAGTTACTGATTTTGATGTAGTACCAATGCAAGCATGTTCTCTGTTACTTGGTAGACCTTGGGAGTATGATACTGATGCTACACACCATGCTAGGAGCAATAAGTACACATTTATGTATAAAGTAAAGAAAGTTACATTGCTTCCTATGACTCCTGCTGAAATTGTGAAATTTGAACAAGAAAAACATGCTAGGGACGCACAAAAGAGCAAACAACCTTATGAAAATCAGCAAGTAGCTAAAACGCTTTCGAGGCAACAGAAAGATAAATTTGCTACTCCTTCTTCATCACAAGTTATTAATCTGAAAGAACGTGTCATGCTTGCAACTAAAACTGACCTTGCTGAAATTTGTGATGATACTCCCATGATATATGGCTTGATTTGCACGAACGTGCTGTTTTCACTTGCGAACATTCCTAGCTCTATTCCTATTGCAGTCACTGACCTTTTGCAGGAGTTTAACGATGTTTTTCCTGCTGAGATACCACACGGGCTGCCACCGATACGCGGCATCGAGCACCAAATTGATTTGATCCCGGGAGCATCTCTTCCTAATCGTGCAGCGTACCGTACCAATCCAGAGGAGACAAAAGAAATTGAGCGCCAAGTACAGGACCTTCTTGATCGTGGGTACGTCCATGAAAGCCTTAGTCCTTGTGCAGTACCCGTTCTTTTGGTGCCTAAGAAAGATGGTAGTTGGCGCATGTGTGTTGATTGTCGTGCTATTAATAATATCACCATTCGATATCGACACCCTATTCTTAGATTGGATGACATGCTTGATGAGTTTAGTGGTGCCATTATCTTTACTAAGATCGATCTCCGTAGTGGCTACCACCAAATTCGCATGAAACTAGGTGATGAATGGAAAACTGCTTTTAAAACAAAGTTTGGATTATATGAGTGGCTTGTCATGCCTTTTGGACTTACTAATGCACCTAGTGCCTTCATGCGCATCATGAATGAAGTCCTACGGCACTTTATAGGACACTTTGTGGTTGTTTACTTTGATGATATCTTGGTTTATAGCAAGTCTCTCACTGAACATGTTGAACACCTACGTGTTGTTTTTCTGTCCTCCGTGAGGCTAGAATGTTTGGTAACCTTGAGAAGTGCACGTTTTGCACGGATCGAGTTGTGTTTCTTGGATATGTTGTCACTTCACAGGGTATTGAGGTTGACGCGGCAAAGGTAGAAGCAATCAACAGCTGGCCGCAACCACAAACTATCACACATGTACGTAGTTTTCTTGGTCTTGCAGGTTTCTACCGGCGTTTTGTGAAAGATTTCAGCACCATAGCCGGTCGTTTGCATGAGTTGACCAAGAAGGGAGTTACTTTTACTTGGGAGCTAGCACAAGAACAAGCTTTTGCCACACTCAAGGATCGCCTTACACATGCACCTCTACTTCAGCTACCCGACTTCAGTAAGCCTTTTGAGTTAGAATGTGATGCTAGTGGTTTTGGAATAGGAGGTGTGCTGCTACAAGGAGGTAAACCCGTGGCCTATTTTAGTGAGAAATTACATGGTCCACGGTTGAATTATTCTACCCATGATAAGGAATTATATGCCTTAGTGCGTGTGCTTGAAACTTGGCAACATTACCTTTTGCCTAAGGAGTTTATTATTCATTCGGATCATGAAGCATTGAAGCATATACGTAGTCAAGCAAATCTGAATAAACGACATGCTAAATGGGTAGAATTTATTGAGACTTTTCCATATATCATTAAGCATAAGAAAGGGAAAGATAATGTGATTGCTGATGCTTAATGTAAACGTTATACATTGCTTTCTCAACTTGATTATAAGATCTTTGGTTTAGAAACATTGAAGGACATGTATGCTACTGATTTGGACTTCAAAGATGTTTTTGCAAATTGTACAGATGACCATGCTTGGAACAAATTGTTGGCGTAAAAGATTACGCTAACAGGTTTCTGTAGAACAGAAACTAACAAACGAAGTTTTTGCGAAGAGAACTATTCTAAGCCTCCGAAAGGATAACAGCTTAGAATAGTTCGAATGTGTGTATTGAATAACTTGTATTCGGTCCCTATTACAGGGTGAAATGGGGGGTATTTATAGGCCCAAATATTAAGGAAAAGACCTATTTACCCCTCTATTACAACCGACATAGTGGAAACTATTCGGTACCCTTGATAGGGCTAAAATGGTAAAAGACTAATCTAATAATATAAAAGATAAATCTTCCATCTTAGCTGGCAATAAAGATCTCGAAGATCCTTAGTTCGAAGATGTACTCCGAACCAATGCCTATCTTCGTACTTCGAGCTTGACTCAGGGTATCTTCGAAGACGGACATCTGGAAACCTTCGAATCCACTATCTGCTTTCATGCTGTTCACCTGTCTCGGGTCAAGAGGAGGGCCATGACCATACTCCGCTCTTCGCGGAATGGCCTGATCTCCGAAAACAGTGAGCACTCCCGCCTGTGTGGGCATCTTCATACATAAGTAATTATGATGCGCCACAGCTCCGAATTGATTTAACATGCCTCTTCCGAAGATGACATTGTATGCATATGGAGCATCCACAATATCGAAGATCACTTCCTCTGTCCTGGCCAGTGGCCCCTCTCTGAAAGTAACTTCTAGGCCAATTTGGCCAAGAGCATCAAGAGGGGGTCCTGCAAATCCTTGTAAAGGACGGGCTGCTGGGAGAAGATGCTTTCTGGAGATACAAAGTTGATCAAAAGCTTGGACAAAAATAATATCCGCCGAACTCCCTCCGTCAATTAGCACTCTACGAACCTCAGTTCCTGTTATGTCGGCAGTGATGACAAGTGGGTCTGCATGTGGAAATTTAACACCAGCTGCATCGTCTGCGGAAAAAGATATTGGCACATGGGACCATTCGGGCATAGCAGCTGCAGATGAAGCGGTTCCAATATGGCCCACTTCTTTGACATATTCTCTTCTCTGCCTCTTTGACATACTTCTGAGGGTCCCTCCTCCGGATATGGGGAGGACTACTCTTTTTCCTTGATCTTGCCTGATGAGGACATCACTTCACACGATACACACATGCACCAGCATGATACACAGATGCACCAACATGATACACACACGCACCAGTATGATACGCAAATGCACCAGCATGATACACACATGCACCAGCATGATACACAGATGCACCAGCATGATACACACACGCACCAGCATGATACACACATGCACCATCAACCTACAATTCAATTACAGGGACCAATCACACGCGCCCGTGCCCGTAGCTTGAACCATGAGGGTAATTCTTTCCTTAGCAACTATGTTAATATTTGTTTGGATGGAATGCTACTGAATACTAGTGATATTTTGTTGCTTAGGAACATGGGAGATGGAATAGGAGAGTTGGAGTTGAAGACGGAATCGCATGGATGATTTGAAGTCAAAAATTTGCTGGTTCGGACTACATCATCCACCATACACCAAAATGGGCGTAATTTCCTCATACGAAGTCCGATTGGCGTGTTCTTGGACTTTTTGGAAAGCTGAGGAGAAGACGGATCTTTTGCCATTGGTTTCGCCTCATTTGGAGTCTCGAGTCATCCTGTGTGTTTGAAACAGTCCTGCATGACAGAATTGGGCCGAGTTGGACCTTGTACTGAGTTGGAGGCCGTGTTGGCTCATAGTCCGAGTCTGTACGCCTTCTACAGGCTGCCCACGCCATATATACTCACGCCAGCCGCCTTTAGGGTTAGGTTTTGCTTTGTTTGCATCTACACTTGTGTGTTTAGATCCCGCTCCTACACCGGACCGATTGACTGCTGCATTAGCGTTTGTGAAACCTCTCCTCTTCATAGTTTATCTGTGATTTAGCATTCGACTTGTATCCTTCCTGGTCGTGCTTGTGTTCTTGGGTTCGCTTGCAGGAACTAGCCCTCGTGGCGAGGTCAATCGTGCCCTGCGTGGTCGATAACCAATGGAGACGGTGGTGTAGCGATTGCAAGGTTTTGATCCGCCGGACCGGAGCCTTGGATCGTCAACGTCGAGATTCTCCACCAATCCAAGTTATCCTTACCTAACGGAAGATCGGGACCAATCTCCCATTAAAGCCATCCACCGAAGGTTGTCCCCACCAACTGTATCATTGCTTGAGAGGTGAGACCCGACACCCCCGATGATCATATCGACTAGGTCAGTGTCTTCACGACTGCATCAATTTGATCTCTTGAAGACATTAGCTAAAACAATACAATCGCCGGTTTATTGCGGTGTATTGGCTAGGTCTAAGGCTGCATCAGATTGATCTCTTAGATTAATGTGATCTAGGTGTGATAGTTTGAGGCTTCATCGGTTAGGTCTGACATCTCTTGCTATTATATCTTTTTCATGCTATATACTATTCATCTAAATAAAGCATGCCCGATACTTTGACATATTATTAAGATCATCGTGATTAGCTATTGTCTTGGTTAGGTCCAATTTAGTTATTGTGATGATTTTCATGATATAGATATGTTATCTAGCACATTTTAGTTATTTCTGTCGGAGTACAAGCTTATAGGTTATCTTTAATTTAATGCCATATCTTATTTCACCATCAGAAAGTGCTCGTCGGGTCATACGTAAACTACCTATCACATTGGCAGATGGCATGCTTGCTTGATCGCTTCGCCCGTTATCATCAGCCCTATGGCCGATCAGCAAAATATTCCACGATTATTGTTGGACTGAAACAGACGACCAGAAGGGGGAATGGGAGCTTTTTAAAATTATGTTTTGCTAATCAGGCTTCTAACACACCCTTCAAAGTGTCTAGTTCAGAGGTATCGAACACACTCCAAACACAGGCTTCGAATGGGGTAAAAGTTCGAAGTTCAGAACACTTTGCTCGCACCTAGAAACCCAAAAACGCACTTCGCACTACATCACTTCGCACAAGTACGTTTCCCTCAAAGAGCTCCAAACAGATACTCCGCTCTAGTAACTGGTACTAGGCCTCGCACTTCGGAGTGCTGAAAACAGACAACTGACTGCAATGAGGACTTTGGCTATGAGAAGAGAACAGGCCTAGAATCCACACTTCACATAGTGCTTCGCTAGTAATCAGTGAGGATTTGCCTTACGTTTACACATAGCGAACACACACAGAGTTACTTGCAAAAATAGCATGGACGAGAGGAAAACACACTTCATCGGAGTTGAACTAGAGTAAGAACTCGTTGATAGAGAACGAAGTGAAACACAGAAATCTCAATTCATGCAGTGGAAAACATAGATACAAGTTCAAGCAATAGATGAAAAACAGAATGGAAATTTCATTGCTTGGACTAGGGAACACAAAAACTCACCAAACTGTGTACATGAGTATGGCGGCTGGTTCTAGGAGTTCTGAAAATGGCTTCTCAAAGTGTTACTTAGACCTAGCCTATATCACTATTTATAGCCACAACTCAGTCATGTGAATAGACTACTTTACCTCTAGGGTTATAGTGATTTTGTCTCTACCAGACATGGGGATACATATGGTAGTCTACTTTATTAGAAGCTCCTTTTGTCAGCTTTGTAGAGCAGATAGTATCGTTTTTGTAGAGCAGACACAATCAACTTTTACAAAGTGGAATCTTCTAGAGCCCCCTTCGCACACGAAGTGTGTAGAGGCTTCGGTGACATGCTTTGAACCCAAAGGCTTTCACTTCACCGAAGTCAGTCTTTGATACAATGATGGTTTTGAGCCAAAGTAGTCAAAGCCCTTGAGCCTTTGCACCATCACCTTTGGAGTGGACCACCACGGCTTTGCAGCTACTCCTAGCTCAAACTCCGTTAGTTCGTGTACCAAAGCCATGCATGGCCGAAGTACTTAATCCACACTTCGAAGCCCACCTTCGAAGTATCTTCACCACCTTTAGAAGTCCCTCCTTCGTCCAAGGCCTCCGCATGAAGCACCTCCATAAGAACTTATTCGTAGTGTCTCTACCTAGTGCACACTCCCGAAGAGCCTTACCCAGACCATGCCTTCGATGCACATGGACTTCTGAGACCTTCGTCACGTGTCCTTCCAAGTGTCTTTGTTCGGAGCACACTTGGGAGCCTTGACTCATTCCTGAGGACTTGGTCCGCCAACCTTTGAAGTCACTCCTTCAGAGTCACCCTTCGAAGTGCCTCTCCTCCGAGGACTTTGCCTTGGGCTACCTTCAGCTAGAGCCACCCTCCGCACTTTCTGCCTTTGCTTGCTGCAACTTGACCCGAGGACCGACCTTGACCCCACGCAGCCTCCATGACCGAGCTCCTCTTTCGCCTGGCATTAAGCTCCCTAGTTGACCCAGGTTCACTTTCTACGAACCATCCCGTCGCCTTCGAAGTCACCTACACACCACCGACAAACAAACAAGCATTTCCAGTACCCCGGAGACCTCTCTGGTAAACACCCTCCGAAATGTATTCTGTCGGACCCCTCCGACAGACATACTCCACTGCAATAGCTGCAACCAGCAAACATCGAACCCTTCGGTAAACCACCTTCAAACCCCTTCGGAGGGACCCCTTCGCCCAAAAGGTAAATCTTGTCAATCACTCATCACAGACTTGAAACCAGGGCACATCTCAACTTTGTTTCTCAATCTCCCCCTTGATGAGTGCATTGACAACCAAATTCAAGTTAAAGAAAAGTTGAAATTTTGACATGATAAGATAATTCCTTCCCCCTTTACTCATAAAAATCCATTTGGCACAAACTCCCCCTCCGGCAAAGCATGAAAGCAGCAAATTATCCCCCTTTGGCATAAAAATTATCTCCGTGTTTTAACTTCATGCAAGAATCAAGGAGCAAATAAAAGATGCAAGGCTTCGAAGTGATGAAAAGTGTGAAGACATATAGTGCAATAATATGCCAAATCATAATGTCAGGCTCAGATGCTCAGCTCAAGTTAACATATTCCAAATTCAATATTTGAGGCATGAACTTTTTCAGATTATTGAGAATAAAAGCATCGCCACTTAGACTAGTCATCTACACAAGTGAAAGCAATAACGGCTAAAGCTAATCAATTTCTACACAGGAAAGCAAGTCCAATTTTATGGAGCATTTGGCAAACTTGATAAACAAATGATTCAGACTTTACAATTCTTTTTATATTGCCAGGGGTTATTGCTTGTCCACCTTATACTTTACAACCATACTGTTGGGGGAAAATATCTCATCTTCGGGGTTATTGCCGTCACAACACAAAAGCTCGAAGTACGAAGATAGGCATTGGTTCGGAGTACATCTTCGAACTAAGGCTTTTTGAGATATTTATTGCCAGCTAAGATGGAAGATTTATCTTTTATATTATTAGATTAGTCTTTTACCATTTTTGCCCTATCAAGGGTACCGAATAGTTTCCACTATGTCGGTTGTAATAGAGGGGTAAATAGGTCTTTTCCTTAATATTTGTGCCTATAAATACCCCCCATTTCACCATGTAATAGGGATCGAATACAAGTTATTCAACACACACATTCGAACTATTCTAAGTTATTATCCTTTCGGAGGCTTAGAACAGTTCACTTCGCAAACACTCCGTTTGTTAGTTTCTAATCTACAGAAACCTGTTAGCGTAATCTTTTACGCCAACAGTTGGCGCCGTCCGTGGGGAACCTAGTCCAAAAAACTTCGTTCTCTACAAAATTCTTACATCATGCCACCTAAGCGGAGTGCACCTCGTAACCCTGTTCAGAGGTCCTCTCGGATCTCCGGAGAGGCACCATCCGATACGGTTGAAGTCGGAGGGCCTTCGACATTCCCTCCACCTCAAACTCCAAAAGGAGTTTCCATCACTCGAACATATGGAGCTTCTCCGCCAAATCCTTCCATACTTCGACCACCTAGAATCCCTCTTCCACCTTCCATCCCACTTCGAATTGATCCTACTAGTTCTCAAGACCCAAAAGATCCTTCTGGAGGAGATGAAGACAATCTTGGAGATATGGCCACTCAAATGGCCAACCTTCAAGCTGAAGTAGAAAGATGGCGACAAGAAGCTGCGAACAGGCTTCGCTCTCAAGCCATCCCAGCTATCCCAGAAGTGCCCGAAGATGACGAACCCGATTATCCCGAAGCCCCGGAGAACGCCTCCTTCGATAATGAATCTCCGCTGCATCCTGAGCTACAGAAAGTTCGCTTTGATCCGAAGTTTAAGACTTCGAAGCTCTGTAAGTATGCTGGAGATGAAGATCCCGGAGAGTTTGTTCGTTCTTATGCCCTAGCAATTGAAGCTAGCGGAGGAGTTTGAGACACCATGGCAAAGTGCTTCCCCTTAGCTCTTCAAGGAGTGGCATTAAGGTGGTTCTGGTCTTTGAAGCCAGGATCAATTAATTCATGGGGACAGCTGAAGAAGAAGTTTGTAAGCAATTTTCAAGGCACCTTCGTGCCTCCGATGTCAACGGGAAGCCTTTTCCAGGTGAAACAGCTCCCCGGAGATACATTGAGGCAATATTTCAAGCGCTTCGCTCATACGAAGTCGCAGATCCGGGGGTTGTCTGCATCTTCGGTAGTTGATGCAGCTCGGGAAGGCGTCACTCATCAAGGCCTCCTGGATAAGCTTCATCGGAAAAGCATCTCCTCGGTCTCTCAGCTGATGTCATACTTCGAGGAGTATGCGAGGTCAGAAGAGGGTTGGCTTCGAAGAACTGCAGCTACTTCATCCATATTGCAAGAAGTTAAATTAGAAGTAAAAACTTCGGCACAGCCGCAAGAACCAGTCTTCAAAGTTCAACATGATCGGAGAAGAGGGCAAAAGCACCCTCGTTCTGAAGTCTTGAATATTGCACCCCCACAGAAGTTTACACAGAGAGCTCCACAGTCTTCAGGGAACAAGGCCAGCGGCTGGAGGCCGCTAGGGAAAACGGTTGGCAAGGGCCAGACCCTTTTCTGCTGCATCCATGGAGAAAATCGAAGCCACGCAACTGATACTTGCAAGGCTATACTTACTCTAAGAGGAGAGTATCTAGAAAGAACTTCGGGTCGAGGTACTACCGACCGAGTTCCAGCTGCAGCGCGCCTAGAGCTGGTTCAGGCTGTGGCGCGGATAGAAAACTTTGATGCCGCAAGACACCCTCCAGTGGCTAATGTTATGCCACCTCCAAAGCAAGAGGAAGGGCAAGACCGAGGGAAAAGAGTAGTCCTCCCCATCTCCGGAGGAGGTACCCTTGGAAGCGTGTCAAAGAGACAGCGAAGAGACTACGTCAGAGAAGTAGGCCATATTGGAACTTCGTCATCTGCAGATGCAATGCCGGAGTGGTCTCATGTACCGATATCCTTTTCCGCGGAGGATGCAGCTGGCATTAAGTTCCCGCATGCAGACCCACTTGTTATCACTGCTGATATTGCGGGCACTGAAGTTCGAAGGGTATTGATTGACGGAGGTAGTTCGGCAGACATCATTTTTGTTCAAGCCTTCGATCAATTGTGCATCTCCAGAAAGCATCTCCTTCCAGCGGCTCGTCCTTTGCAAGGCTTCGCAGGACCTCCGCTTGATGCACTTGGCCATATAGGCCTAGAAGTTACCTTCGGAGAAGGTTTGTTGGCCCGAACTGAGGAAGTAATCTTCGATGTTGTAGATGCCCCGTATGCTTACAACGTCATCTTCGGAAGAGGCATGCTAAACCAGTTCGGAGCTGTGGCGCATCACAATTATTTGTGCATGAAGATGCCCACACAAGCAGGAGTCCTTACTGTCTTCGGAGATCAAGCTATCGCTCGGAGAGAGGAATATGGTCATGGTCCCCCTCTTGATCCAAGACAAGTAAACAATGTACAAGATAACGAAGAAATTTTTTCAGCCCCTTCCGAAGCTTCAAAGAAATCCTTTCTGAGACCAAGTCCTGAAGGAGAGATTGCAGCGAAGGTCATTGTTAAAGATGGTAAAGAATATATATTTCAATTTGGTAAAATTTACCTCTAGAAGTTGCAACCTCCTTGGAAAAGGTGGTGGAAGAGAATTTAGATGTCTTCGCTTGGTCTGATGAAGATATCACCAGAGTCGATCGGGATATCATTGAACATAGTTTACTTGTATACCTGAAGGCCCGACCTGTTCGGCAAGGACTCCGGAAAATGTCCGCAGAAAGAGCTGCTCTAGCGAAACACGAAGTTGAGAAATTGTTGAAGGCTGGGATTATCAGAGAAGTGGCTCACACAAAATGGTTAGCCAACCCAGTCTTCGTCAGAAAGAAGTCTTCCGGAAAGTGGCGCATGTGCATCAATTTCACATCCTTGAATAAAGCATGCCCTCGTGACCCTTACCCCATGCCCCGAATTGATCAATTGGTCGACTCCACCACAGGTTCGGAGTTATTAAGCTTCCTCGACGCGTATTCTGGTTATCATCAAATATGGTTGAAACGCGAAGATGAGATCAATACAAGCTTTGTAACTCCTTCAGGAGTCTTTTGTTATGTAAGAATGCCCTTTGGCTTAAGAAATGCCGAGGCTACTTTTTCGAGGTTAGTTGCTAAGGCTCTAGGTCATCAATTAGGTCGCAATGTGGAGGCCTATATGGATGATATTGTAATAAAGAGTGCTTTAAAGCACCAACATAGCCTAGACTTAGCAGAAACATTCAATAGCCTTCGGGCATGTGGGATCCGTCTTAACCCCGAAAAATGTATTTTCGGAGCTAAGGCTGGAAAGTTGTTAGGGTATTTAGTTTCAAGCAGGGGGATTGAAGCTAGCCCTACTCAAATAACTGCGCTACAAAAGATGGCTCCTCCGGAAAATTTAAAGCAAGTGCAAAAGCTAACTGGGCGTCTGGCAGCACTTAGCAGGTTTTTATCAAGGTCTGCGGAGAGAAGCTTGCCTATATTTAAAGCATTGAAAGGGTCCAAAGATTTTGCATGGACACTAGTGTCAGAAAAGCTTCGAAGATATTAAAGATTATCTCAGTAATCTTGCTACACTCACGGTGCCTACTGCGGACGAAACCCTACTACTTTACCTTGCAGCTACAGGTTCTACTGTCAGTGCAGTCCTTGTCAGAGAAGTGGATTTCAATGGGAAGTTGGTCCAAAATCCTGTTTATTTTGTATCCGAAGCATTATCAGGAGCGAAGACAAGATACTCCGAACTTGAGAAGTTCGTTTATGCTCTGATAATGGCTTCGAGGAAATTAAGACATTATTTTTTGGCACACAATGTAATTGTACCAACTTCGTATCCTTTGGGAGATATGCTTCGAAGTAAGGATTCCACTAGAAGGATTGGGATGTGGGCAGTTGAGCTAGAACCCTTCGGCATATCTTTCCTGGCAAGGACAACAATCAAATCGCAAGTTTTAGCAGATTTTTGTAGCAGAATGGACTCCATCTGCAAATTTGGTTCCGGAGAAGTCAAGTGACGGAGTTTGGACTGTTTACTCCGATGGGGCTTTCCAAGCATCCAGAGCAGGCATCGGAGCAGTATTAATTTCGCCTTCAGGGCAAAGAGCAATGTACTCCGCAAGACTCAACTTTAAGTCTAGCAATAATATAGCGGAGTACGAATGGATTTTATTGGGACTTCGAAAAGCACGTGCTCTAGGGGCTACAAGAATTATTATAAAGACATATTCTCAGATAGTAGCAGGGCACGTAGATAAAAGTTTCCAAGTTCGGCATCCACAGCTTGCAAAGTACTTAGAAGAAATCCGTTAGATCGAAGCACACTTCAAGGGTATTTCCATTCGGAGTATACCAAGAGCAGAAAATGTGCAAGCGGACGTCTTAGCAAAAGCTGCAGCTGGAGCTGTAGATGTACCAGAAGAAGCTTTCTATGAGGAGCTCAGTATACCTTCGGTGCCACAAATTCCCTCTGCAGAGATTCTTTGCATTCCTAGTGCAGATTGGAAAAATTCGATCATGGAACTTTTACAGGGAGGAACAAATTTGCCCGAAGAGCCACAGCTGTCAAGATTGAAGCTTAGAGCTAGAAATTATCAAATAATCAACGGTATTTTATACAAGGCCGGAGTATGCTCCCCTCTACACCGATGTACATCTCAAGCCGAAGGTCAAGAAATTCTTTGAGAAATTCATGAAGGCCTTTGCGGTAGCCATTTAGCCCCTCGAGCTTTGGCAGGAAAAACACTTCGCCAGGGGCTTTATTGGCCGACAATAATAGCTGATGCGGAGAGCTTAGTCCGCACTTGTCAAGGATGCCAGTGGATGGGTCGACGAAGTCATCGCCCACCAACAGCTCTTCAAGTCATTGCTCCGGTATGGCCTATGGCTAGATGGGGTATGGATTTAGTTGGTCCCTTTCCAGTAGCCAAGGGAAATCTGAAGTTCGCAGTGGTAGCTATCGAATATTTTTCTAAGTGGGTAGAAGCAGAACCCTTAACAGCTATCACTTCGAACAACGTACAGAAATTCTTTTGGAAGAATATCATTTGCCGGTTCGGGGTGCCTAGACAACTCACAGTTGATAATGGAACACAGTTCGATGCAGAACCTTTCAGGAAGTTTTGTGAAGATCTAGGCATTCAGTTATGTTTTGCTGCAGTGAGGCATCATCAGTCTAATGGAGCCGTAGAAAGAGCCAATGGAAATATTTTGTCAGGGCTAAATCGAAGGATAGTAGGATTAGCAAAGGGACTGTGGACCGAAGAGCTTCCGAAGATTTTGTGGTCCATTCGGACTACGCAAACAAGGTCCACAGGTTTTACTCGATTCAGATTACTATTCGGAGATGAAGCTATGACTCCAACGGAGCTCAAAGGAGGATCATTTCGCAGCACCGAACCGGAGATTGAAGAAGAAAGACAAGCTTCGCTAGATTTATCAGAAGAAACAAGACTTCGAGCTGTGGCAAATTTATCAAAGTATCATCAGCAGACGAAGGCTTGGTTTGACCCGAAGGTTAAGCTCAATGAACTAAGATCGGGTCATCTTGTTCTACGAAGTATTATAGCGCCAGGGAAGTTAGGAAATAAATGGAAAGGTCCATATCTAATTGTTCATTCAGGACGCCCTGGCTCTTTTAAGTTAGCTAATTTAGAAGGTGAAGAGTTAACACATACTTGGCATGCAGAGCACCTAAAGCGATACTTCGCATAAGGGCTCCTTGTAATTTACTTGTAATCATCTTCTAAATTAATAAAGCATATGGTCCAGATAATGCCTTCCCCTCATAGACTTCCAGCTTCCGAGTGGACGCACTAGAACCGCGGGGTTGACCGAGAGGGAAGTGTCATGAAGCTGAATCGTATTTTCGGACTTCGAACCATTGGTTCGAAGCTTCCGATGTGGGGGCTGACATAATCCGGAGTCCAAGCCGCCGGCTTGTAGGCATCCGTAAAAGAGCCCAAAACCACATCATACGGAGTCCAAGCCATTGGCTGGTAGACTTCCGTAAAAAGAGCCGAAGGTGGCCAAAACATGCGAAGTCCAAGCCATTGGCTGGTAGACTTTCGCAAAAAGAGCCGAAGGTGGCCAAAATATACAGAGTCCAAGCCATTGGCTGGTAGACATCCGTAAAAAGAGTCCAAAGAGACCATTGCAAACTCCGAACCATTGGTTCGACAGAGATCACAAAAAAGAGCCGAAGGTGGCTAAAGCAAAACAGAGTTTGAGCCATGAGCTTCGAATGTCTGTTAGCATAGTCCAAAGTGACAAATTATCTAAAATACTAAGGTATCTTGAAAGTTATCTCAAGTGATTTCTTTCAAAAAAAACAAGGGCACTAAGTTGCCATTCTTCAGACTACAAATAGTCGAAGACATTTTATAAGATTTTAAAAAATCTTTAAATTGCAGAGGGGCTCCGAACCCCCAAAAAATTGTACTCCGAAGTTTTTTCTTTGCGCATAACCATCTTTGAATACAGTTCGAAGTTGCTTATACCCAAAGAGGGGCTAGTAAATATGGATACAATTTTAAATCGGTATTCATTATTCAAACAAATGTGTTTACAGACTACATCATGAAAAATTGGTATCTATACCAAGAAGGAATCGAAGACCTCTTCGGTCTCTAGAGGTAGGGTTGGAACGACTAGTTCCAGCGCCGGGAGTTCTAACAACTTTGCGTTTAACTCTCTTGCCCCCCTTCGAAGCTCTAAAATCTTTCTGTTCTTGTTGAAGCTCGGCCCAAGTTCGAAGCCGTTCGGGGCTCCTTTCCCAGCTTCCAAGTTCTTCAGGTTTTTTACTTCGAACTTCATCTTCATCTTCAGACCATATAACATCTTCAGAAGACGAAGTGTTCAAGTTAACCTCTTTTTCTTCCTCCTTAATATAAGACAATATATCTTTGTTTACTTCGGGCGCAATTGCACCGGAGCTATCTCGAGGAACTAAAAATTGAGGACGTTTATAAGCTTTTAGAAGATCGAAGGTGGTCCATAATGAGCGAACTTCGTCGTTAAGATCTAACACTACGATATCTTCCGTTTGAGGTAAAGCGTAAAAATATGATAAACAAATTTTCATTGATAAATGTTTATAAGCATAAAGCTTTACATAGTCAAAAATCCTAAGGTATTTCTAAACCTGCGGGTTCGGATGAGGCTGACTGCTTGAAGCTTGGGTCCGAACTTGCTTCTAGCGTTGACCTTCGTCGATCCAAGCCTTAATCGCAGAACGACCTTCGGCTCTCCATGAAGTTTGGAAGGCTCGCCAGGCAGCAGCCACACCTTCGGAAGGAGTTAGCAGTCGCTCGTCATCGAAGGTAATTGGGCCCCCTCATGCGTCCGGAGTTATCGATCGGCCCAGATCTTCATAGTAGTGAAGTTGGACGACAGCAGCCACTTGTCCAGAGAGTTCTCCGTATCTAATGCCCGCTGTCTTCATCTGCTTCGCCACTCCTTGGATCCTTTTCAACCGGCGCAGAAGAGTGATGTTATCATCAGAAGGAAGTGTCCCAGTAGTACCGAAGTACTCCAGAACACCTAACAGTTGATTCATAACTTCCACAGCCACCTTCTCAGACTTTAGCTTATCTTCGTTCAGCGCGTCCTTCATCGAAGTTACTTCTCCCAAAACCCCAGAAAGTCTAGCATTTTCAGTGGTCAAAATATTCTTTTGGTTCAGCAGCTAGCTAGCTTCCTCTTGGAGTCTGACAAGTTCGGTCTCCGCAGTAGCGTGCTCTGCCCGCAACTTTTCAACTTTTGCTCAGAGCACAATTCTTTCTGCTTCGAGCTCTTTATTCGCAGCCTCCAAACCTTGTCTGGCCCTTCGCTCTGTTGACACTATATTGTCCATCTGAACCACTCGACTTTCGGAGATGCTAAGATTCCTTTGAAGGACATTGTTTTCCTCCCGAAGACGAGCGATCTCTTCGTCATTAGATATATTCGCAGCTCGGGCCAAGACAGTTTGCTGCAAAAATAAAAATCTAAGGTAAATATTTATTCGTAGACAAATTCTATGTTATTTCGCAAGTGCTTCGTACCTGGTAGGCTGCACATTCTATAGCAACATTAAGCTCCGTCCTGTCCGCCTTGCTCAGAATGGCTACTAAGTTGGTCTCCCCTATGTCACGGCTAGCTCGATCCAAAGGTTCGAGCAACGTCCGAACACCAGTTGTTTGCCCTAAGAAAGGAGCTAGCAGGGGGAGCATACTTATTGCATGTTGGTCATCTTCGTCTAGCGAAGGACCGGAGCGTTGGCTTGTGGTCTTCGGAGCCTCTGGAGACTGGCCCTCCCTGGAAGATTGGCTCTCGTCTATTGAATCAGACGGAGTTGATCCGGAACTCGCAGCAGGGAGGGGTTCTATATTCCTTTTACCTCTTCCAGGTCCCATTTGAGTAACTCTCTGGGTTGGCTCCGAAGTCGTCGAAGGTCCAGGAATTATTTCTTCCTGTCGGACTTCTTCCACAGGAGTGGACTCTGTAAAAAAAATATAAAGTATTATACATTGTATAAATACACAAAATAAACATGAAAGAGTTATTCGAAGTCTACCTTCGACATTTTGCAGAGGAGTAATCATCGGACTATTCGGCGGATCGAAGGCGAGATCTTCGTCCGAATCAGCCGTTAAGTCTTTGACTGCAGGAGGATCGTCCTGAGCAGTCCTTGTTGCCTCTTCAGGAATCGAAGCCATAGTGACTTCGAACCTACTTTCATTCACAGGAACTTCGTCCTGAGATATATCTTCCTGAACTGCCGAAGTCTGTGGTTGCTCAAGATTATATCGGGACTCCGGCACGTTCGCAGGTACTTCGGCTTGTGCAGTCCTTTGAGTTTCATCTTCGTCTATCAGACGAACAAGCAACCTCCCTTCGTCCTCTTGGGAGTCAGAGACTGAAGCCCTTGAGCTTGAAGGTGCAGGATTCGAAGGTGCAAGATTTTTTGGCTTCCGAGCCACCTTCTTCACCGGAGTTTTAGCAGAGCTCGAAGTCCCAGCTTCGGCTTTCCTATTTTTGGGTCCTTTCTCCGAAGGCACCGAATCCATCAGAGGGGGCGGAGTGATTTCCAACATTCCCCACACTCTTTTAAATCTCTCCCAACTCCCGACCAACTTGATTCTCCATTCTTTTTCGGTCGGAGTTGGAGCGCCCAAAATCTTCTCCGAAGCCCTTACGATTTGCTCCGAAGTAACAGGGGCTGAAGAAGCTAAAAAATGAATCATGTTAGTTTTTCTTCGAATGAATATGCATAATACATGTTGTTTTCGAAGTTACCTGCAGGGCTCGAAGTTGAAGTGATCTTTCGTAGACCGCCTTCCGAATCCTCTTCGAAGATGATAGGCCAGTTGGCCATAAGCGGAGATATTTGTAACCCAAAGAATTCTTCGGCTAAGTCTCGCATGCTCAACCTCCGACTAATCTTCTGAAGTAGGCTGAGGCGAGCTTCGAGCTGACCTTGGTCTGGTTGCACTAAGGCTTCCTTCCGGAATTGGATTTCTTTAAGAGGTCCGGCCAGAGGATTGCTCGCCCCAACTTCGGCATAAAACCACCTCATGACCCAGTCAGTATACCATCTAGCATTGATGGCCTTAGCAGGAAATTGAAGGGCATATTCGTCCCGAAGCCTAAAGTTGATACTTCCGAAGGCTACTACTACTTTTTCACCTCCGGGGCCTATGAAGGTTTTTGGCTGGCACGAAGCTCTGTGTAACGCAGCGAAGATTTTTGCTCTCCCCTCACAGCCTTCGGCTCTCAATGCCCATTCGAAGATAGCCAAACGAGCTACTGCGTTCGGAGACAGTTGAGGAAGGGTGACATGGAATAAATCGAGTACCTCCGCCAAGAAGTCCACTGCTGGAAGGCCTAAGCCGGCTTCGAAGAAGGCTTCGAAGATGACCACTTCTCCAGGCCTTGGCGACGGGATGAGTTCTTTTCCAGGCTTGCGAATCATAACTCCGGTGCTAATTCTCCATTCTACTACGATTGCCAGTGATTCCCTTTTGCAGGTAGAAGATCCCAGTTGGAAGGATTGGTCCAGGTACTTCGTTGATGGCGGGCAGAGACTTTGATCATCAACATTTTGGGGATTTCTCCCTCCTGCCGCCATGGATGTCGTTGCGGGTGTTGGAGGCGCCGTCGCCAACGCCGCAGCCGCTGCTGATGCAGCCGCCTACTGCCGAGCCAAGGCCAAAGGGGCTCCAGAACCCTTGGTTTTTGCCATTGCAGTTACTGGATTACTTTGGAGGAAAAGTGGAGGCTAGGGCTCAAAGAACTCAAAGGGCTCAGAAGGTGTATGTTTGCAAGAGAACAGCGGAAAGGTAATCGGGTAAGTTCTAGGCCCTCTATTTATAGCCTAGACTTTACATTTTTACCGTTAGTCCATGCCGTTTCGCATTCCTGGCCGTTACTTTTCTCCGAAATTAACGCATTCTACGGTTTCCGATAGAAGAAGAAAGCTAACGGCTATTTCTTCTAAGTCTAAAAGACTTTTGAGCTTCCTGAGTCGGTTCTAAGATAGTTCAAAAAGTAATTGTCTTAAGACTGATTCGGAGTTTTATATCGTCGTATATTTCGGAGATGAATTAAAATCTGATAACCCCTATGCCTTGTTATTTTTTCTTTCCGTATACTGCTCTCCTAACATTACAGGTTAAACGGAGAAGCATATTCGAGGGGCTACTGTTGGGGGAAAATATCCCATCTTCGGGGTTATTGCAGTCACAACACAAAAGCAGATAATGGATTCGAAGACTTCCAGACGTCCATCTTCGAAGATACCCTGAGTCAAGCTCGAAGTACGAAGATAGGCATTGGTTCGGAGTACATCTTCGAACTAAGCCTTTTTGAGATCTTTATTGCCAGCTAAGATGGAAGATTTATCTTTTATATTATTAGATTAGTCTTTTACCATTTTAGCCCTATCAAGGGTACCGAATAGTTTCCACTATGTCGGTTGTAATAGAGGGGTAAATAGGTCTTTTCCTTAATATTTGGGCCTATAAATACCCCCCATTTCACCCTGTAATAGGGACCGAATACAAGTTATTCAATACACACATTCGAACTATTCTAAGTTATTATCCTTTCGGAGGCTTAGAACAGTTCACTTCGCAAACACTCCGTTTGTTATTTCTAATCTACAGAAACCTGTTAGCGTAATCTTTTACGCCAACACATACCAAACCTAGGTTAAGAAGGACCATCAGAAGCTTAAGACAGTGATTTTAGCAAACACTAAGTTATCCTAGTTCATACCAAAGTGCTATGGTAAGCAGTTTAGAATAAAATAGTGCGACAAACAAACCCACCTGGATATTTTCAGTTTCAGCATATAAATCATGGATATTGATTTTGTTAAATACATATTGTTGGATAATTCCATGAAAAACATTATTATTTTCAAGTTGAAGTTTTGCATCCAAAGTAAAGGAATCTAGCTACCAGGCAGATGAAAGATAGCTAAAGTAATTCTACAGACACATGATAGACACAAGACTAAGCAGTGATAAAGTTTGGAATTTTTGTAAATTAAAATCATGCTCATAAAGAAGGTAGATATATTAATCAGAGCTGAATGCATCATGATAATGACCATTATGCAAAGGCATATAATAGCAACTTAATGCATCAACAAATAATCATAAAATAAGCCAATGCAATACAATTAAAGCATGATCCCCCTCATAAAATGTCGTAAGGATGACAAATACCAAGTTCCCCACGCAAATAAGCAAATTGAGATGCATCAAGAGGTTTAGTGAAAATGTCAGCAAGCTGGTTCTGGGTATCAACATATTGATGCTCAATATGACCCTTCTCATTGTGATCTCTGAGAAAATGATATCTCACATCAATGTTTTTGGTTCTGGAGTGCTCAACCGGGTTGTTTACAAAGAAATAGCACTAGTGTTATCACAGAAAAGTGGAACACTCTTACAATCTAACCCGAAATCCCACAAAGTGGAAACCATCCACAAAATTTGTGAGCAACAGCTAGATTATGCAACACTAGTCTGTTTGAGGCAAGACCAGGAAACAAGAGATGTACCCAAAATATTACAAGTATCGGAGGTACTCTTCCAATCAATTCTACACCCAGCAAAATCTTCATCTGAATAACCACGAAGACACAAAGAGAAAGATGCAAAATACCAAATGACAAATTTGAGGGTATGCTTGAGATACCTTAGAATGCGCTTTACCCCTTGGCGGTGTGAAGCTCGTGGCGAAGCCTGAAAACGAGTGCACAGACACAACGAAGTGTATGTCCGGCCTCGTATCAGTCAAGTAGAGGAGGGAGTCAATCATGCTCTGGAACTCCTTCTGATCAACGACTTCCCCATCCTCGTTAGGGTCCAATGCTATCGAAGTACCCATTGGAGTGGCCAGGGGCTTCGAATCAGCCATATCAAAATTATTGAGCGGGTCCTTGGTGTACTTCGTCTGGTGGACGAATGTACCTTGTTTGCTTTGCTTGATTTGCAAACGAAGGAAAAATGAGAGTTCGCCCATCATGGACATCTCGAACTCCCTGTTCATAGTGTCTACAAACTTGGCGACCAAAGCATAAGAAAAGCCACCAAAGTTGATATCGTCAACATAAATCTGAACTTGGAGGAAATATCTGCCATGCTTGAGAGTAAAGAGGGTTTTATCTACAGATCCCATCAAATACCCTCGCTCAAGCAGAAAAGACTTAAGTCTATCATACCAAGCCCGATGGGCCTTCTTGTGTCCATAAAGAGCCTTATGAAGTTTAAGGACTTTATGGGGGAATTTGAGGTTTTCAAAACCAGGGGTTGTTTTACATAAATATCTTCGCCTATGAAGCCATTTAGAAAAGCACTTTTGACATCCATTTGAAAAAGTTTGAATCCAAGGGTTGTCGCGAATGCAAGTAAAATTTTAATGGCCTCAAGATGAGCAACAGGTGCAAAAGTTTCAGTAAAATCAATCCCTTCTAACTTAGAAAAACCCTGAGCCACAGGTCTAGCTTTGTTTCTAACCACCGACCCATCTTCCCCTTGTTTGTTTTTGAAAATCCAATTAGTTCTAATGAAATGAACATTAGGAGGGGGATCTACAAGAGTCCAGACTTGGTTTCTCTCAAAAATTTCAAGTTCTTCATGCATGGCATTGATCCAACTAGAATCAGATAAAACATGACTCACATCTAAGGGCTCAAAAGAAGCAACAAAAGCAGAATCAATGAAATGAGCATGAGATCATGTTACCCTTTGATCAAGCTCACTAATGATCTGCTCGGGAGGATGCATTCTTTGAATGTGATGAGGAGCCTCATGGCGGGATGCAATCTCCCTTGAACTTGTGCCAGTCAGTGGTCGAAGATGACTGATGTCGAGGTAGTAGCTTTGGGTCCTCTTGCCGAAGTGGTCAAAGCGGCATCAAATTCGGGTGTCGATGTCAAGGGTTGTAGGGGATCACCCTCGAAGTCTTCTAGATCTTCGTCTTCAAAGATAGTTTGTTCCATATCGTGTTCACTTGCCTGTTCAAAAGAAGAGCTAACACAGGGGGTTGATTCATCAAAAGTCACATCACATGACTCGATGACAGTGTTAGTTTCTGTTGGGGGAAAATACTTCATCCTCAGGGCTTTAGAGATCAGCAGCTAAAGATAATTCTTCAGCTTCGAAGTATGTGTTCATATCTGAGATGATGTAGGTTTCAAGCTGAAGGATACTTTGGCTTGATGGTTCGAAGGTATCCTCCGAAAGCCCGGAAGCTGTTGATAGCAAAAAATGGCATTAATGGCTAGATTATCAAAATATCAATTTTTGGTGATTTGGGCTGAAAATAAACATGTCCAGGTTCTGTCCGAAGCCCTACAGGGCCGAAGCCCATCAATCTATGGGCCCCAAAAGCCTCCAGCTAGCCCATGGGCTTCGGCTAGGAAGCCTTCGGAGGCCCACGCTACCGAAGCTTCGGAAGCCTTCGGAGGCCCACGCTGCTGAAGCTTCGGAGGCCTACACTATCGAAGCTTCGGCCCAAGAGCAAGCCTCGACGGGCCTAGCCGAAGCCCACGCTGTCGAAGGTTCGGCCCGAAGAGCGAGCATCAACGGGCCTGGACGAAGCCCACGCTGTCGAAGCTTCGGCCCGAGGAGCAAGCCTCAACGGGACTGGCCGAAGCCCACTGATGGGGGGTTGGTGGGGTGTGTGGTGGAAGCAATCCGTCAAGCACCTTACCCACGCTTGCAAGTGTTCTTACCACGCCGCAGTGAGGTCACCGGCCTACAGGTGATGAACCAAGTGGAGGGTGGTGTGCAATTGCAAAAATGAACCTGTCCGGACCAAGAGAGAGGTGTAGCTTGGAAGGCAAAGTGAGTAGCAAGGATTAGCGATAGTAATAACAGTTAAACCAAGTTCAATAAGTATTCCCTAGTACTCATGAAAGTTGCTGGCCTTAGTGCTCCCAATGTGAAAATTCAAGCAATAGAGGGAAACTATGTGCCCAAAACTCAAATGGAAGCAATAATAGGCCAAATTCAGCTCTCTGCAGATCGGACAAGGGATCGGACAAGAGATCGGACAAGGGATCGGACAAGCAGAAACTGCTGCTGCCGCTGATCGCACAAGGAATCGGACAAGAGATCGGACAAGGGATCGGACAAGAGATCGGACAAGCAATCGACAGGACCGGTTCTTCTTTTTTTCTCTTTTTTTTCACTCTATTTTTTTTGAACAAGGATGACCAGAGATGCAACCACAAAAATTGGCACCTAGAACTGAGGTGGGATGTGGTTCACAAAAATTCAACAAGTTCGCTGAACGACGAGCAAAAACTTTGACCAATTTTTTTCTTTATCTTCCTGATTTTTTTTGGCGATTCTGGTGAGGGCTAACAGGGGAACTTTGTTCCAGTACCCCCCCAAATTGGGTCAGGAAGACGCTCAAAACATTTCAGATTTTTCTGCCAAACGAGCGAAAAGTTATGCCTGTTTTACCGAAGGGGGGTCACAAAGAGTCGATGTGGAAAACGAGTAGGGCTGTGGAGGGGGGTTTTTCGGGTGGGGAATTTTTGGGACACAAGACCAACTACTACTCAAACGACACAAAGGGATTACTAAACCAGCAACAAGACTCGACCAAGAACACGAACTCAACAAAGTTAAAACTGAAATTAAAATCGCAAGGCACAAAGGGGTTCTCGGTGGGGAATTTTTTTGGTGCGGGTTTTCTGGACTCTAGGTAAAAACAAAAGCAGATCGAGATTACCTAACGGGAAATCTGAGCTCTGATACCAACTGATGGGGGATTTGGTCCCGATCTTCCGCTAGGTAAAGGATAACTTGGATTGGTGGAGAATCTCGACGTTGACGATCCAAGGATCCGGTCCGGCGGATCCAAAACCTTGCAATCGCTACACCGCTGTCTCCGTTGGTTATCAACCACGCAGGGCACGATTGACCTCGCCACGAAGGCTAGTTCCTGCAAGCGAACCCAAGAACACAAGCAATAACAGGAAGGATACAAGTCGAATGCCAAATCACAGACAAACGATGAAAAAGGTGAGGTTTCACAACGCCTATGCAGCAGCAACTCGGTCCGGTGCAAGGGGCGGGATCTAAACACACAAGTGTAGATGCAAACAAAGCAAAACCTAACCCTAAAGGCGCCTGGCGTGAGTATATAAGGCATGGGCAGCCTGTGGAAGGCGTACAGACTTAGGCTGTGGGCTAGAAGACGTACAGACTCGGACTATGGGCCAACACGGCCCAATTCTATCACGCATGACTGTTTCAAACACACAGGACGGCTCGAGACTCCAAATGAGGTGAAACCAACGCCAAAAAAACATTAGCTTTCCAAAAAGTCCAAGAACGCGCCAATCGGACTTTGTATGAGGAAGTTATGGCCATTTTGGTGCATGGTGGTCGATGTAGTCCGAACCAGCGAATTCTTGACTTCAAATCATCCGTGCGATTCCGTCTTCAACTCCAACTCTTCTATTCCATCTCCCATGTTCCTAAGCAACAAAATATCACTAGTATTCAGTAGCATCCCGTCCAAACAAATGTTAACATAGTTGCTAAGGAAAGAATTAACCTCATGGTTCAAGCGACGGGGACGGGCGCGTTTGCTTGGTCCTTGTAATTGACTTGTAGGTGGAGGCTCCATGTGTGTATCATGTGAAGTGATGTCCTCATCACCCATGCTACCGAAGCTTCTGCCCGAGGAGCAAGCCTCGATGGGCCTAGCCGAAGCCCACGCTGCCAAAGTTTCGGCCCGAGGAGCAGGCCTCGGCGGGCCTGGCCAAAGCCCACCTCGGCAGAGATAGAGTTGGATGCATTTACAACTCAATCTTTATCTCTATCCGGCCGGATTAATAGTAGATTAGATTAGAGTTAACCAAACCAAACCAAAGCCATGCTTTGATCATACCTTTACTTTTCTGTACCTCTTCGTGGGTTTGCCTGGAATCCCTCCGTCCGCCACTACGGAACAGTGGTAAGCCTTGGTACTTCGCCCGTGAAGTCCCCGTTAATCTACGTAATAGATTGCTATCGCCTTGTTACTTCACCTGTGAAGTATCCGCTAATCCGCGTAATAGATTGCTACCTTCGCCACCCGTGCAACACCTCGCAAGATTCGGTCCTAAGGCCGAATTGGTACTTCACATCATCCCTATTGCAGGTTCGCACGTTCGGAGCCCCTTCGCCGGAGGTGTTCGGAGCTGAGAGATTGGTTCCGGAGGTCCCCAGGGCACCCTTCGACAGGACCGCAGGCTTCTACAACAGGCTCCGTCAGCATACTTCATCGTGACATGCTTCGCCACGACTACACATCATCACTCTGTAACCCGCTGCATCGGAGATCACACGCCGAACCCCGCTGTTCGGAGGTAATCACCGCGTTCAGATCCGTTCGGAGTCTATCTTCGGCCGGATCAGTCCGAACGCTGAAGCACCCTTCGGCGGAGCACTTCGCACCGAGCGCCGAAGTACCCTTCGGCGGAATAGTTCGCATCAGGTGCTGAAGGTACCCTTCGGCGCACCCTTCGCATAAGACTTGGAACCAAGAGGACTCTGACTGGTTTGCTGATTTTACCATGTTCAATCTATTTCTTTCGGCTAATTGGATTATTTCTTGTAATCTAGTTGCCTGGCGACTCCACCCCCTTATCACTATTAAGGGTAGTCGGAACGTGACGTCGGTGCTACGTCACGCTTAGGCCCGTCCCTAGGTATCCATGCACTTTTGGATCACCGGACTGACCCAAGTGCGGGGGCACATTTCCATGTCAACAGAAGCTATAGTGGAAAACAACAAGACTGATAAGACGTCTGCCTTATCTATCCTCTCCGGATAGATTTTACTATTTTAACCCTATTCGGGGTATTGAATAGTTTACACTATGTTTGTTGTAATTGAGGGGTAAATAGGTCTTTCCCTTAGAGTTTTTGCCTATAAATACCCCCTTCTTACCCTATAATAGGGATCGAATACTCAGCTATTCAATATACAACTTCGAACTACTCTGAGCTATTATCCTATTCGGAGGCTCGAAATAGTCCGCATCACAAACTCTTTGTTTGTTAGTTCTTAACCTTCAAGAACCTGTTAGCGTAAACTTTTATGCCAATAGTTGGCGCCGTCCGTGGGGACCCTAGTTCTAAAAGCTAGTTCTCTGCCGCTGACTGCACTTCGAAGAGCACATGCGGAGGAAGCTTCAAAGTCTTAGGATTCCGCACACCCCTCGTTAAGGGGCTTCCGAGTGCAGCTCGAAGGCCTTACTTCACCTTCCCAAACCAATCGAAGTCTTCAGTCTTTGGACCTCATCTTAATTAGCCATGCCTCCCAAGTGGAGTCTAGCCACAGATCCTCCCCGAATGTCTCCTCGGACCAACGGTGCAGGACCCTCAGTTATCCCACTAACCCCCGAAGGGGTCATTGGGCGTCAAGCACCTAGAGGCCCTTGGGCTGCTCCCACGGTGCTCCAAACCAGTTACAACAGTTCCCAAGACCCAGAGCTTTGCTCTAGAGGAGATGAAGACCTTTCTAAGGATGAGGCTACCCAAGTAGCGCGACTTCAGGAGGAAGTGGCAAGGTGGAGGCAAGAGGCTGCCGATCGACTCCGCTCTCAAGCCTTCACTCATGCTCCGGAAGGGCCTCAAGAAGGTGGTCCTGGTAATCTCTCCAAAGCT
The DNA here is from genome assembly GCA_019279435.1 of Zizania palustris. Classification (NCBI taxonomy): domain Eukaryota; kingdom Viridiplantae; phylum Streptophyta; class Magnoliopsida; order Poales; family Poaceae; genus Zizania; species Zizania palustris. The sequence goes on along the minus strand of JAAALK010000283.1, from coordinate 105,042,027 downwards.
ATCCAAGTCCAAGAGGAAGCCGAGAATGCATCCTTCGATGACGAGTCTCCGTTGCATCCGGACCTGCAGAATGTGCCCTTCGACCCCAGGTTTAAGGCCTCGAAGCTGCACAAGTACTCCGGTGGGTCTGACCCCGGGTAATTTTCTCGTTTGTATGCCTTGGCAATATAAGCCAATGGAGCGGTGTGTAACACTATGGCGAAGTGCTTCCCCCTCGCACTAGAAGGTGTGGCTCTCTGATGGTTCTGGTCTCTAAAGCCAGGATCGATCAAGTCATGGGAGCAGGTGAAGATGAAGTTCATAAGCAACTTCTAGGGTACATCTGTTGCCCCAATGTCGACCAGGATTCTGTTTCAGGTAAAGCAGTGAGCGGGGGAGACGCTTCGGGAGTATTTCACACGCTTCGCCCACACCATGTATCAGATCAAAGGCTTGTCTACCTCTTCGGTAGTCAATGCCACACACGAAGGGGTGCTGAACACAGATCTCCTGAGCAAGCTTCATTGAAAGCCAGTGTCATATGTGGCACAGCTAATGGCATACATCGAACAGTATGCCAAGGGGGAGGAAGGCTGCCTCCGAAGAACTACAACACCCGTACCAGCCCTTCGAGGAGTGAAGACGGAGCCCGAAGTCCCAACCTCTCTGCTAGCCCCCTTGATATTCGTTTCAACGATCATAGATGGGGAAAGAAACACTTCCGCTCCGAGGTGTTAAACATTGCACCCTCTGCCCCGAAGATGCCTGTCAACTTTTAACAGGCATAAGGTTTCAAGGTTAGTCCTTCGAAGCCCCAAGAAAGAGTAGCTGGCAGGTGCCCAAGCTTCTTGTGTTGTGTGCATGGTGACAATACCTAGGACGAAGCTCAGTGTGAGTTACTTTGGACAAAGCCCCTCCAGCAGTGCGTTTGGAGCCCGTGCAAGCCGTGGCTCGAGCCGGTAACCCCGAAGCACCGATGCAACTCCCGTTGGCCAATATTATGCCACCACCGAAGCAGGAAGATCCCAAAGATCGTGGCAAGCGAGTGGTCCTGCCCATCTCCGGAGGGGGGACCCTCGGTAACATGTTTAAAAGGCAGCAAAGAGAATATGTCCGCGAAGTAGGGCACATAGGGACCTCGAATTCAGCGGCAGAAATGCCCGAGTGGTCCCATGTACCTATTTCTTTTACAACCAATGATGCTACGGGGGTGAAACTCCCTCATGCTGACCCCCTTGTTATTTCAGCCGATATAGCGGGATTTGAAGTCCGGAGGATCCTGGTGGATGGCGGAAGCTCCGTTGATATACTCTTCATCCAGGCCTTCGACGAGATGTGCATTCCCCGGAGACACTTACTTCTGGCAGCTCGCCCACTCCAAGGCTTCGCAGGTCCTCCTCTCGATGCCCTCGTACAGATAGGCCTCGAGCTTGCCTTCGGAGAGGGGCCCCTGGCCATGGTGGAGGAGGTGATCTTCGACGTCGTCAACGCCTCATAAGCCTATAATGCAATTTTCGGACAGGGAATGTTGAACCAGTTCGAGGCTATAGCACATCATAATTACTTGTGTCTCAAGATGCCCACGCAATGTGGTGTTCTCACTATCTCAGGAGACCAAGTTGTAGCTCGAATAGCGGAGTATGGCCATGATCCGTCACTGGACCCTCGACAAGTGCACAGCATGTCCGAGCACACAGAGGAGGCTTCGGAGTCTTCAAGCTCCTCGAAAGGCCCTTCCCTAAAGACAAGCCCGGAAGGTGATGTGATTACGAAGATGATCCTGAAAGATGGCAAGGAGTACCCAATACAATTCGGCAAGGGGCTACCTTCGGAGATAGCTACTTCACTGGAGGAGGTAGTTAAAAAAATTTGGATATCTTTGCCTGGACCGACAAAGACATCACCAGGGTTGAACGGAGCATCATAGAGCACAATTTGCTTGTCAACCCGAAGGGTAGGCCAGTGCGCTAGGGGCTCCGTAAGTTATCAGCAGAGAGGGAAGACCTCGCCAAGGTAGAGGCCAAAAAATTGCTAAGGGCTGGCATTATCAGGGAAGTAGCCCACACGGAGTGGCTGGCTAACCCTATTTTTGTCAGGAAGAAGGGCTCCGGCAAGTGGCGCATGTGCATTGATTTCACATCATTAAATAAAGCATGCCTGTGAGACCCCTACCCTATGCCCCGAATAGACCATCAGGTGGATTCTATGGCTGGCTCCAAATTTCTGAGCTTCCTGAACGGATACTCTGGTTATCATCAGGTCTGGGTAAAGCGCGAAGATGAATCCAAGATGAGTTTTATAACTCCCTCCAGAGTATTTTGTTATGTTCGAATGCCTTTTGGCTTGCAGAATGCTGGAGCCACCTTCTCACGTTTGATAGCTAAGGCTGTAGGTAATCAAATAGGCTGAAATGTCGAAGCCTATATGGATGACATTGTAATAAAGAGTGTTGTAAAGCACCTGTTGGCGTAAAAGATTACGCTAACAGGTTTCTGAAGATTAGAAACTAACAAACGAAGTGTTTGCGAAGAGAACTGTTCTAAGTCTCCGAAAGGATAATAACTTAGAATAGTTCGAATGTGTATCTTGAATAACTTGTATTCGGTCCCTATTACAGGGTAAAACAGGGGGTATTTATAGGCCCAAACATTAAGGAAAAGACCTATTTACCCCTCTATTACAACCGACATAGTGGAAACTATTAGGTGCCCTCAATAGGGCTAAAATGGTAAAAGACTAATCTAACAAGAAAGAAGATAAGTCTTCCATCTTAGCTGGCAAAGAAGATCCTGGAAGAGTTTAAGTTCGAAGATGTACTCCGAACTAGAGCCTGTCATCATGCTTCCAACTTGATTCAATGTATCTTCGAAGGTATATGCTGGAAGTCTTTAGCTTAATCACCAGTCTTTATCTTGTCACTGCAGTAACCCTGAAGATGGAATATTTTCCCCCAACAGTAGCCCCTCGAATACGCTCCTCCTCTAAGCCTGTAATGTTAGGAGAGCAGTATACGCAAGAAAAATAATCATGCGTAGGGGTTAGCAGATTTAAACCACCTCCGAACTATGTGGGGATGTACGCTTCGAATCAGTTTTAAGACAATTACTTTCGAACTATCTTAGAACTAACTCAGGAAGCCCAAAAGCCTTTTTAGACTTAGAAGAAATAGTCGTTGGCTTCTTTCTTCTAACGAAAGTTACGCAATGCGTTAATTTCGGAAAAAAGTAACGGGCAAGAATGTGAAACGGCATGGACAAACGGTAAAAAATGTAAAGTCTGGGCTATAAATAGAGAGCCTAGACCTTTCCTGAGTACCTTTCCACCACTTTCTTGCAAACAAGCCATTCTTTGAGCCCTAGCCTCCATTCTTCTTCCAAAGCAACTCATTAGTTTCAATGGCGAAAACCAAAGGTTCTGGAGCACCTTCAGCCCTGGCTCGACAGCAGGCTGCTGCTGCAGCAGCGGCTGCGTCATTGGCGATGGCAGCTCCAACACCCGCAGCAACAACCATGGCGGCAGGAGGAGGAAATCCCCAAAATGTTGGCGATCAAGGCCTCTTCCCGGCATCAACAAAATACATGGATCAATCCTTCCAGCTGGGGCCTTCAACCTGCAAAAGAGAATCACTGGCGACCACAGTAGAGGGCAAAATTAGTTCGGGAGTTATGATCCGCAAACCTGGAAAGAAAGTTATCCCGTCACCAAGACCCGGAGAAGTAGTCGTCTTCGAAGCCTTCTCCGAAGCTGGCTTACGTCTTCCGGCATTGGATTTCTTGGCGGAGGTATTTGATCTGTTCCATGTCACTCTCCCCCAACTTTCTCCGAACGCAGTAGCTCGCCTCGCCATCTTCGAATGGGCATTGCGAGCCGAAGGTTGTGAAGGGAGGGCAGAGATCTTCGCAGCACTGCACAGAGCTTCGTGCCAGCCAAAGACCTTCGTAGGCTCCGGAGGTGAAAAGCTGGTGGTGGCCTTCGGAAGCATCAATTTTAGACTTCGGGATGAATACGCCCTTCGGTTTCCTGCTAAGGCCATCAAAGCAAGATGGTACACCGATTGGATCCTAAAGTGGTTTTACGCCGAAGTTGGGGCGAGCAATCGCCTAGCTGGATCCCTTCAAGATATCAACTTCCAAAAGGAAGCCCTTGTGCATCCGGATCCGGGCCAGCTCGAAGCTCGTCTCAGCTTGCTTCAAAAGATTAGTAAACGGTTAAGCATGCGAGACTTAGCCGAAGAGTTCCTCGGGCTCCAAATCCCTCCGTTGATGGCCAACTGGACAATCACTTTCGAAGAGGACTCGGAAGGCGGTCTTCGCAAGATTACTTCAACTTCGAGCCCTGCAGGTAACTTCGAAAACAACATATATTATGCATATTCATTCGAAGGAGCAACTAACTTAACTTGTTTTTCAGCCTCTTCAGCCCCTATAACTTCGGAGCAGATTGTAAGAGCTTCGGAAAAGATTCTGGGCATCCCAACTCCGACTGAAAAGGAATGGAGAATCAAGTTGGTTGGTAGTGGGGAGATATCTAACCGATTATGGGGGCTGCTTGAAGTGGTTCCACCTCCTTTGGTGGATTGGGTGCCTTCGGAAAAAGGGCCCAAGAAGAGGAAAGCTGAAGCAGGAACTTCGAGCTCCGCCAAGACTCCGGTCAAAAAGGTGGCTCAAAAGCCAAAAAACCCTGCACCTTCGAGTCCAAGAGCTTCAATCTCTGATTCTCAGCAGGACGAAGGTAGGTTACTTGTGAGGTTGATTGATGAAGATGCAGCTCAACCAGATACGCATATTGAAGATGTTGCGAGCGTGCCGGGGTCTCAAGTCAACCTTGAGCAAACGAGGACTCCGGCCGCTAAAGAGGATTTACTTCATGACGAAGCTCATGTGGATGAAAGTGGAATCAAAGTCCCTGCAGCTTCGATTCCGGATGAAGCAACAACGACTGTTCAAGAGAACGCTCCGGCAGTCGAAGACTTGACGCTTGATTCGGATGAAGATCTCGCCTTCGATCCGCCAAGCAGTCCGATGCTCACCCGCCATCAAAATGTCGAAGGTAAACTTCGAATAATTCTTTTATATTTATTTTGTGTATTTATACGATGTATAATACTTTTGTTTTACAGAGTCCACTTCCATAGAAGAGGTCCGTCCGGAAGATACAATCCCTGGACCTTCGACAACTTCGGAGCCAATCCCAGGAGCCACTCAGATGGGGCCTGGAAAAGGCAAAGGAAAGATGGACTCCATCCATGCTGCGAGCTCTGGATCAACTCCGTTTGAGTCAACAGACGAGAGCCAATCTACTGAGGGGGGCCAGTCTCCGGGGGCTCAGAAGACTACAGCTCAACACTCCGGGCCTTCGTCACATGAAGATGACCAACAAGCTTTAAGCATGCTCCCCCTTCTAGCTCCTTTCCTAGAGCGAAGAACTGGGCTTCGGACTTTACTCGAACCTTTCGATCGAGCTTGTCGCGAAGTTGGGGAGACGGAGTTGGTGGCCATCCTGAGTGAGGCGGAGAGCTCGGAGCTTAACGCTGCCATGGAACGTGCAGCCTACCAGGTACGAAGCATCTGTGAAATAACATCAAATTTACATACAAATAATTTCTTACCTTGGTTTTTTCTTTTCACAGCAAACAGTCTTGGCCCGAGCTGCGAATATATCAAATGAATGAGAAATCGCTCGCCTTCGAGAGGAAAACGCAACTCTTCAACGGAATCTCACTATCTCCGAAGGCCGAGTGACTCATATGGACAACATGGTGTCAACGGAGCGCAGGGCCAGACAAGGTTTGGAGGCTGCGAACAAGGAGCTTGAAGAAGAAAGAATAGTGCTTCGAGCAGAAGTTGAAAAGATGCGGGCAGAGCATGCTAATGCAGGGACCGAGCTTGTCAGGCTCCGAGAGGAAGCTAGCCAGCTTTTGAATCAAAAGAATTCCTTGACTACAGAGGCTGCTAGACTCTCCGGAGTTCTAGAAGGGCTAACTTCGTTGAAGGATGCGCTAATCGAAGATAAGATGAAGTCCGAGAAGGTTGCTGCGGAGGTTATGGATCAACTGCTAGGCGTTTTGGAGTACTTCGGTACTACTGGAACGCTTCCTTCAGATGACAATATTACCTTGCTGCGCTGGCTGAAAAGGATTCAAGGAGTAGCAAAGCAGATGAAGACAGCAGGCATTCGTTACGGAGAACTCTCTGGACAAGTGGCTGCCGTTGGACTACTTTGTTACTACGAGGATCTAGGTCGACCGATAGCTCCGAGCGCAGGAGAGGGCCAATTACCTTCAACGACGATCAACTTCTCACTCCTTCCGAACTTCATGGAGAGCTGAAGGTCGTTCTGCGATCAAGGCCTGGATTGACGAAGGACAGCGCCAGAAGCAGGCTCGGACCCAAGCTTCGAGCAGTCAGCCTCCTCCGAACCCGCAGGTTTAGATATGTCTTAGGATCTTTGACTATGTAAAGCTTTACGCTTATGTACATTTATGAATGAAAATTTGTTTATCATGTTTTTAGGCTTTGCCTCATATGGAAGATGTCGAAGTGTTGGACATTAACGACGAACTTCGCTCATTATGGGCTACCTTTGATCTTTTAAAAGTTTACAAGCGCCCTCGATTTTTAGTTCCTCGAGATAGCTCCGGTGCAATTACGCCCAAAGTAAATAATGATGTATTATCTTATATTAAAGAGGAAGAAAAAGAGGTTAACTTGGAAACTTCATCTTCTGAAGACATTATATGGTCTGAAGACGAAGATGAAACTCAAGGTAAAAAGCCTGAAGAACTTGGAAGCTGGGAAAGAAGCCCCGAACGACTTCGAACATGGGCCGAGCTTCAACAAGAACAGAAGGACTTAGGGCTTCGAAGGGAGGGAGGAGAGTTAAACGTAAAGTCGTTAGAAGTCCTGGTACTGGAACTAGCCGTTCCAACCTTAGCTCTAGAGATCGAAGAGGCCTTCGATTCCTTCTTGGTATAGATACCAATTTTTCATGATGTAATCATATTTGCTTGAATAATAAATGTCAATTCAAAATTGTCTCCCTATTTATTAGCCCCTCTTTGGGTGTGAGCAACTTCGAATTGTATTCAAAGATGGTTAGGCACAAAGAAAAACATCGGAGTACAATTTTGGGAGTTCGGAGCCCCTCTGTAATTTAAAGATCTTTTAAAATCTTATAAAATGTCTTCGACTATTTGTAGTCTGAAGTATGGCAACTTAGTACCCTTTGTTTTTGAAAGAAATCACTTGAGATAACTTTCTGGACACTTTAGTGTCTTAGATAATTTGTCACTTTGGACTTTCTTAACAGACATTCGAAGCTCATGGCTCAAACTCTGTTTTGTTTTGGCCACCTTCAGCTCTTTTTTGCGAATTCTGTCAAACCAGTGGTTCGGAGTTCGCAGTGGTCTCTTTGGACTCTTTTTACGGATGTCTACAAGCCAGTGGCTTGGACTCCGCATAGTTTGGTCACCTTCGACTCTTTTTACGGATATCTACCAGCCGATGGCTTGAACTTCGTATGATGTGGTTTTGGGCTCTTTTACGGATGCCTACAAGCCGGTGGCTTGGACTCCGGATTATGTCAGCCCCCACGTCGGAAACTTCGAACCAATGGTTCGAAGTCCGAAAATATGATTTAGCTTTATGACACATCTCTCTCGGTCAACCCCGCGGTTCCAGTGCGTCCACTCGAAAGCTGGAAGTTTATGAGGGGAAGGCACTATCTGAACCATATGCTTTATTAATTCAGAAGATGATTACAAGTGATTTACAAGGAGCCCTTATGCGAAGTATCGCTTTAGGTGCTCTGCATGCCAAGTATGCGCTAACTCTTCACCTTCTAAATTAGCTAGTTTAAAAGAGCCAGGACGTCCTGAACGAACAATTAGGTACGGACCTTCCCATTTATTTCCTAATTTTCTTGGTGCTATAATGCTTCGCAGAACAAGATGACTCGGCCTAAGCTCATTGATCTTAACCTTCGGGTCAAACCAAGCCTTCGTCTGCTGGTGATACTTTGATAAATTGGCCACAACTCGAAGTCTTGTTTCTTCTGATAAATCTAGCGAAGCTTGTCTTTCTTCTTCAATCTCCGGTTCGGTGCTGCGAAGTGATCCTCCTTTGAGCTCCGTTGGAGTCATAGCTTCATCTCCGAATAGTAATCTGAATGGAGTAAAACCTGTGGACCTTGTTTGCGTAGTCCGAATGGACCACAAAATCTTCGGAAGTTCTTCGGTCCACAGTCCTTTTGCTAATCCTACTATCCTTCGATTTAGCCCTAACAAAATATTTCCATTGGCACTTTCTACAGCTCCATTAGACTGAGGATGCCTCACTGCAGCAAAACTTAACTGGATGCCTAGATCTTCGCAAAACTTCCTGAAAGGTTCTGCATCGAACTGTGTTCCATTATCAACTGTAAGTTGTCTAGGCACTCCGAACCGGCAAATGATACTTTTCCAAAAGAATTTATGTACATTGTTCGAAGTGATAGCTGTGAAGGGCTCTGGTTCTACCCACTTAGAAAAATATTCAATATCTACCACTGCGAACTTTAAATTTCCCTTAGCTGCTGGAAAGGGACCAATTAAATCCATACCCCATCTGGCCATAGGCCATACCGGAGGAATAACTTGAAGAGCTGTTGGTGGGCGATGACTCCGTCGACCCATCCACTGACATCCTTGACAAGTGCGGACCAAGCTCTCCGCATCAGCTGGTACTGTAGGCCAATAAAGCCCCTAGCGAAGTGTTTTTCCTGCCAAAGCTCGAGGGGCCAAATGGCTACCGCAAAGTCCTTCATGGATTTCTCGAAGAATTTCTTGACCTTCGACTTGAGATATACATCGGAGTAAAGGGGAACATACTCCGGCCTTGTATAAAATACCGTTGACTATTTGATAATTTCTAGCCCTGAGTTTCAATCTTGAAAACTGTGGCTCTTCAAATGAATTTACTCCTCCTTGCAAAAGTTCCATGATCGAAATTCTCCAATCTGCACTTGGAATGCAAAGAATCTCTGCGGAGGGAATTTGTGGCACCGAAGGTGTACTGAGCTCCTCATAAAAAGCTTCTTCTGGTATATCCATAGCTCCGGCTACAGCTTTTGCTAAGATGTCCGCTTGCACATTTTCTGTTCTTGGTATACTTCGAATTGAAATACCCTTGAACTGTGCTTCTATCTTACGGATTTCTTCTAAGTATTTTGCAAGCTGTGGATGCCGAACTTGAAAGCTTTTATCTACGTGCCCTGCTACTACTTGAGAATCTGTCTTTATAACAACTATTGTAGCCCCTAGAGCACGTGCTTTTTGGAGTCCCAATAAAATCCCTTCATACTCTGCTATATTATTGGTAGACTTAAAGTTGAGTTTTGTGGAGTACATTGCTCTTTGCCCTGAAGGCGAAATCAACACTGCTCCAACGCCTGCTCCGGATGCTTGGAAAGCCCCATCGGAAAAAACAGTCCAAACTCCATCACTTGACTTCTCCGGAACCAAAGTTGCAGGTGGAGTCCATTCTGCTACAAAATCTGCTAAGACTTGCGATTTGATTGCTGTCCTTGCCAGAAAAGATATGCCGAAGGGTGCTAGTTCGACTGCCCACATTCCAATTCTTCCAGTGGAGTCTTTACTTCGGATCATATCTCCCAAAGGATACAAAGTTGGTACAATTATATTATGAGCCAAAAAATAATGTCTCAATTTCCTCGAAGCCATTATTAGAGCATAAACGAACTTTTCGAGTTCGGAGTACCTTGTCTTCGCTCCTGATAATGCTTCGGACACAAAATAAACTGGATTTTGTACCAACTTCCCACTGAAATCCATTTCTCTGACGAGGACTGCACTGACAGCAGAACCTGTATCTGCAAGGTGAAGAAGTAGGGTTTCATCTGCAGTAGGCACCGTGAGTGTAGCAAGATTACTGAGATACTCTTTAATATCTTCGGACCCTTTCAATGCTTTGAAAATAGCAAACTTCTCTCTGCAGACCTTGCCAAAAACCTGCTAAGTGCTGCCAGACGACCAGTCAGTTTTTGCACTTGCTTTAAATTTTCTGGAGGAGCCATCTTCTGCAGTGCAGTTATCTGAGTAGGGCTAGCTTCAATCCCTCTGCTTGAAACTAAATACCCTAACAACTTTCCAGCCTTAGCTCCGAAGATACATTTCTCGGGGTTAAGATGGATCCCACATGCCCGAAGGCTATTAAATGTTTCAGCTAAGTCTAGGCTATGTTGGTGCTTTAAAGCACTCTTTATTACAATATCATCCATATAGGCCTCCACATTGCGACCTAATTGATGACCTAGAGACTTAGCAACTAGCCTCGAAAAAGTAGTCCTGGCATTTGTTAAGCCAAAAGGCATTCTTACATAACAAAAGACTCCCGAGGGAGTTACGAAGCTTGTCTTGATCTCATCTTCGCGTTTCAACCATATTTGATGATAACCGGAGTATGAATCAAGGAAGCTTAATAACTCTGAACCTGCAGTGGAGTCGACCAATTGATCAAGTCGGGGCATGGGGTAGGGGTCACGTGGGCATGCTTTATTCAAGGATGTGAAATCAATGCACATGCGCCACTTTCCGGAGGATTTTTTCTTGACGAAGACTGGGTCGGCTAACCATTCTGTGTGAGCCACTTCTCTGATAATCCCAGCCTTCAACAGTTTTTTCAACTTCGTCTTTCGCCGGAAGAGCTCTTTCTGCAGACATTTTTTGGAGTCCTTGCCGAATAGGCCGGGCCTTCGGGTTTACAAGTAAACTATGTTCAATGATATCCCGATCGACTCCAGTGATGTCTTCGTCAGACCAAGCAAAGACATCTAAATTTTCTTCACCACTTTTTCCAAAGAGGTAGCAACTTCTGGAGGTAAATCTTTACCAAATTGAAATGCATATTCTTTACCATCTTTAACAATAATCTTCGTTGTGATCTCTCCTTCAGGACTTGGTCTTGGGAAGGATTTCTTCGAAGATTTAGAAGGAGCTGAAAATTTTCTTGATTATCTTGCACATTATTCACTTGTCTTGGATCAAGAGGGGGGCCGTCACCATATTCCACTCTTCGGGCGGTAGCTTGATCTCCGAAGACAGTAAGAACTCCTACTTGCGTGGGCATCTTCATACACAAATAATTGTGATGTGCCACAGCTCCGAACTGGTTTAACATGCCTCTTCTGAAGATGACGTTGTAGGCATATGGAGCATCTACAATGTCGAAAATTACTTCCTCTGTTCTGGCTAACAATCCTTCTCCGAAGGTAACTTCCAGGCCAATTTGGCCAAGTGCATCGAGCGGAGGTCCTGCGAAGCCTTGCAAAGGACAAGCCGCTGGAAGAAGGTGCTTTCTAGAGATGCACAATTGATCGGAGGCTTGAACAAAAATAATGCCTGCCGAACTGCCTCCGTCAATTAACACTCTTCGAACCTCAGTTCCTGCGATATCCGCAGTAATGACAAGTGGATCTGCATGTTGAAATTTAATGCCATCTGCATCCTCTGCCAAAAAAGATATTGGCACATGGGACCATTCTGGCATAACAGCTGCAGATGACGAAGTTCCAATGTGGCCCACTTCTCTGACATACTCTCTTCTCTGCCTTTTTGACATGCTTCCAAGAGTACCTCCTCCGGAGATGGGGAGAACTACTCTTTTTCCTCGGTCTTGCCCTTCTTCTTGCTTCGAAGGTGGCATAATATTGACCACTAGAGGGCGTCTTGCAGCTTCGAAAGATTCTATCCGCGCCACAGCCTAGACAGGCTCCGGGCGCACTTCAGCTGGAACTCGTTCAGTAGTACCTTGACTCGAAGTTCTTTCTAGATACTCTCCTCTCAGAGTAAGTATAGCCTTGCAAGTATCAGTTGCGTGGCTTCGATTTTCACCATGAATACAGCAGAAAAGGGTCTGGCCTTTGCCAGCCGTTTTCCCTGGTGGCCTCCAGCCGCTGACCTTGTTTCCCGAAGGTTGTGGAGCTCTCTGGGTGAACTTTTGCGGGGGTGCAATGTTCAGGACTTCCGAACGGGGATGCTTTTGCCCCCTTCTTCTATCATGCTGAACTTCGAAGACTGGTTCTCGCGGCTGTGCCGAAGTTTTTACTTCCACTTTTACTTCCTGCAGTACTGATGGAGTAGCTGCAGTTCTTCGAAGCCAACCTTCTTCCTACCTCTCATATTCTTCAAAGTATGACATCAACTGAGAAACAGAAGATATGCTTTTCCGGTGAAGTTTATCAAGAAGGCCTTGATGAATGACACCTTCCCGAGCTGCGTCAACAACCGAAGATGTAGTCAACCCTTGGATCTGCGACTTCGTATGAGCGAAGCGCTTGAAATATTGCCTCAATGTCTCTCCAGGGAGTTGCTTCATCTAGAAAAGACTTCCCGTCGACATTGGAGGCACGAAGGTGCCTTGAAAATTGCTTACAAACTTCTTCTTCAGCTGCCCCCATGAATTAATTGATCTTGGCTTCATGGACCAAAACCACCTCAATGCCACTGCTTGAAGAGCTAAAGGAAAGCATTTTGTCATGGTGTCCCGAACTACTCCACTAGCTTCAATTGCTAGAGCATAAGAACGGACAAACTCTCCAGGATCCTCATCTCCGGCATACTTGCAGAGCTACGAAGTCTTAAACTTCGGATCGAAGCGAACTTTTTGCAGTTCAGGATGCAACGGAGATTCGGTATCAAAAGAGGCATCCTCCGGGGCTTCGGGATAGACGAGTTCGTCGTCTTCAGGCACTTCTGGAATAACTGGGATGGCTTGAGAATGAAGCCTATTTGCAGCTTCTTGCCGCCATCTTGCTACTTCGGCTTGGAGACTGGCCATTTGAGCGGCCATATCACCAAGATTGTCTTTATCTCCTCCGGAAGGATCTTCCGGGTCTTGAGAACTGTAAGGATCAGTTCAAAGTGGAACCTGAGGTGTTGGAACAATTGCGTTAGTTCCAGCAGGTTTCTGTGTAGTGGAGTGTGATGTGGAGAATGAGCCTCGAAGGACTCTAACAGAGGGAGAAAGAGGTTTATACTGGTTCGGGCCTCTCCTGGGAGATAATAACCCTACGTCCAGTTGTGGTGGATTTGGCATGGTATGCCCTAGTATGGAGCAATAGTTCCAGGGTCTCTTGGCCCCCTGGAGCCCCTGTCCCCCGCTACAAGGGCTTGGCCCTGCTTTTATAGGCACGCAGGCCTTAAGGAAAAGACCAAGATACCCTCTACAAGCCCCTAGGCTTATAGGGGTAGACAGGGAAAGAGAGCTAGCTACTGCACAAAAGTACCAGACAACTTTACAGCTTTACAGATGTGTCAGGCTATGCCAGGCTTCGCCCAGCTAAAAGATACACCGAAGGTGGAGGCCGGGGGGAAGGCTTCGAAGCGCACCCCGGAGGGGGGCTTCGAAGCATGCTCCGGAAGATGGCCATCGGACCGGGCTCCCGGAGGGTGGCCTCCGGACATGGCTCCTGGAGGGCGGCCTCCGGACTGGGCTCCCGGAGGGTGGCCTCCGGACTGGGCTCCCGGAGGGCGGCCTCCGGACTTGGGTCCCGGAGGGCGGCCTCCGGACTTGGCTCCCGGAGGGCGGCCTCCGGACTTGGCTCCGAAGGGTGGCCTCCGGACTGGGGGCTCCGAGCCGGACCTTCTGATTTGGGGGCTCCGAAGCTACAGGCCCCGAAAGGCACCTTGGGACCTGAAAACAACACTTAGAGAGAAAACAGGCTCCGACAGTGTTGGGCTCTGGGCCGAAGGTTGTCGGAGGCTGATGTCATTTGGCCCCTGTTCAGGGGAAATATATTCCCCCAACAGTAGCCCCTCGCGTGTAGGCCTTCGGGACGAAGGGGTGCACGCGGCCTTAGGACAAATGACCTGAAAACACAACTTCAGAGAAAACATACCTTCGGAGCCTGGACCGAAGGTGACCTCGATACCCGGGGGCAATAAATGCCCGCGCTAGTTGCCAGAACGGCCTCGGGGAGCCCGAACGACTCCGCAATGGTCGAAAAAGTTACCGTTCCCTTGCTCTGGGCCGATTCGCCTTCGCTGGAGGCCCACCTGGCGGTGGGTTCGGCCCACGATGGTTGAAATTCTTACCGCGCCTATAAATAGGGGCTTACCGCGTGCGGCTTCGGCACACCTTCATTCGCTTTCTTCTCGTTGCCCTGCAATCTTCGCTCTCTTCTTCTTCTAGCTTCGCTTCGAGCCCCCTTCGCTAGTTTTAGCCCTTCGCGGCGAAGTCCCATCAACATGCCGAAGAAGGCGGTGGCGAAGCCTCTAGCCTTGGGCTCGAGCTTGGGCTCCGCCCAGGTGCAGGCAGCGGCGGCTGCGGCGGCGAAGACTGCGCCCAGGCGGCTGGGGCCGAGGGACCTTCGGACGCCCTCCGACAAGTTCGAGCAGACCCTGGAGATGAGGGCCTCGATCTCCACGGAGGAGTCGGTACGGAGGGCCTGCGAAAGGAAGATTGCGGCGAAGATCCAGCTTCGGGTCCTAGAGAAGTCGGAGGCTGAGCCGAAGCCTCGTGCTGACGAGGTGGTGGTGTTCGAGGCCTTCTTCAAAGCCGGCCTCGGGCTGCCTGCAGTGGGGATGCTGAGCGAAGTCCTCAAGGCTTACAACCTCGAGCTCCCTCAGCTTTCGCCCAACGCAGTGGCGAGGTTAGCTGTCTTTGAGTGGGCCATGAGGGCCGAGGGCTGCGAGGGCCGCGCGGACGTCTTCGTCGCCCTCCATGACGCCAACTGCCAACCAAAGCCGAGGGAGGGGACGGACCACGTCAATAGGGCGCTGGCCTTCGGCAGTGCCAATTTCCAGCTCCGGAAGGAGTACCAAGACGCCTTCCCGGCGAGGGCCGTAAACAACAAATGGTACTCGAGGTGGGATCAGGAGTGGTTCTACGCCTCCGTCGGCGCGAACTCCCCCCTTCGGAGTACTAACGCCCACATCTTGTACCGGCGCGAAGGGGTGGTGAAGACCAGCGAAGGCATCCTTCGCTCGAGGATCTCGTTGCTACGGAGAGTGGCGGCGAAGATGAGTATGAGGGACCTCGCGGAGGAGTTCATCACCCTCCGGCTCAGTCCCCTCGCGCGCTCCTGGCCGGAGGGGCTCTTTCAAGCTTCGGGTCGAGGTGAACTTAGCGAGTTGGACTTCGACCGCTTCTGCAAGGCTTCGCGATCTCTTTGCTTTAATACTTCGTAGATTTTCACTTCTAACTCAAACTTTTTATGAAGCCGACCTCGAAATGAGGACCCCGGAGGAGGCCATCGCGGCGGCGGATCGAGTCGTCGGGACTCCGACCCCCGAGGAGCAGAACCAGCACCTTGCACTGGTGGGGTCCTGGGAGCGCTGGAACAGGGTATGGACTGCGCTCGACCTCGGAGGGCTCCCTGCCCTGCCAGACTTCGCCCACCTGGCTACCTCGTCGGCCGGAGCCAAGCGGAAGAGGGGGGACGAGGACGAAGCGGATGCTTCGGGACCTCGGCCGGAGGTCCCCGCGGCCGAAGCTTCTAATTCGGGGGAGGTTGCGGCAAAGCCCGCAACTACTCCGACTCCTAAGAAGGCAACGAAGCCCCTGGCGGCGAGGCCTTCGGCGGCGAAGGCCGACGCGCACACTCCGGCCACCAAGGAGGCCACGGACGCCCCGGCGGAACCAACCTCGGGCGCGGAGGTAGATGCGCCAGCTTCGCAGCGAAGGAGTTGGAGGGCACACTTAGCCCCATCCTCCTTTCAAGAGATCTCCGACGATGGTAAACCCTTTTTCTTTTGCATGCTACACTCCAATATGCGGATTTTGACTTGTTTCCCTGCAGAGGACGAAGACGATGCGAGGCTCACTATGGCGAAGCCGGCAGGCGAAGGTGGATCGAAGCCTGCAGAAGCGAAGCCCACGGAAGCTTCGAGCAGCAGCGGCGGCAGCAGCGGCAGCGATTCAGACTCCGATAGTGCTTTGTCCGACGACGAAGGCAGCGGAGGCCGCGAGGTCCCTGGAGGTGAAGAAGAAGTGGACGTGGTGGGCTTGAGCCCCGCCTCGCCGGAGCCCGCGGAGGCGACCGTGGCCGTGGTTCACCCTTTTAAGCCGAGGGGGGGCGTGACGGTGGCGGCGATCCGCGGTTTCCGCGAGGCTTGTGCTTCTGCGGAGGAGGGGGACTTGGTGGCCCAGCTCAGCCACCGAGACCCCGCGGATCTCTTTGTCAGTTCGAACGAAGTCCTCATGCGGGTGAGCGAAGCCCCTTGCAGCTTCGAACTATATGTTAGCCTTTTGTTGGTACTTATGACTTCTTGAATTTCTACAGGCCTTCGCACTGAATGCAGCCGCTTCGACTGCTGCCGACAGGCGGATGGAGCACCTTGCAGAGGAGAAGGAGGCCCTTAGCCGCGAGGTCTCGGAGGAAGCCGAGAAGCGGAGGCGGGCCGAGGCTTCGGCTGCTGAGGCGAAGGAAGCTAAGGAAGCCTTGGCCTCGGAGACGGCTCGGCTCCGCGCGGAGCTCCAGGCTTCGAAGGATGCCGAGGCCCGACAGGCGAAGGAGAACGAGGAGCTTCGCCAACGGGCTCAGGATCTTGAGAGCTTCGTCGTGGCCAATCTTGGCGAGGCCACCCAGAGCCTGACCGAGGTCCTTGAGAAAATAGGGACCGAGTGTCGGGCTCCGGACTTTGGCGATCAGGACCCGATTGGGGACCGCGCCAATTTCCTGAATACTGCAGCTTCGGTAGCGGACGAAGCGCTGACGGGCTTCGCTCTTATGGCCGGTCGCGTCGCGGGCCAAGGGGTGTTGCAGATGCTCCATGCCGCGGGGTGTGACCACCTTCGGGCGGCAACCTCCGTGACCCCAGTGGCCTTCGGGGGTCCGCACTTGGTGACGCCTCCGGCCGAAGTTCGCGGAGCCTGGCGGCGGCTGCAGGAACCCTGGAAGGAGCAAGGCTACGAAGCAGTCCTCGACCTCCAGAAGACCCTTCGACATCGCCGAGACAAAGCGCCTGCTGTGCCTGATCAGCCTTCGATTTCGGCACCTCCGCCTCCGAAGGTGTAGATCTCCTTAGGCCTTTTGTAATACTTAGCTGCAGGCTTGTAAAAACTCTATCACCTTATTAATATGAATGCGGGTGTTTTTCATACCTGCCCAGGCTCAGACTTCGAGCGTAGACCTCGAAGTCCTCGAGGACTCCGAAGAGCTTCAACAGCTGTGGGCAATCCTCGAAGTAGCTAGGTCCGAGGGCCCTCCTCGGTTTAAGCTTCCGAGGGGGCCTAGCGGCGAAGCCATCTCCGAAGTAGCTCAGGATTTACTGGCCGCTGTGAAGACGGAGTACCTTCCGGGTTCTTTGTTTTTATCTTCGCGGACGGCCTTAGCGGGTGACGAAGCATTAGACTTCTCTGCCTTCGATACGGCACCGCCTGCTTCGCTAACTTGGAGCGACCTGCAAAGTGGAAGACGAGGTCCACGGGCTTCGGAGCCTGGGCGAGCCGGACGTGGGAGAGCGGGCTCCGACGAGGCTTCGTCCAGCCGAGGGGGCCTTCGCCGAAAGAGAGGCAAGCGAGGGTTGGGGCCTCGCACCCGGTTCTTCTTAGGTTTAGATACGGACTATACGTAGTTTTGCTTCCGAAGTATATTTGTAACATACTTCTCAATTATCATTCAATGAATGGAGTTTATTGTATTTGCATACTTTGTTCGTATGCTTCGCATTGTTTGGCTTCTAACGTTTTAGCTTGCCACGCTCGTACTGCGTATTACATTCGCACACCTCGCATACATGCTTCTCCCCTTTGCTCGTGGCAGCTAGGGACTTAGCCGTTGCTGGTGCGGGCAAAAAATAAAAGATGCGAAGGGTGCGCCTTTCGGCGGCTTCGACGCATGAAATTTTATTTAAGCGAAGGCCTTTTTTGGGCTTCGAATGCTTTAATTTGGTGCGAAGCAGGGCTTCGGTTGCTCGGAATTTCACTGAGCGAAGGCCTCTTTTGGGCTTCGAACGTGCTAACTTGGTGCGAAGCAAGGCTTCAGCACAACCAAGTTAAGCGAAGCATGCTTCGGTATGCTAGGATTTGAATGATGTGCATGAGAAAGGCTCCGAAATGCACTTAGGTTTTAGCGAAGTATGACTTCGAGACGCTTAGGCGTATATTACATAAACACGCGAAGCAAGGCTTCGGAGCGTGTTTGGATAATGAAGCAAGGCTTCGAAACTTGGTCCTGTAATGAGAAGGATATTTGGTGTGGATTCACCGAACCTGTGATAGTGTGAGCCACCTTCGACTCTGAGCCACCTTCGACTCTGGGTCACCTTCGACCCTGGGATGGTTCCGGTGCGGAACCCGGAATCCCTGGGATGCTTCGGGTGCGGAACCCGGAATCCCTGGGATGCTTCGGGTGCGGAGCCCGGAATCCCTGGACGCATCGGGCCAGTGGCCCGGAGTCCTCAAAGCCCACTGCTACGGGCCCGGAGGCGCTGTGTAGCCTTCGGAGGGGTGCTCCGGATTTTTTAAAGTGAAGCGAGGCTTCGGATTTTAAATAAGGCGAAGCAAAGCTTCGAGTTTTTGATAAGGCGAAGCATGGCTCCAGTTTTTGATAAGGCGAAGCATGGCTTCGATTTATCGACAAGATGGAACAAAAGCTTGCATTCAAAGGCAAAGGGGCTTCGGCTTTAAGGCGAAGCAGGGCTTCGAGCTTATGTTAATGTAATTGCAGATTGGTACATCGAAGTAGGGCTTCGGACTGTGCATACCTTGTAGCCCTTGGGGCTTCGACGGCCTTCGACACGTGGAACGGAGCCCCTTGCCGGAGGGTGAGCTCCAGTGTGTGAAGTAGGAAGGCGAAGATGGCCTTCGAGCTGCACCCGAAGCCCCTTGCTGGAAAGGTGCGCGAAGCAAGAAAGCTTCGAAGCTCCCCCCTCCGGCGTACTTCGAGTTGCAGACAATGGTAGAGAACATAGCTTCTAGGACTAAGCTCCCCACGGACGGCGCCAACTGTTGGAACAATTGCGTTAGTTCCAGCACGTTTCTGTGTAGTGGAGTGTGATCTGGAGAATGAGCCTCGAAGGACTCTAACAGAGGGAGAAAGAGGTTTATACTGGTTTGGGCCTCTCCTGGGAGATAATAACCCTACGTCCAGTTGTGGTGGATTTGGCATGGTATGCCCTAGTATGGAGCAATAGTTCCAGGGTCTCTTGGCCCCCTGGAGCCCCTGTCCCCCGCTACAAGGGCTTGGCCCTGCTTTTATAGGCACGCATGCCTTAAGAAAAAGACCAAGATACCCTCTACAAGCCCCTAGGCTTATAGGGGTAGACAGGGAAAGAGAGCTAGCTACTGCACAAAAGTACCAGACAACTTTACAGCTTTACAGATGTGTCAGGCTATGCCAGGCTTCGCCCAGCTAAAAGATACACCGAAGGTGGAGGCCAGGGGGAAGGCTTCGAAGCGCACCCCGGAGGGGGGCTTCGAAGCATGCTCCGGAAGATGGCCACCGGACTGGGCTCCCGGAGGGTGGCCTCCGGACTGGGCTCTCGGAGGGTGGCCTCTGGACTGGGCTCCTAGAGGGCGGCCTCCGGACTTGGCTCCCGGAGGGCGGCCTCCGGACTTGGCTCCCGGAGGGCGGCCTCCGGACTTGGCTCCCGGAGGGCGGCCTCCGGACTTGGTTCCCGGAGGGCGGCCTCCGGACTTGGCTCCGAAGGGTGGCCTCCGGACTGGGGGCTCCGAGCCGGACCTTCTGATTTGGGGGCTCCGAAGCTACAGGCCCCGAAAGGCACCTTGGGACCTGAAAACAACACTTAGAGAGAAAACAGGCTCCGACAGTGTTGGGCTCTGGGCCGAAGGTTGTCGGAGGCTGATGTCATTTGGCCCCTGTTCAGGGGAAATATATTCCCCCAACATGAGGTGGAAGAGGAACTCCGGGTGGCCGAAGTATAGATGGAGTTGGTGGAGGAACTCCGTGTGCTTGAGGAATGGGAACTCCTTCCGGAGTTTGAGGTGGAGGAAACGTCAAAGGTCCTCCGACCTCAACAGCATTGGGATGTGCTTCTCCGGAGGTCCGAGGGGACCTCCGAACAGGGTTACGAGTTGCGCTCCGCTTAGGAGGCATGGTGTAAGAAGTTGGTAGAGAACGAAGTTTTTTGAACTAAAATCCCCACGGACGGTGCCAACTGTTGGCGTAAAAGATTACGCTAACATGTTTCTGAAGATTAGAAAGTAACAAACGAAGTGTTTGCGAAGAGAACTGTTCTAAGTCTCCGAAAGGATAATAACATAGAATAGTTCGAATGTGTATCCTGAATAACTTGTATTTGGTCCCTATTACAGGGTAAAACGGGGGGTATTTATAGGCCCAAACATTAAGGAAAAGACCTATTTACCCCTCTATTACAACCGTCATAGTGAAAACTATTCGGTGCCCTCAATAGGGCTAAAATGGTAAAAGACTAATCTAACAAGAAAGAAGGTAAGTCTTCCATCTTAGCTGGCAAAGAAGATCCTAGAAGAGTTTAAGTTCGAAGATGTACTCCGAACTAGAGCCTGTCATCATGCTTCGAACTTGATTCAATGTATCTTCGAAGGTATATGCTGGAAGTCTTTAGCTTAATCACCAGTCTTTATCTTGTCACTGCAGTAACCCTGAAGATGGAATATTTTCCCCCAACAGCACCATCATAGCCTAGACTTAGCTGAAACCTTTGAGAGCCTTCGAGCATGTGGAGTTCGCCTCAACCGTAAAAAATGTATATTCGGGGCGCAAGCAGGAAAATTGCTAGGGTACTTAGTTTCAAGTAGGGGAATCGAAGCTAGCCCGACGCAGATAAGCGCATTGCAAATAATGACTCCACCAGAAAATCTAAAGCAGGTCCAGAAGCTAACAAGACGGCTCACAGCTCTCAGCAGATTCCTGGCCAGATCAGCCGAATGAAGCCTTCCAATTTTTAAAGCTCTAAAGGGGTCCGAAAGTTTCAAGTGGACGCCGGAGTGCCAGAAGAGCTTTGATGACATTAAAGATTACCTCAGAAGCCTGTCAACACTTACTGTGCCTCTCCAAGAAGAAACTCTCCTTCTTTATCTTGCAGCAAAGGGCTCCGTAGTAATAGCAGTACTGGTCAGGGAAGTTGAACTTAAAGGAAAACTGGTGCAAAACCTAGTTTACATCGTCTCAGAAGCTTTGTCCAGAGAAAAGACAAGATACTCCGAGCTCAAAAAATTTGCTTATGCTTTGGTAATGGCCTCGCGGAAGCTAAGGCATTACTTTCTGGCGCATAATCTTATCGTTCCTACCTCGTATCCCCTTGGTGATATGCTTCGGAGAAAAGATTCTATGGGTAGGATCGAAAAATGGGTTGTCGAGCTAGCCCCCTTTGGTATTTCCTTCATGGTGAGAACAGCTATCAAATCTCAGATCATAGCTGACTTTGTGGCAGAATGGACTCCATCTATAGTCTGGGCTCTGGAAGAAACCTCTGAAGGTCTGTGGACAATTTTTTCCAATGGAGCCTATCAGGCATCTGGTGCTAGAGCTGGAGCTGTGATAATATCGTCGTCAGGGGAGAAGGCCATGTATTCTGCGACGCTCAACTTTAAGACCACCAATAATATCACAAAGTACGAAGGGATCCTGCTAGGCCTCCGAAAGGAAAAGGCACTTGGAGCAGCAAGGATAATAATTAAAACAGATTCTGAAGTCATCGCAGGGAATGTTTACAAAAGTTTTCAAGCGAGGAACCCGCATCTTGCAAAGTATTTAGAAGAAATCTGCAAGACAGAAGCAATGTTTAAAGGATTTTCTGTTCGGAGTATCCCTCGAGCAGATAATCAACTTGCAGACATTCTAGCAAAGGCTGCAGTCGTAGCATTGGACGTCCTGGAGGGTGCTTTCTACGAAGAACTTATCAAGCCCATGGTAAATCAATTACCCTCCACATAAGTCCTTTGCATCCTAGCTGCAGATTGGCGGACTCCGATAATAGATGCCTTGCCAAATAGCACAATCTTGTTAGAAGGTCCGGATTTCCGAAGGGTGCAAGCAAGGGCTCATAATTATGAGCTTGTTAATGGGATATTATACAAAGCCAGAGTTTGCTCTACCCTACTCCAGTGAATCTCACAACCCGATGGTCAAGATATACTTCTGGAGATTCACGAAGGCTTATGTGGAAGCCACCTAGCCCCCCGTGATCTAGTAGGAAAGACACTTCAGCAGGGGCTCTATTGTCCAACAATTGTAAGAGATGCAGAAGAGTTACTTCGAACCTGTGAAGGATGCCAGTGGATGGGTAGATGGAGCCACCATCCACCAACACCTCTTCAAGTTATTGCCCCGGTATGGCCAATGGCACGATGGGGAATGGATCTCATCTGCCCTTTTCCAATGGCAAAAGGCAGCTTGAAGTTTGCAGTGGTAGCAATTGAGTATTTTTCTAAATGGGTCGAAGTTGAACCCCTAACTGCTATCGATTCAAGAAATGTGCAAAAAATCTTCTAGCAAAATATCATATGCAGGTTTAGAGTGCCAAGGGAGTTAACTGTGGATAATGGCACCCAATTCGAAGCCGAACCCTTTAAAGAATTTTGCGAAGGACTGGGCATCAAGTTATGCTTCGCAGCAGTTCTCCATCCACAATCAAACGGAGCCATCGGCCGAGCCAATGGAAATATTCTCTCCAGTTTAAATCGTATGATTGTCGGGTTGGCTAAAGGGTTGTGAACCAAAGAACTTCCTAAGATTCTATGGTCCATTCGGACCACTCAAGCCAGGTCCACAGGCTTCACCCCATTTAGGTTGCTATTCAGAGATGAGGACATGACTCCTACACAGCTCAAAGGTGGATCCCTTTGGGTAGTAGAACCAGGAAATGAAGACGAGAGAAACACTTCGCTAGACTTGTCAGAAGAAACAAGGCTTCGAGCTGTCGCCAATCTGACGAAGTACCAAGACCAAACGAAGACATGGTTTGACCCGAAGATAAAAGTGAATGAGCTTAAACTAGGTCATTTGGTATTGCGAAGTGTAATAGCTCCGGGAAGGTAGGAAATAAATGGGAAGAACCATATGTTAACTTACGCTCAGGGCGCCCCGGGTCATTTAAATTAGCTAATTTAGAAGGGGAAGAGTTGAAGCATGAATGGCATGTGGAGCACCTTAAACGTTTCTAAATTAAATAAATATGTAGGTTCGAATTATGTTTACTCTTCAAATATTCCTTACTCCTGGTGGGCGCATCAAGAGAACGGAGATGCTTGGGGAGTTAAGCATCTTTCAAGGATCCCAGAAAACGGCCTTCGAACCATTGGTTCAAGGATTATATAAAAGAGCTGAAGGTGGCCAACCTACGGATTCCAGGATCCGGCTTGTTAGGATCCATAGAAGAGTCTAAGGACTTAAAAAGAACAGATTTCCGGCCTCTGGGTTCGAAGCATCTATAAAAGAGCCGAAGGTGGCCAGCCTACGGATTCCAGGCTCCAGCTTGTTAGGATCCGTAGAAGAGTCTAAGGCTTAAAAAGAACAGATTTCCAGCCTCTTGGTTCGAAGCATTTGTAAAAGAGCTGAAGGTGGCCAGCCTATGGATTCCATGCTCTGACTTATTAGGATCCGTAGAAGAGTCTAACGACTGAAAAAGAACAGATTTCTAGCCTCCAGGTTCGAAGCATCTGTAAAAGAGCAGTAGGTGGCAAGCCTACGGATTCCAGGCTCTGGCTTGTTAGGATCCATAGAAGAGTCTAAGGACATAAAAAGAACAGATTTTCAGCCTTCGGGTTCGAAGCATCTATAAAAAAGCCGAAGGTGGCCAGCCTACGGATTCCAGGCTCCGCCTTATTAGGATCCGTAGAAGAGTCTAAGGACTTTAAAAGAACAGATTTCTGGCCTCCGGGTTCGAAGTATCTGTAAAAGAGTCATAGGTGACCAAGCAATAAGGTTTCAAGGCTCAGCCCCAATGAAACACTTTATAAGTCTTAAGCGACTACTATTGGAGTTTACAAGTGTAAACTTAGCTCCGAAACTTATAAACATCATAATACGACCATATAGTTCGAAGACTTATATGAAAGAATGAAGTATGATTACCAAGTGTTGTGCAAAGCATCAAATTGTTATATCAATCATTGTGTCCGACAAACCCTATCGCAATGTGTACGGTCCCCCACCCACAAGGAGGGGCAGGGGAATAAGGAACAACAAAAAGATGCTTCCAAAGCAATTCATGTTAATTGGAAAATCATACTGTATTACATCAAGAGAAGTTTTGGTCTAAGCCTAGATAGAAGCGGAGACCCCTCTGACCTCTAGAGCTACTTCTAAGATCACTTCAGCCTTTGGAGCCCGAAGTCTTCGAAACTTTCTTCTTAGTCCGACTACTTTTCTTCATTGAAGCTCGTAGTTTTTTCTACTCCTCTTGAAGTTCAGCCCAAGACAGAAGTCTTTTGGAACTAGCCTCTGCTGGATCTTCGGCTTGGTACTCCGAGTCAGACCAATATACGTATTCGGAGGACGAAGATGCTTTTTCCTTATCCTCTTCCTTAATATAAGCTAATACCCCGCGATGGACTTTGGGTGCTATTTCCCCTTGATCGCCTCGAGGAACAGAGAAGCTTGAGCATCGATAAGGCCTTAATCTTCCAAGGACAGCCCACTACCAGTGGAGCCCTTTGCTAAGTTCCAATACTTCGAAGTAGAGCTCCGAAGTGCATAGCAAAACTTAAAGAATAAACACCCAAACAAAGATTCCTTGTTTATAAACTTTTCATTCATATAAGGGCTTTTACATGATTTTTGTACATGCTTAAGCGCCCTATAAAGCTAAACCTGCAGGTCGGCTGGCAGAGCAGGTGGGGTCAGAGCCGGCGAAGTCAGAAGCGGAGGCTTCGTCTGAGCTGGCTTTTGTTGGTGAGCCTCATCGATCCAAGCTTTGACTGCAGCTTTGTGGTCCATTTTCCAGATTGCCTAGAAAGCTTCTCAAGTATAGGCTACATCCTGCGAAGGACGTAGCAGGTCTTCGTCGGCGAAGCCTGCAGGCGTTGAACCCCCCACCGGAGCAATAGAAATCCCAAGAGCTTTGATGTGATGAAGGACTCTGATCCTGGCAACTTGTCCGGAGATCTCTCTGTACCGAACGCCGGAGCCCATAATCAACTTCATCGCCACTTGTATCATCTTCAGCTTCCGTTCAAGGGGCTTGCTCACCACAACTGAAGACGAAGGGCACATCGTGCCAAAGTATTCCAAGGTACTCCGGAGGGTATCCATGGTATGCTCCACAATGGTGGCATTCTTTACTTCCGCCGCTTCTAGCCCAGCAGCAGCAACAGACACTTCGGCCATCTTGGATAGCAAAGTACTCTTCTGAGCCAACACTTGTTGAATTGAGTCTTGGAGCTCCACGAGTTGTGCACTGGAGATTGATGCTACATGCCGGAGCTCCTCGACCTCCGCTCTAAGCAACACACATTCAGCCTCAGTCTCTTGGGCCAAAGCTTTGAGTGTAGTGCTGTTCTGTGGCTCGGTCCGATGTGCTTCATCGGTGGCGGCTCTAGCCCTCCGTTCCTCGAGGAGCTCTTCCTCTAGTCAGAGTGTTTTGTCTTGGGAGCTCTTGAGGGTAGACTAGAGTGTGGTAACCTTCCTTTTGAGCCGATTAGTTTCGAGCTCATTAGAAGTCACTGTCGCTCTAGCAAGGACAAATTGCTTCAAAAAAGCAAAGTAAGTACCAAGTAATTTCATTTATTGATTGAATACACTTGTTGTATGCTACATACCTGAAGGGCAGCCCTTTCGAGGGCCAAATCGAGCTCCGGGGCTCTGGCTTTGCTCAAGAAGTAGACCAATTCAGAGTTCGCGACTTCTTGGCCTTTGTCCGCCAAGGGCTCTAGAAGCGTCTAGAGCCCTATCCGTTGCTCCAAGAATGGAGCTAGCAGAGGGAGCCAGGACAGGGCCCGGCGATCATCTACTATAGTCTCCTCCTCCGAGTTGCTCACCGAAGGATCGTTGGAGGAGGGCGTCGACGTCAAGGTAGGGAGGGGACCGAAGCTCGTCATGCTCTTACCCCTCCCCGGCACAAAAGTTAGAGCTGGAACCCCGGCTGAAGTAGATCCTCCTTTGACTGTTGCCCCCTCGGTCGGAATTGCTTCGCCCGAGATGGCTCCGGTCATTGCAGCCACTATGTCAGCTGGAGCCTCAACTCCAAGAGAAGCCGAAGCTCCATCGGTGATGGGAGCCATTCTGCTCCTCGATGCACCTATAAAAATTAAGATATTCAGTGAATATTTGTGGGTAATAGTTATTGCAGGAATTGCAAAGGCAAAAGCTTCGAAGCATACCTTCGTCTGCGCCTTGAGGGAGAATGGTGGGGTCCTCCAGGACTTCATACATTTGGAGGTACTCTTCGAGGTCATCCCCCAAAGTTTGCTCCGGTGCAGTCGCTGCAGACACCCCAATCTCCGGTACTATCACCCCGGCCACGGGTGAGTTAGGAATAGCTGCCTCAAGCTTTGAGCACGCGTCGACAGGCTCAGGGGAGTGCGTTGTATCTGCTATCGCAGCCACTTGAGACGAAGCTCCGGCTATGCCTCGGGACTCGTCCCTGCCATCTTCGGCAAGATAATCCTCAAGGGCCTTCCCCATTCGGACATTGGAGTCTTTTTCTCCGAAGTCTTCCGAAGAAGAGCTCTGAATGCCCAAGGTGGAAGGCGAAGACACTGGAGTTGGTTGAGGAGGATGCTTCGATGTTTTCTTCCCCTTGTTGGTGGGGGTCTTGGCGGTCTTATCGGAAGGCTCCATTCCGAGTGCAATCACACCCTGTGGAAGTGCTCCTAGCTTCCCACCAGTTCCACCCTTCGTTGTTTCTCTACCACCGTAGGGGCTCCGAGCACCAGTTTGGTGGCCTTTGTGATCTGCTCCAGAGCTAGCGCCAAAGTAGCCGCTGAAAAGAGATAGCATTTCATAAGTATGTTTTCTATTTTCTAATGTGCTAATGCAGGAAGTGCGAAGATTTACGTAGACTTGGAAGCTCTCCCTCCGAAGAGTTTTGAAACGCTATCGGCCAGTCGGCTCCGAGAGGTGGGATCCAGAGGGCGATGGATTCCTCTACCAGATCATGCATGCTCATACGGCTGGCTATCGAAGAAAGCAACCCAAGCCGCGCTGAGAGCCAGATCTCTTGAAGGGGCCCTACAAAGCTGGAGTCCTCTCTGACTTCAGCGTAAAACCACCGGAGGATCCAGTTGGTATACCACCGGTCGTTGATCGCCTTCACCGGAAAATGCTGCGCATGTTCCTTCCGAAGCTGGAAGTTGACACTTCTGAACACCGTCAGCACCTTGGTGTCTCCGGGTCCATCTTGTGGCTTCGGTAGGCAGGTGGCCTCGTGGGTGGTGGCAAAGATATCTGATCTTCCTTCGCATCCTTGGGCCCGAAGAGCCCATTCAAATATTGCCAGTCTTGCAATGGTGTTGGGGGACAATTGCGGCAAGGTAATGTGGAACATTTCCAATACCCTTGACAGAAAATTAATGGCAGGGAGTCCTAATCCGGCTTCGAAGAAAGCCTTGAAGACTACTACATCCCCGCTCCGCAGCTTCAGGTCGACTCCTTTCCCGGGAATCGAGTCCTCATTCTGGGGCCCAACTTCTCGTTCACCGCCTCCTCAATAGATTCCACCGTGCTTGTCGACTGTTCGATGAGGAAGCTTTGTGGGATTGGCTTCTTGGATGGAGGGCGGAGCTCCCGAGGATTTTTTGGCCAAGAACCTCCTAGAGCTCCTGCCATGGCCGCCGCTGCTGAATCTGCCCACGCCTGCCTCTGCATCAGGTTTCCCGCTGCCGCTGGCACAGTCGCACTGGTCCTCTCCACGGGTTGATTGCTCAAGAGATTAGGAGTACATTTGGAGGTTGAAGAAAGAAATCTTTGGAAATCAAGCTCTGTAAAAATTTCGGTGGGCTTCGACCCGCCTTTTATAGCCTTTTCGTTAGTTACTGCACTTCGATCATGCGTTCGCATTGTAGGTTTGACTTCCATCACTAACAGGTCGGACCAAGAAGTAGAAAGGTGTGAAACCGCGGTAAAGTTTTGACCGTTACCTTTTTTGGGAGCCTAATGGCTACTTGAAGGGTAACGACTCAAAATTAATGGCTCTTCATGACGTTTCGCCTCCGTAACGGTTCATTTTCATGCGAAGGATTCACACAACAGCCCCAGTTCGAAGTTTTCATCAGAGATACTTCGATGTCAAATACCCTCCGAATAAATGTAACACCTTCAAATTTCTCTAAGTCCCTGAATACGAAAATATTCCTTGCATATACTGCCTTCCTGTCATACAAGTTAAATCGGAGAAGCGTATTCGAGGGGCTATTATTGGGGGAAAATAGTTAATCCTCAGGGCTTTAGAGATCAGCAGCCAAAGATAATTCTTCAGCTTCGAAGTATGTGTTCATCTCCGAGATGATGTAGGTTTCAAGCCGAAGGATACTTCGACTTGATGGTTCGAAGGTATCCTCCGAAGGCCCCGAAGCTACAGTGGAAAATAGCTAGACTGATAAGATGTCTGCCATATCTATCCTATCCAGATAGATTTTACTATTTTAACCCTATTCGGGGTACCGAATAGTTTCCACTATGTCGGTTGTAATTGAGGGGTAAATAGGTATTTCCCTTAGAGTTTTTGCCTATAAATACCCCCCCTTCTTACCCTGTAATAGGGATCGAATACTCAGCTATTCAATATACAACTTCGAACTACTTTGAGCTATTATCCTATTCGGAGGCTCGAAATAGTCCGCATCACAAACTCTTCGTTTATTAGTTCTTAACCTTCAAGAACCTGTTAGCGTAATCTTTTACGCCAACAGTTTCCAAATTGAAAACACGATAAAAATGACCATGGGTAGTGTAACCCAAAAAGATCGCGTCAGAAGAACGCGACTCTAATTTGACCAAATTTCCACATTTTAGGATAAAACATTAACAGCCAAATACTCGAAGATGAGTAACATTGGGCTGTCTCCCAAAACGCAGTTCATAAAAAGTCAAGTTCAAAATTGAGCACAAGAAATCTAGTTTGAGATGTAACAAGCAGTGTTCATGTCTTTAGCCCAAAACATTCTAGGAGTCTTGTGCTCATCGAGCATCGTCCTAGCCATCTCAACCAAAGTGCGGTTCTTTCTCTCAACAACACCATTCTGTTGAGGAACCCGTGGAGCAGAGAATTGATGTTCTATGCCATGCTACATACAAAAGTCAACAAAGAGACTATTCTTGAACTCGGTGCCATTATCACTTCTGATGAACTTCAATACACTAGGGAGTTCAGTAAAAAGTCTCAAAGCTAATCTCCGAAAGTGTGAAAACACTTCATCCTTGCTAGATAAAAAGAATACCCAAGAGTAGCGAGAGTAGTCGTCGACAATGACCAGAACATACCACTTTCCACCTAAATAACTAACTCGGGAAGGACCTAGAGTTTCTATATGGAGAAGCTATCCGGGTTGTTCAATCATCACCATAGTGACAGGTGAATGTGAAGCGGCAATAATTTTTCCATGTGGACAAGGAGCGCAAACTAAATTCTTGTCAAACTTGAGCTTGGGCAATTCTCGAATCAGACCTAGGGTACTTAAGCGAGCTAACAACTCAAAGCTCATATGCCCTAGTCTCCTATGCCACTTCTAGAGCTCAGAAGTAGAATGTGCAACTGTTGGCGTAAAAGATTACGCTAACAGGTTTCTGTAAAAGAGAAACTAACAAACGAAGTGTTTGCGAAGAGAACTGTTCTAAGTCTCCGAAAGGATAATAACTTAAAATAGTTCGAATGTATGTATTGAATAACTTGTATTCGGTCCCTATTACAGGGTGAAATGGGGGGTATTTATAGGCCCAAACATTAAGGAAAAGACCTATTTACCCCTCTATTACAACCAACATAGTGGAAACTATTCGGTTCCCTTAATAGGGCTAAAATGGTAAAAGACTAATCTAATGAGAAAGAAGATAAGTCTTCCATCTTAGCTGGCAGAAAAGATCTTGAAAAGCCTTAGTTCGAAGATGTACTCCGAACCAATGCCTATCTTCATACTTCGAACTTGGTTCCGGGTATCTTCGAAGATGATCGTCTGGGAACCTTCGAATCCGCTGTCTGCCTTTATGTTGCTTCGGTAATAACCCCAAAGATGAGATATTTTCCCCCAACAGTAACTAAGTAGTGAGAAGAACTAGATAACTCAAAAAAATTGTCTCCAAAAACGCTCCCAACTCTAAAAATCTTACAAACCAAAACACCACCAGAATTGAGTACATGCGAAGTATTGTGATGAAAACACACTTCAAAGCCCTCATCAAGCAGCTAAGATACCGAAATGCAGCGCAGTTATTTGAGTAGGGCTAGCTTCAATTCCCCTACGTGAAACTAAATACCCTAACAATTTTCCAGCCTTAGCTCCGAATATACATTTTTCGGGGTTAAGACGGATCCCACATGCCCGAAGGCTATTGAATGTTTCTGCTAAGTCTAGGCTATGTTGGTGCTTTAAAGCACTCTTTATTACAATATCATCCATATAGGCCTCCACATTGCGACCTAGTTGATGACCTAGAGCCTTAGCAACTAATCTCGAAAAAGTAGCCCCGACATTTCTTAGGCCGAAGGGCATTCTTACATAACAGAAGACTCCCGAAGGAGTTACGAAGCTTGTCTTTATTTCATCTTCGCGCTTCAACCATATTTGATGATAACCAGAATACGCGTCAAGGAAGCTTAATAACTCCGAACCTGCGGTGGAGTCAACCAGCTGATCAATTCGGGGCATGGGGTAGGGGTCACGTGGGCATGCTTTATTCAAGGATGTGAAATCGATGCACATGCGCCACTTCCCGGAAGACTTCTTTCTGACGAAGACTGGGTTGGCTAACCATTCTGTGTGAGCCACTTCTCTGATAATCCCAGCCTTCAACAATTTTTCAACTTCGTCCTTAGCTAGAGCAGCTCTTTCTGCGGACATCTTCCGGAGACTTTGTCGAACAGGCCGGGCCTTCGGGTTTACAAGTAAACTATGTTCAATTATATCCCGATCGACTCCGGTGATATCTTCGTCAGACCAAGCGAAGACATCCAAATTTTCTTCCACCACCTTTTCCAAGGAGGTTGCAACTTCGGGAGGTAAATCTTTGCCAAATTGAAAAGTATACTCTTTACCATCTTTAACAATGACCTTCGTTGCAATCTCTCCTTCGGGACTTGGTCTCGGAAAGGACTTCTTCGAAGCTTCGGAGGAGGCTGAAAAAATTTCTTCATTATCCTGCACACTGTTTACTTGCCTCAGATCAAGAGAGGGACCATGACCATATTCCGCCCTCCGAGCAATGGCTTGATCTCCGAAGATTGTAAGGACTCCTGCTTGTGTGGGCATCTTCATGCACAAATAATTCTGATGCGCCACAGCTCCGAACTGGTTTAGCATGCCCCTCCCGAAGATGACGTTGTAAGCATACGGGGCATGTATCACATCGAAGATTACTTCTTCAGTCCGGGCCAATAAACCTTCTCCGAAGGTAACTTCCAGGCTTATTTGGCCAAGTGCATCAAGCGGGGGTCCTGCGAAGCCTTGCAGAGGACGAGCCGCTGGAAGGAGATGCTTCCTGGAAATGCACAACTGATCGAAGGCTTGAACAAAAATGATATCTGTCGAACTACCTCCGTCAATCAGCACACTTCGGACTTCAGTGCCCGCAATATCAGCAGTGATAACCAATGGATCTGCGTGCGGGAACTTAATACCAGCTGCATCCTCCGCAGAAAAGGATATCGGAACATGAGACCACTCCGGCATTGCAGCTGCAGACGACGAAGTCCCAATATGACCTACTTCCCGAACGTACTCTCTTCGCTGTCTCTTGGACATGCTTCCGAGGGTACCTCCTCTGGAGATAGGGAGAACTACTCTTTTTCCTCTATCTTGCCCTTCCTCTTGCTTCGGAGGTGGCATAACATTGGCCACCGGAGGGTGTCTTGCAGCATCAAAATTTTCTATCCGCGCCACAGCCTGGACCGGCTCTGGGCGCGTTGCCGCTGGACTTCGGTCGGTACTGCTTCGACCCGAAGTTCTCTCTAAGTACACTCCCCTTAGGGTAAGTATAGCCTTGCAAGTATCAGTTGCATGGCTTCGATTTTCTCCGTGAATGCAGCAGAAAAGGGTCTGGCCCTTGCCAGCCGTTTTCCCTGGTGGCCTCCAGCCGCTGGCCTTGTTCCCCGTAGACTGTGGAACTCTTGGTGCAAACTTTTGTGGGGGTGCAATATTCATGACTTCAGAGCGAGGGTGCTTTTGTCCTCTTCTCCGATCATGTTGCACTTCGAAGACTGGTTCCTGCGGCTGTGCCGAAGTTTTCACTTCTACTTTGACTTCTTGCAATATGGATGAAGTAGCAGCAGTCCTCCGAAGCCAACCCTCTTCTGACCTCGCATACTCCTCGAAGTATGACATCAACTGAGAGACCGAGGAGATGCTTTTCCGATGAAGCTTATCCAGAAGGCCTTGATGACTAACGCCTTCCCGAGCTGCGTCAACCACTGAAGATGCGGACAGCCCCCGAATTTGCGACTTCGTATGAGCGAAGCGCTTAAAGTACTGCCTTAATGTTTCTCCGGGGAGCTGTTTCACCTGTAAAAGGCTTCCTGTTGACATAGGAGGCACGAAGATGCCCTGAAAGTTGCTTATAAACTTCTTCTTCAGCTGCGACCATGAATTGATTGATCCTGGCTTCAAGGACCAGAACCATCTCAATGCCACTCCTTGAAGAGCTAAAGGGAAGCACTTCGCCATGGTGTCTCGAACTCCTCCGCTAGCCTCAATTGCTAGGGCATAAGAACGAATGAACTCTCCGGGATATTCATCTCCGGCATACTTGCAGAGCTTCGAAGTTTTAAACTTTGGATCAAAGCGAACCTTCTGCAGCTCAGGATGCACCGGAGATTCATTGTCGAAGGAGGCGTTCTCCGGGGCTTCGGGATAATCGATATCATCATCTTCGAGCACTTCTGGGATGGTTGGGGTGGCTTGAGAGCGAAGCCTGCTCGCAGCTTCCTGTCGCCACCTTGCCACTTCAGCTTGAAGGTTGGCCATTTGAGTGGCCATATATCCAAGATTATTTTCATTTCCTCCGGAAGGATCTTCCGGGTCTTGAGAGCTGGTAGGATCAGTTTGAATTGGGATGGAGGGTGGAGAAGGGACTCCGGGCGGTCGGAGTATGGAAGGGGTTGGCGGAGAAGCTTCTTATGTTCGAGGGATGGAAGCCCCTTCCGGAGTTTGCGGAGGAAATGTCGAAGGCCCTCCGACTTCAACTGTGTCGAAGGGTATCTCTCCGGAGATCCGAGAGGACCTCCGAGTGGGATTGTGGGGTGCGCTCCGCTTAGGAGGCATGATGTAAGAAGTTGGTAGAGAACGAATTTTTTCGGACTAGGTTCCCCACGGACGACGCCAACTGTTGGCGTAAAAGATTACGCTAACAGGTTTCTGTAAAAGAGAAACTAACAAACGAAGTGTTTGCGAAGAGAACTGTTCTGTCTCCGAAAGGATAATAACTTAGAATAGTTCAAATGTATGTATTGAATAACTTGTATTCGGTCCCTATTACAGGGTGAAATAGGGGGGTATTTATAGGCCCAAACATTAAGGAAAAGACCTATTTACCCCTCTATTACAACCGACATAGTGGAAACTATTCGGTTCCCTTAATAGGGCTAAAATGGTAAAAGACTAATCTAATGAGAAAGAAGATAAGTCTTCCATCTTAGCTGGCAGAAAAGATCTTGAAAAGCCTTAGTTCGAAGATGTACTCCGAACCAATGCCTATCTTCGTACTTCGAACTTGGTTCCGGGTATCTTCGAAGATGGTCGTCTGGGAACCTTCGAATCTGCTGTCTGCCTTTATGTTGATTCGGTAATAACCCCGAAGATGAGATATTTTCCCCCAACAGCAACTAAGTATTGAGAAGAACTAGATAACTCAAAAAAATTGTCTCCAAAAACTCTCCCAACTCTAAAAATCTTACAAACCAAAACACCACCAGAATTGAGTACATGTGAAGTATTGTGATGAAAACACACTTCAAAGCCCTCATCAAGCAGCTAAGATACCGAAAGCAAATTGTATCCCAAATTTTAAACGAAAGCAACATCTTTGAGAGTAAAATTTGAATTGATTCTTACCACACCTTTACCTTTCACTCTTCTTCTTCGGTGATTGCCAAAGGTGATTTGCTTCTTTTGCTTGGTTGTGGTGAGGCTGGAGACCATGCCACGTTCCCGGTCATATGGCGTGAACAACAAGAGTCCATGATCCATGTGCCCTCTAAGCCTCGGTTTGGCGCCTACACAAAATGAGAAAACCTCGATCGCTCAGTACTGGGTGAGTGAAAATACGACGAGGCATCCAACACTGAGAGATACGAGAAGTAGGCAAAGTAAAAGTAGATTGTCTACGTACAGGTAAAGTAGAGTGATGCAAAGTGCGAGGTCTACC
Source organism: Zizania palustris (assembly GCA_019279435.1). Taxonomy (NCBI): domain Eukaryota; kingdom Viridiplantae; phylum Streptophyta; class Magnoliopsida; order Poales; family Poaceae; genus Zizania; species Zizania palustris. The sequence continues at coordinate 105,007,593 of JAAALK010000283.1, read as the reverse complement.
TACATGATGCAATCCAGACAAGTGACGAGGTCTCCCAACCTATCGAGGTACAAAGCCACCTACACATGGTTTAGCACCATATGAGACATAACCTCTCTGGGAAGCATGGGGAGCCTCAGAACCATAACGTGAGTAAAAGTCAGACTCATGCATACCTAGAGAACGATAATGCATGTCCTGAAAACTCAACGCCTATGAACGTCGGTCATCCTTGATGAGACAAAAGCAAAACCCAACCAAATGACCCACCCACTGACAGTAAGAACAATGAAACACTCTCCTAGGGGCAATCTCCTAGGTCATAGGAGCAACTCTCACGGGCTCCTTGGGTTTATGTTGAGGGTTTTTCTTGAGTGGAGGAGGTGGAATTTTCTTGGTATGCTGGATGGGTTTCTTGACATTCTATGGAGTGTCTAACTGGGCTATCTCCTTCTCTAAGGTAGTTGGTGAGGAAAACATAGTTGGGCTCTAAATATCTATAGAGGTTCTCTCAAAACCCAACCCTAGAGCTAACCCTGCCCTATCAGCACACATCTTGTTATTAGACAAGAGCAAATCCATCATTCCCTTTCCCTTAGTGCATTAGTTTACCACAGAAAGAAGGTATTCATTTTTAGTCATGAGATTTTCATTTTGCCCTCTAGCAAAACTGAGTTGGTCCTTAAGGGTGATGTAGGTGGATCAAGCAGGATGCACATCCTTAGAACACTCAACACTCTCCAATCTAGCCTCTAACTCCTTAACATGCTTGTCTCATAAATTAATGCTATCAATCAATAAGGTACAATTTAAACAAGCATCGGAATAAATAGGTCTAGACTACACCATCAAAAGCTTCTTTTGTGCAGTCTCAAGCTCATCAATAGTTTGAGCATGCATAGAACGCAACTGAGCAAGCTCACCCATGACAACAGTGCAAGATTCACATTCAGCATCATCAATCATAGAATTAAGCATGCCATAATCAGTAGAAACATATTCTAGCCTAAGTCTAAGGTCTTTTCTATCTCTAGCAGCCTAAACAAGTAATCTATCCTGACAAAGAACTACCTCGTTCAGTTCATCAACTTTAATGGAAAGTTGGTCATAGGATAGAGGTACCTCGGATGAGTCAAGCTCATCGCTGTTGTGAGTGCTGTCGGCCATGAAGCAAAGGCCGGTGAAATCTCTTGTCTTCTTCTCCTTCTTTTCCTCCTTCCTTGGAGACTCCTCCTCCTCATTAGAGCTCGACTCCTTAGTTGAGGATGTGTTGATGTCGCTAAGTGTTACGACAAAAGCTCTAGAAGCGGCCTTGGCTACATACTTAGCCACCTTGCCGCGCTTACCCTTTGCTTAGGGTTTTCTCTCCTTCTTGTGGTGTTTGGGGCACTCACGCTCTTCTCTCCTGTTAATCTTATGACAATTGGCCTAGATGTGCGATGTTTCACCACACTCAAAACACCCACTAAAACCACTTCTCTGCTGATCCCGTCTCTTATTGTGAAAACGGGTAAATCTCCTAGCAATGGGAGCAAGCTCTTCATCATCCAGAGTATCCACCTGCTCTTTAGTGACAGAGACTACGGAGGACAAAGCAAAACCACCTGCAAGAACACAAGTGCCAGATGAGCTTGGTTCTGTAGTGGTGCCATGGCTAGAGCCAGAAACTAGTGCCAAAGGCTGAGGCAAAGAGTTTCTGTGCCCTCGAAGAGATGCCTTGGCAATCTTTGTGGACTTCAGTTTGCTGAAGAGTTTATCATAGGTAAATGTGTCATACCCTGTGGACTCCTCAATGCTGGATATCTTCACTTCCCATATGATATGATCAAGAGCATAGAGAAGTTGATAGCCCTATCATGATCATTGTAAGCAAGCGTGCTAGTGGACCGCAAGTTACTCACTATGGAATCAAAACGTGAAAACATGGCATCTATAGATTCGCTAGGGCCTTACAGAAACAATTGATACTGTTGATTGTAAGTGCTATGACACCTAGCATTGATCAGTGTAGAACCCTCATGAAAAGTAGTGAGTGTAGTCCAAATTTCCCTAGCCATCCTCAGGTGTTGTACCCTATCAATCTCACTTCTGCTCAAGCCAATGAACAGTATATTTCTAGCTTTGGAGTTAGAATTATATTATCTTTTTCTGCCTGAGGAGTGAGGGTTTCAGGGATAGAGTATTGTGAGTCCAAAATCTCCCATATTGCATTTCCTTGGCTTAGCAAGTAAGCCTCCATGCACACTTTCCAATAGGCAAAATCAGTTCCATCGAACAGATGTATTTTACTAACTCTATCCATGTCGCCAAAAGATCACAAAACTGGTTAAGGTCAATTGGTGATCTTAACCAAGCTCTGATACGAATTGATTGACTGAAATAGGCGACTAGAGAAGGGGTGAATGGGAGCTTTTTAAAATTCAGTTCTACTGATCAAGCTTCGAACACATCCTTCAATGTGTCTAGTTCGGAGGTATCGAACACACTCCGAACACAGGCTTAGGATGGGGTAAAAGTTCAAAGTTCAGAACACTTCGCTCGCACCTAGAAACCTCAAAATGCACTAAACTCTACATACATAATGCAGGCTCCACACCAGAGGTGCCTTCGAGCAGGCTTCGCACTACTTCACTTCGCACAAGTACGTTTCCCTTAGAGAGCTCCAAGCAGATACTCTGCTCTAGTAACTGATATTAGACTTTGAACTTTAGAGTGCTAAAAACAGACAACTAACTGCAATGAGGACTTCGGCTATGAGGAGAGAACAAGCCTAGAATCCACACTTCACATAGTGCTTTTCTAGTAATCAGTGAGGACTTGCCTCCAATTTACACAGAGCGAACACACACAGAGTTACTCACAAAAATCGAATGGATGAGAGGAAAACACACTTCGTTGGAGTTGAACCAGAGTAAGAACTCGTTGACAGAGAACGAAGTGAAACATAGAAATCTCAATTCATGCAGTGCCAACCTTCGAAGTGCCTCGCCTCCAAGGACTTTACCTCAAGGTACCTTCAATCGGAGCCACCCTCCGTACTTTCTTCCTTTGAGGAGCCATGTTGAAGATCATGGGCCTCATGGTTCTAGAAGTGATGAGTGATTGTCAACGAAAGTAAACAGAGAGACGAGAAGAGGAGTCGAGACCTATCATGTCTTGGGCCACGTGTGGCTCAGGTACATGGGCGGTGAATGACTGCCTGGCAGAAGGGCTGTGGAGTCGGGCTGGCCCAATCCGGCTACATGATCCAAGACCGATAGGGGATCCGTTGGTCTATTGATCAGGTTTAACCCAGGTAAACGGGCGGCGAGTGATGCCGGGCTGAGGGAGCTCCGGAGTTAAGCCGGCCCAATCCGGCTACCCGGTGCGAAGATAGTGGACACTTTGTCGGTTTGGGCGTAAAACTGACACAACCATCCAAGACCGCCCATCGATGATCCAACCGTCCTGAAGGGAAGCCGTAGCTACTACGAAAGTTCCACATCAGGACAAGTTACCTTTAGTTAGGATTTTACTATTTTGCCTTTTAGGCTCATAGTCTGTGTTAGTCGAGTATGTAAAAATCCTAAGGGCATTTTGGTGTTTTCTAGTTTAACTCGGCGTCTGTAAAAAACCCTAAGGGTAAATTGGGTTTTTCCTGATTTTTTGGGTTGCCTATAAATACGGCCACAATCCCCCTAGGCTTTCTTGACTCATTGAAATGAAAAATTAGAGTCCACTTTCCCCACTGTTTTCTCCAGATTTTTCCAGCCGCCACAAACAACGCACTGTTCATAGCTTTTTTCTCCTGGAATCAATTCGTTCTTTGTTGCTGCTGTTTTTCATTCCGACTGGTTGTTTATTGGGGGCTGAGATTTCGTCCTATTTACTGTGCCGGTGGAATCGGCGTCGGTGGCGCATGTGCACGCATGGAGTAGCCTGGCGCGCTAGGCGGCGCAAGGCGGCGTGTCCGAGGCTGTGCGGCGCTCGGTGCCGATTGCTTGGCGCACGTGGCAGGCGATCAGCAGGCGATGCATGCGTGAAAGCCACTAGGGATGCGTGGAGCAGCAGCACATGCGGCAGAGCAATCAGGAACAGCGCATGCATGCGAATTGTTCGGTCGAATGCACACAGGAGATTGCTTGTGAACAATAATCTATGTTTTTCCTCGATCATCGTGCATGAAAACCATTTCTGTTGATTAAATATGTGCTTGTTTCAATGGATGCAAATATTTTATTCTCATATTGACTCGTGCACGTCTATTGATATTCCTTTGTGATTCACGTGCAAATGATGTATTTGCTTAAATGCTTATGAACTGATGATGTCTATCTAGTGCTCCATGAAATGCCTGCGATTGGTGAATATTATTAGCCTTTTATGATTTGCTTGTCTAGCCTGTGATTATCTCTTTAATATGCCTTTATGTACTTTGGTGGTGTCTTGTCAATTAGGACACATGTTGTTTTTAGGCTAGATTATTTTTTAGCGTTTTTAGATTTGTTTGCTTCTGAGGATTGTTTGTTGAGGTGTGTTGGGTGTTGGGAAAAGGCCATTGATTCGAAAGAATTTTTTAGGCGCCCATTCAACCCCCCTCTAGTCGCTACTCTCGGTCCTACAAGTGGTATCGAAGCCTAGTTAGGGTTTTCCATACATTAACCAGTTCTAACCCAAGGTAGCGATCTTGTCTTCTTCTGGCAAGGTTCCGTCCCTTGAGGTTTTTAGCTACAACTATTGGAAGACTCGCACACGAGCCTATCTATTGAGCCAAAACTCAGGGATATGGGACATGTGTGTTCACGACACATTCATTGTGCTTTTGGCTGTAGAGGAGACTACCCCTGAGGTAGTCGCTCTGCATGACCTGAACAACAAGGCAGTGAACATATTGTTTTCTGGTTTAGGTCCTAGTGAGTTTTAGCGCATTAGCCATCTCGACACTACTCGAGAGATCTGGGCTACCCTCCAGACACACCATGAGGGGACAACTCAAGTCAAGGCTAGGCTCTATCAGACCTACCGGCGTGAGTATGAAAATTTCTCACAAAAGACGAGAGAAACTGCTGAAGCTTTGTTTGGTTATTTTCAGTTGATCATTAACAAGCTTCGGGCCAACAAGGCCGATCGTGAACAGGCGCTCAAGATTCTTCATACCCTGGACCCTAAGATCTGGGAGATCAAGGTATCCTCTATTGTTGAGAGCGCTTCCTATGATACCTTGACTATGGCAGAGCTTTTCAGCAAGCTCAAGGCCTCAGAGGTTGATATCCAGTTGAGATCAAATCTCACTGGTTCTGGCTCAAAAACCCTGGCCCTTGCGACACCTTCTGCTGATCCTGCTGTGTTGAGTTGTGCTTTGTCCTCTTTGATGTCTATCACGGAGGACCAATTGGATTTCCTAGGAGATGATGGCCTTTTTCCGTTTAATAGCCGTGTTCGTCGTGTCTATGATAAGAGAATGTTCAAATGACATGGCACAAAACACGGTTGCTTTGAGTGTGGTGATCCAGGTCATTTCATCATCGACTGCCCAAGCGAAACACACACAAGAAGGGCACCGGCGGTGGCTCCTATGACTCCAACAAGCACGCCAGCTCCACCTTCAAAAAGGGCAAGCCCAAGACGAGGTTCTTTTGAAAGGCCCTAAATGACTACTGGCGTGAGAACAAGAAGCGAGACAAGGCCTTCTTCGCCGAGATGGAGAGAAGTTACTCCAAGAGATCATCGTCTTCTTCCTCTTCATCAAGCTCAATCGACGAGGAGATCATGATCAAGATGTGGAAGGACAAGGATGATCTAGCGGGCCTCTACTTCATGTCCTTCAGGGACAAGCCGAAGAGTCGTTCGCACCACAACTGAAGATCCCGCAAGAGCGTCTATTCAATGGCTCTTAGGGACAAGGAAGACAAGGGCTCCCCTGACAACTCCGATGACGATGATGACTACGAAAAGGTATCTTCCTATGAACAAGAAGTCGTTGAATTACTTGAAGATAACCATCAGGAGTTGAGATATTGAGAGAAACTGCTTAGAGGAGCTAAGAAGAGGATAGATGAGCTTGAAAGTGAGCTTGCCATGGCCAATGGCGAGATTGATAGTCTGTCTTCTTTTCCTTGCTTGGGTGATAGCAGTGAGTGCCCTAACTATGAGGTGTTGTTGTGTGACCTGTCGACTATGAATTAAAGGTACACAGAGAGGGTAGATGAGAGAGACGCTTTGGCAACTGAGCTTGAGAGCATTCAGTTGGAGCTGAAAGATGCTCATGCCACCGTTGTCGTGCCCTGTGGACACTACTCATCCCATTTAACTATTTTAGCTGAGTTGAGCGCCAAGAATGATGAGTAGTTGGTTGAGTTAGAGAAAGTCAAAGCTAAGCTTGAGCAGACTAAGCTTGAGCTTGAGACATTGTCAGTTGCACCCACTGTTTGTGAGAACTGCCTGCCCCTTAGATTGGAACTAATCAAGCTAAAAGCTGAGAAGTATATCCAAGTTGATAGAGAGTGTGAGATCTGCTTGTCTCAGGTGGAGGTGCTAGCTTCCTTGAGAGAGGAGCTAGCTGATGCTCAGAATGAGAACTCTCACCTTCGTCCGATCCTGAGTTGGGTGAGTGCCAGAGAGCCACAGCTCGGCATGATGATCCAGCAGTTCAAGAGGAAGGATGGGTTTGGGGTAGGTTACACCTATACCAAGGCTGACTTTGAGAGTGCCATTAGCCGTGTAGTGGAGTGGAGCAAGATGACTCCAGAGCAGAGATATCCCAAGACTCACTCCATTGAGTCTTTCCACGCTTGTCAGCCCAAGGATGGAGTATTCCAAGAATGACCTAAAGCTCCACCCAAAAACCCTACCTGGATCCCAAAGCCCAAGCATCTCCACACTTCTCTTGACTCTCTACCTGGACCCTCTCACACCAAAGAGTCTAGACCCAACACCACCGAGCCCAACAACCCCAAGCCTCAACCACATCCCAAGAAGCCTACCTATCATTGTGAGTTCTGTCAAAGAGAAGGGCATCTTGAGAAGTTTTTCTTCGGGAGGAAGCGGGTTGAGAGAGCAGAGAGAGCTCTAGGTGGGCAAGAGCAGTTCTACTAGTAGGGTGGTAGACAGAGAGTCCCTTGAGGTGGAGAGAGGCTAGAGGCCAGGGCGCGTCGTGTAGGTGGTGGTACATGAGACGACTTTCGTGCCCATGCTCCGGAGGGTGGTTTTCGCTCCGGCAGAGCTCCAGGTCATTCTGGATAGTGCTTTGGAACTTGTGGCCTAGAGTTTAGGTAGAACAGAGGACCGAACTTTGAGCCACATTTTGGTCTAGACACTTATGATTTTTTCTACTTTCCTTCTTTTTAGCAGTTGGCTCGACACTGGTTTAGCTCTTTTGCTAAACCTAGTGTTGGACTGTGTGATCCCCCTTATGAACATTGATATTGCAGGATCGAGGCCTAGAGGACGTATGGATCATGGATTCAGGATGCTCTTGCCACATGACGGGACATCACAGATGGTTCTCCAGACTCACTTCCCCGAGCTCCGAGGAGTACATAACTTTCGGGAACAATGGTCAAGGGAAGGTACATGGCATTGGTTCAATTCGAATCTCTGAGCATTTCTCTTTGAAGAATGTTTCTTTGGTTGGAAACTAGAGTTTTAATTTGGTCTCTCTTTTGCAACTTCTTGAGGATGGTTTAGAGGTTCATTTTAAGAAGGGCATGTCTTCTGTTGTTGATTCTAGAGGATCCTTGGTTTGCCAGATCTTACCCTTCGGTAAGGTTTTTTGGATTGATTTCTCTAGTTCTTTTGGCCCTTCTCGTTGTTTGATCACTGAATCCTCTCCTGAGCTCTGGAGGTGGCATAGGAGGTTTGGTCATTTGAACTTTGATTTGCTAGTCAGATTGAGCTCTATGGACCTCATCCGAGGATTACCCAAGGTTAACATGGAGAAGGATCTAGTTTGACATCCCTGTCGTCATGGGAAGATGATTGTCGCTTCTCATGCTCCTGTGACTCAGGTGATGACTTCGTACCCAAGAGAGCTTTTACACATGGATACTGTTGGTCCAGCTCGAGTACGTTTAGTCGGTGGGAAGTGGTACGCACTTGTGGTTGTTGATGACTTTTCTCGATTTTTGTGGGTTTTCTTTTGGAGTCTAAGGATGAGACTTTTCAGTTTGTTCATGATCTAATAATGAAGCTGAAGAATGAGAACAATGGTCAGATGCGAGCATTTCGCTCTGACAATGGCTCTGAGTTCAAGAATTCTCAGTTCGTCAGCTCCTATAGTGATCAGGATCTTGAGCACCGGTTTTATGCTCCTTACACTCCCCACAGGATGGCATTGTGGAACGAAAGAACCGCACGCTGGTCGAGATGGCCAGGATGATGCTCGATGAGCACAGGACTCCTAGGCGCTTTTGGGCTGAAGCCATGAACACGACTTGCTATCTAGAAAACCACATTTTTCTTAGAGTTTACTTAGATAAGACTTCATATGAGTTGCAGTTTGGCAAACAGCCCAAGGTGAGTCACTTGCGAGCGTTTGGCTACAAGTGCTTTGTGCTCAAGAATGGAGGGCATTTGGACAAGTTTGAGTATCATTGCTGGGATGGAGTATTTCTTGGTTACACTTTGGATTCTTGAGGCTTCCGTGTTTGGAACCTTGGCTCCCAGCATCTTTTAAATACCTCTGAGGTTTCTTTCGATGTGTCCATGCCTTCACTTACTTCTTCTTTTGAGATTTCTGGAGATAATGAGCTTGGAGAGTCCATCTTCGAGGAAGATGATGAAACTCCTACTGTTGATGAGGGTGGGCCTTTTGCACAGCCTGCAGACCCCACACCTTTTGAGACTTTGACTGAGGATGAGGGAAGACCTTTGATCACTTCTTCCACTTCGATCGAGCCCCCTTAGTTGACTCTAGAGGTGCCAGTTGTTGACTCCGGTGAGGTGACTTCTGATCACCTAGGATCATGAGAAGTTCAGAGTGATCAGCCCTTAGAGCTCATCATCGGTGATCTCTCTTCAAGATCCTTGCGTTCTCAGGCTGGCTCACTTGCTATGTTTGCTGAGTTTGCTTTTGTTGCCACTTTTGAGCCTAGAGATGTTGCTTATGCTTTATCAGATGCAAATTAGATAAACGCCATGCAAGAAGAACTTGAAAGCTTTGCTCGCAATTAGGTTTGGACACTAGTTGAGCTTCCACCAGGTTGCAACCCCATAGGCACCAAGTGGGTGTTTAAGAACAAGCAAGGTGAAGATGGGGTTGTGGTGTGAAACAAAGCTCGATTAGTTGCCTAGGATTTTTGCCAGATAGAGGGTATTGATTTTGAGGAGACTTCCGCCCCTGTTGCCCGTCTTGAGTCTATTCGCATACTTTTTGAATTCGCTGCTTCTAAAGGTTTTATGCTTTTTCAAATGGATGTGAAGAGTGCTTTTCTGAACGGGTACATAGAGAAGGAGGTCTATGTTAGACCACTCCCCGGTTTTGAAAACCCTAAGTTTCCTTGACATGTTTTCATGTTGCAGAAAGCTTTATATGGTCTGAAGCAAGCTCCTAGTGCTTGGTATGATCATTTAAAGCATTTCTTTTCGGGGAACTGTTTTGTGATGTGTTATGTGGACAAAAATCTTTTCTTGCTTCGTGTTGACACTAATTTCTTGATTGCTCAGATTTACGTGGACGACATTATTTTTGGTGGTTCTACTAATGAAATTGTGTCCAAGTTTTCTGAGCAGATGTACAGTGAGTTCGAGATGAGCCTCATGGGTCAGCTTAAGTACTTCCTAGGGCTCCAGATCAAGCAGACCAAGGACAATATCTTCATCCACCAGAGCAAATACGCGCGGGACATGCTGAAGAAGTTTGACATCTGTGGAGAGTTGAAGCCTCAGAGGACCCCAATGGGTACATCTGGGGGCCTAGACAAGGACGAGAATGGCTTCAAGGTCAATGAGAGAGAGTATCGAGGGATGGTTGGATCGCTGCTGTACATGACGGTGACGAGACTAGACATTTAGTTTGTCGTGGGACTGTGCGCGTGCTTCTAGTCTTCACCATGCACATCACATTGGCAGGCTGTCAAGCGCATTTTCAGGTATTTTACCTATGCGCATGATCTTGGTCTTTACTATTCAGCATCATCATCTCTTGAGTTATCTGGCTTTTCCGACGTTGATTTTGGAGGGTGCCTGCTGGATCGCAAGTCGACTTCCGGTACTTTCCAGTTTATCATTTCTTCGCTTGTTTCTTCGTCTTCTCGAAAACAATCTAGAGTTGTTCTTTCTACCACAGAGGCTGAGTATGTAGCTACTGCTCACAGTTGGTTTGGATGATTTCCACCTTGAGAGATTTTGGGTTGTTTTTTCCTGCCAGAGTACCTTTGTTTTGTGATAGCACCAGCGCGATTAGTGTAGGGAAAAACCCATGCCTTCATTCAAAAACCAAACATATCGGTGTGTGTTTTCACTTTCTGAGGGATCAATATGAGAAAGGTGTCATTGACCTTGTTCATGTTGATACCCATCATCAGTTGGCTGTCATTCTCACCAAACCCCTAGATCAGTCTACATTTGAGCGTTTGCGAGGGGATTTGGGAGTTGTGTATCCTTTTTAGGATATTTTTGAGTCTTTTCTTTCTTCTTTACTCTTTTATTGAGTCTTTTCGTGTGAGTTCATACCATGCAAATTCACATATCACGCTTTGAGCTTGCTTCTATTAAATGATTGAATTGCTTTACTTATTCTAGCTAGTATATGCTTTTCAATACTTGTCGATGATCATGCTTTGCTTTAGTTCACATGATATATCTGATATCTGTCATATGCATGGCTTTTATGCTTTAAAATTAAAAATGATCACCATTGCTTCTGGTAACTAGCATGTGTAGGCTAAATGCTTTCGCTATCTTTTACATGCCTGGTAGCTAGTTCCTTACTTAGATGCAGATATGCAACTTGGACATCTATATGCTTTAACATGGAAAATATGCTATAAAATGATAAAAATCATAAAAATAAAAAATCCATGCCTTTTATGCTTAATTGAAAAGATCCAGGTGGGTTTGCTGTGCCGCATTGCATTGTTCTAGACTGCTTACCATAGTTCTTTGGTATGAACTAGGACAATGTAATGTATGCCAAGACCAATGTCTTAAGCTTCTAATGGTGTTGTTCTGACCTAGGCTTGACTTGGTCGGTTAGAATAAGGTAGACATGCAAATAACCCCTGGCAGAAATGAAAAAGGAAAAGAAAAAAGCCTGAAAATTAAAAAGATAACAAGTTTGCTGAAGCTCTTTGTTATGGACAATGATTATCTTGGTAGATATCAGCTAGCCTTTGCATCTCATGTTTTACCTTGCTTGTCGACTAGAAAATGTGGTGATGCTTTTATTTGCAAAAATCTCAAAATGTGTGCTAATGACTTTCTTTGGATATCATATATTGCACTGATTAGGCCATATGTCTTAGACAATATTTTGTGCTATACTTGCTAGATGCTGTAATTGCAGTCAATCATATCTGAAAAGCATGCTTTTTACACTCCACTTGCACCCACTTGCATTCATTGGATATTTTGAGGGAAAGTTTCATTTCAGGGGGAGCTTGAGTTTGTGTCTCTTTTGAGTGCATTTAGTCTCACTTGATGAGTCCAATTGTCAACAAGGGGGAGAAATTTTGGGTTACTTGTTGTTTTAGAAGAGTTTTGGGGGAGTTTTGGCTTTCTTTGGAATTTGTTTCAGGGGGAGTTTTAGTTCCTTTTGCCTTTACTCTTTGGATATCCTTGTTGATAATTCTGAGATTGCACTCGTTTGAGTTTTTGTTTTTTGCTTAACCATAATGACCATTTTCTTGTATTTGTTCGGCTTTTGGTCATTAGGGTTAGACCTTTTATTTTTTTCTTTCTGTCTTCTTGTGTTTTGTTTTTCGTGTTTCCACATGTTTTGCAGGTTACAAAGTGATGATGAAGAGAGTGTTAACAATGCACTCATCAAGGGGGAGATTGAGGAGCCATGTTGAAGATCATGGGCCTCATGGCTGCAGAAGTGATGAGTGATTGTTAATGGAAGTCAACAGAGAGACGAGAAGATGAGTCGAGACCTGTCGTGTGACTCAGGTACACGGGCGGCGAGCGACTGCCGGACAAAAGGGCTGCAGAGTCGGGCCGGCCCAATCCGGGTACATGGGCCAAGACCGATAGGGGATCTGTTGGTCTGTTGACCGGGTTTGACCCATGTAAATGGGTGGCGAGCGACTGCCGGGCTGAGGGAGCTACGGAGTCGGGCCGGCCCAATCCGGGTACCCGGTGCAAAGACAGCGACACATTGTTGGTTTGGGCGTAAAACCGACGCAACCATCCAAGACTGCTCATAGGGGAACCAACCGTCCTGAAGCAAAGCCGTAGCTGCTACGAAAGCACTGCATCAGGACAAGTTACCTTTAGTTAGGATTTTACTATTTTGCCTTTTAGGCCCACAGTCTGTGTTAGTCGAGTGTGTAAAAATCCTAAGTGCATTTTGGTCTTTTCTAGTTTATCTCGGCATCTGTAAAAAACCCTAAGGGTAAATTGGGTTTTACTTGATTTATTGGGCTTCCTATAAATAGGGCCCCAATCCACCTAGGGTTTCTTGACTCATTGAAATGAAAAATTAGAGTCCACTTTCCCCACTGTTTTCTCCGGATTTTTCGAGCCGCCACAAACAACACACTGTTCATAGCGTTTTTCTCGTGGAATCAATTCGTTCTTTGCTGCTGCTGTTTTTCATTCTGACCGGTTGTTTATTGGGGGCTGAGATTTCGTCATGTTTACTGTGGCGGCGGAATCGGCGTAGGTGGCGCATTTTCACACGCGCAGTATCCTGGCGCGCTAGGCGGCGCAAGGTGGAGTGTTTGAGGCTGTGCGACGCTTGGCGCCGGCTGCATGGCGCACGCGGCAGGCGATTAGCAGGCGGTGCCTGCATGGAATCCGCTAGGGACGCGTGGATCGGCAACACATGCGGTAGAGCAATCAGGAACAGCGCATGCATGCGAAGTGTTCGGTCGAATGCACGCAGGAGACAAATTGTGAACAGTAATCTCTGTTTTTCCTCTATCCTCGTGCATGATAACCAATTATGTTGATTAAATTTGTACTTGTTTCAGTGGATGAAAATATTATATTTGTTGGGGGAGATAATCCCGATGATAGCAGGGGAGCACGAAGGCCCGTACGACTCCGAAAGAAGACCACAACAGGAGTCCCGAAGTCCAGCGATGGAGGTACTTAGACCTCCGAGCAAAGAAGCCGGAGGCCTTCGGAGGCTCCGAGACACACTGGAGGGGGGGGGTCTTCGGAGGAGGGGTGATCGGCCAGGTGCTGGAGGCCACCCTTCGGACTCAGTTGAGGCTCCGGTAGGAGGCCGGACGCGAAGAAGATAAGTCAAGTCCATAGGGGGACAAGATCGTGATCACCTGCGCCGTGTCGGGCAGCCTTTGCAGCGCCCGACACGGCCGATACGCTGTTAGGGTCGAATCTTCCTGTCTGTACTACGCGGAGTCCGTTTTGTCTGTAATACTGACTGGTGTCAGACCGAGTAGCGGTTGGCGGTTTGGGGGGTACCTGGCCCTTCAGGGCGTGTCACCCTATAAATACCCCCCAACTACAGTTGTAAGGGACACACGATCCCATAATACAGAGCACACAACATTTCATTACTTCCATCCACTAAGAAAAACCTGCTGGTTCGATCCATCGTCCCAACAGTTGGCGCCGTCCGTGGGGAGGTTAGTTCGAGAAGCTAGTGTCCTCTACATCCAGTCACCAAAGCATGTCAGGTCGGAAGGGCGCAAACGTGGTTCCTTTGCGATGGTCAGCCCGCACCGCCGGAGTCGAGCCCACCCCAGTCGCCGTTCCCGACCAGCCAGTCGTTGTATCCGCAGGGGCACCTGCCGTGGAACCAACCCAGGCCCCGGAGGTGATGCCAGAGGTTCGGGGCCCTGTTGTCGTGCCAGAGCCAGCTTCCGTCAATCTCGCGGGACTTTTGGAGGGGCTGCCGGAGGCGCACCCTCCTAGCGGGCCCTCGGTGGTGGCCCTCCGGACCGACTACGTCCGTTCGCAAGACCCTGAAACCGCCTCAGGAGGAAGCGGGAGTCAGGCCGATGCTTTGGCCACCGAAAACGCCCAACTGAAGGTGGAACTGGCACAGTGGTGCCTGGATGCGTCGCTCCGTCCTCCTGAACCCACCTGCGCTACAAGGGTCGCGGCCGTAGCCCTAAGCGACGATGAATATCAAGTGGAGGAGGAAAACACGTCGTACGACGAAGAGTCTCCCCTGCACCCAGATCTTTAGAGGGTGCGCTTCGGCTCGAAGTTTCGCGCCGCCAAGCTTCCCAAGTACTCCAGGGACTCTGACCCCGGAGAGTTTTCCAGCTCGTACGCTCTAGCAATAGAAGCGTCCAGGGTGAGCCGCGACACCATGGCTAAATGCTTCCCTCTGGCGCTCGAGGGGATTGCCCTTCAGTGGTTCTGGTCGCTCCGGCCTAGGACCATCCGTTCGTGGCACCAGCTAAGGAAGAAGTTCGTCAACAACTTTCAGGGAACCTTTGTGGCCCCAATGTCCACCGGTAGTCTCTTCCAAGTGAAGCAGCAACCCGGAGAAACTTTGCGGCAATACTCCCAGCGCTTCGCGCACACCAAGGCCCAGATCAAGGGGCTTTTGGCTTCCTCGGTCATAGACGCCACCCGGGAAGGTGTCACCCACCCAGGCCTCCTCGACAAGCTCCATCGAAAGCCTATCTCCTCGGTGGCACAGCTCATGACGTACTTCGAAGAGTACGCCCGGTCCGAGGAAGGCCAGATACGCCGACAGGCGATGATAGTCCCTGTGCGAGCCACGAGTGCTAAGGCATACGAAACCTCGCCGGACCCCGACCGAGGAGCCCGCCCTACTCCTGACTTCCACCACCAAGAATCCGGCCGGCAAGACTCCATTCACTGAGACTCTCGGCGAGGCCGGAAGCATCTTCGGGGGGAGGTCCTCAGCATCACACCTCGAGTCCCCGATAAGTACCAGCACACGTCCGGCGGGAGTCGCTTCGCTGGCGCCAAAGCTTCGTCACGGGCACCCTCCGGAGGGGCCACGCTTTACTGCAGCGTCCACGGTGAAAACCGGAGCCACGACACCGATTCCTGCCGGACCATCCTCGCCCTCCGGAACGACTACCTCGAGCGAAATGCCGGCGGCAGTTCCACCGACAGGGGGATCCCTGTACCTCATCTAGAAGCGGTCTAGGTGGTCGGACGCCGCGATGGACCAGATGTCCTGTGCCTAGCCCCAGACTTCGGCCGGGCCCAGGCTCCCAAACCCGAATACGCGCCGGATCGGGGGAAACGGGTGGTCCTTCCCATATCTGGAGGAGGGGCCCTGGGAGCCCTGTCCAAGCGCCAGCGGTGAGACTACGTTCGGGAGGTCGGGCATATCGGCACATCCAGCCCCTCTACGCTCCTCGAATGGTCCCACGTCCCCATCTCCTTCACCACCGAAGATGCTACCGGAGTCACGTTCCCGCATGCTGACCCCCTCGTCATCTCCGCAGATATCGCCGGAGTTGAGGTGCGTCACATCCTGGTCGATGGGGGAAGCTCTACTGACATCATCTTTGTGCAGGCCTTCGATCAGCTGTGTCTCTCTCGGAAGCACTTGCTACCAGCTTCCCGTCCACTCTAGGGCTTCGTAGGCCCCCCCGCTCGATGCTCTGGGCCAAGTCATGCTAGAGGCGCTGCAAAGGCCTCGTACTCCGCTCGGCTAAATTTAAAGGCCACCAAAAACATCGCCGAGTACGAAGGAGTCCTACTGGGTCTCCGCAAGGCGCATGCACTCAGATCCGCTCACGTCGTAGTCAAGACGGACTCTCAAGTCGTCGCCGGGCATATCGACAAGAGTTTCCAGGCTCGGCACCCAGACCTCGCCTCCTACCTCGAAGCCATTCGGATATTTGAAGCATCCTTCAAGGGGATATCCGTTCAAAGCATTTCGAGAAGCGAAAACTGCAAAGCCGATGCCCTTGCTAAAGCCGGAGTCGGCAGCCAATCCATGTCGTCGGGCGCCTTATTCGAGGAAATTACCCGACCTTCGGCGCTCCTCCACGACGAGGCATCAACCTCCGCACCCTCTGAACCCCCGACATCGCTTCAGCCAGCCCCAGTTCTCTGCACGGTAAGCAACGATTGGCGGGAGCCCATCTTGCGAGCACTCGGCGGCAACACGGATGACCGGCCCGGCCAGGATCAAGCACGGCTCCAACTCTGTGCCCGGTCTTTCCAAGTCATTGATGGCATCCTCTACAAATCGGGGCTATGTTCCCCGCTGCTCCGATGCATCTCTCACTCGGACGGTGTAGCCATGCTCCGAGAAATCCACGAGGGGCTGTGTGGCAGCCATTTGGCACCTCGGGCACTTGCCGGGAAAGTTCTCCGGCAGGGAGTGTACTGGCCCACTATCGTCACTGATGCCGAAGGTCTGGTTCGTACTTGCCAAGGGTGCCAGTGAATGGGCGGCGGAGTCACAGACCCCCGGTCAACCTGCAGCCGTTGGCGTAAAAGATTACGCTAACAGGTTTCTAAAGATTAGAAACTAACAAACGAAGTGTTTGCGAAGAGAACTGTTCTAAGTCTCCGAAAGGATAATAACTTAGAATAGTTCGAATGTGTATCTTGAATAACTTGTATTTGGTCCCTATTACAGGGTAAAACGGGGGGTATTTATAGGCCCAAACATTAAGGAAAAGACCTATTTACCCCTCTATTACAACCGACATAGTGGAAACTATTCGGTGCCCTCAATAGGGCTAAAATGGTAAAAGACTAATCTAACAAGAAAGAAGATAAGTCTTCCATCTTAGCTGGCAAGGAAGATCCTGGAAGAGTTTAAGTTCGAAGATGTACTCCGAACTAGAGCCTGTCATCATGCTTCGAACTTGATTCAATGTATCTTCGAAGGTATGTGCTGGAAGTCTTTAGCTTAATCACCAGTCTTTATGTTGTCACTGCAGTAACCCTGAAGATGGAATATTTTCCCCCAACAGTAGCCCCTCGAATACGCTCCTCCGCTAAGCCTGTAATGTTAGGAGAGCAGTATATGCAAGAAAAATAATCATGCGTAGGGGTTAGCAGATTTAAACCATCTTCGAACTATGTGTGGATGTACGCTTCGAATCAGTTTAAGACAATTACTTTCGAACTATCTTAGAACTAACTCAGGAAGCCCGAAAGCCTTTTTAGACGTAGAAGAAATAGTCGTTGGCTTCTTTCTTCTAACGAAATTTACACAATGCGTTAATTTCGGAAAAAAGTAACGGGCAAGAATGTGAAACGGCATGAACAAACGGTAAAAAATGTAAAGTCTGGGCTAAATAGAGAGCCTAGACCTTTCCTGAGTACCTTTCCACCGCTTTCTTGCAAACAAGCCATTCTTTGAGCCCTAGCCTCCATTCTTCTTCCAAAGCAACTCATTAGTTTCAATGGCGAAAACCAAAGGTTCTGGAGCACCTTCAGCCCTGGCTCGACAGCAGGCTGCTACTCCAGCAGTGGCTGCGTCATTGGCGATGGCAGCTCCAACACCCGCAGCAACAACCATGGCGGCGGGAGGAGGAAATCCCCAAAATGTTGGCGATCAAGGCCTCTTCCCGGCATCAACAAAATACATGGATCAATCCTTCCAGCTGGGGCCTTCAACCTGCAAAAGAGAATCACTGGCGGCCGCAGTAAAGGGCAAAATTAGTTCGTGAGTTATGATCCGCAAACCTGCAAAGGAAGTTATCCCGTCACCAAGACCCGGAGAAGTAGTCATCTTCGAAGCCTTCTTCGAAGCTGGCTTAGGTCTTCCGGCAGTGGATTTCTTGGCTGAGGTATTGGATCTGTTCCATGTCACTCTCCCCCAACTTTCTCCTAACGCAGTAGCTCATCTCGCCATCTTCGAATGGGCATTGCGAGCCAAAGGTTGTGAAGGGAGGGCAGAGATCTTCGCAGCACTGCACAGAGCTTCGTGCCAGCCGAAGACCTTCGTAGGCTTCGGAGGTGAAAAGATGGTGGTGGCCTTCGGAAGCATCAATTTCAGACTTCGGGATGAATACGTCCTTCGGTTTCCTGCTAAGGCCATCAATTCAAGATGGTACACCGATTGGATCCTGAAGTGGTTTTATGCCGAAGTTGGGGCGAGCAATCGCCTAGCAGGACCCCTTCAAGATATCAACTTCCGAAAGGAAGCCCTTGTGCATCTGGATCCGGGCCAGCTCGAAGCTCGCCTCAGCTTGCTTCAAAAGATTAGTCAACGGTTAAGCATGCGAGACTTAGCCGAAGAGTTCCTCGGGCTCCAAATCCCTCCGTTGATGGCCAACTGGCCAATCACTTTCGAAGAGGACTCGGAAGGCGGTCTTCGCAAGATTACTTCAACTTCGAGCCCTGCAGGTAACTTCGAAAACAACATATATTATGCATATTCATTCGAAGGAGCAACTAACTTAACTTGTTTTTCAGCCTCTTCAGCCCCTATAACTTCGGAGCAGATTGTAAGAGCTTCGGAAAAGATTCTGGGCGTCCCAACTCCGACTGAAAAGGAATGGAGAATCAAGTTGGTTGGTAGTTGGGAGAGATCTAACCGAGTATGGGGGCTGCTTCAAGTGGTTCCACCTCCTTTGGTGGATTGGGTGCCTTCGGAAAAAGGGCCCAAGAAGAGGAAAGCTGAAGCAGGAACTTCGAGCTCCGCCAAGACTCCGGTCAAAAGGTGGCTCGAAAGCCAAAAAACCCTGCACCCTCGAGTCCAAGAGCTTCAATCTCCGATTCTCAGGAGGACGGAGGTAGGTTACTTGTGAGGTTGATTGATGAAGATGCAGCTCAACTGTAGGACCGAAAGTAGCGACCAGAGTGGGGGTTAATGGGCGCCTTAAAAATTCTTTCGAATCAATGGCCTGTTCCCAATACCCAACGCACCTCAAAAAATACTACGCAGCAGAAAATAAATAGAAGGCCTAAGTCTAAAGGTTTCTAACCTAGAAGCATCTGATGATAAATAGTGTAAATCTAAAGAAGTGCAATCTAGGCAGATATACAAATTATAACAGGCCTAAACTTCTCAATGAAAAGATCTAAGTATGTATAAAGTGAAAAAGGAAGTTACTGTCCAAAGTTGTCTCCTGTTCGGTACTTGGCGAAGCCCCCTTCGCACGTCGTGGTCTGCTTCGGAGGTTGATGACGGAGTCTGCCCGAAGTGCCGAAGGTGTCACTGTCTAGCCTAGTTCGAAGTGGTAAGAAGCGAAGTGTACTTCGGAGCGAAGTAAAAACAGTGCCGGAGCCTGGTTCGAAGTGTGTACTTCAAGGACAGGACTTCGAACACAGCTTCGAACCAAAAGCTTCGGAGCAAGGTGACGAAGTCGGAGCCTGCTTCGAAGTGAGGGCTTCGAAGACAAAACTTCGAACACACCTTGAACCGAGAGCTTCGAAGCACAATATTCGAACAGAAAACTTCGAACACACAAAACAGACGGACTACCTTCGAACAAAGAAGCGAAGTCTGTCACGCGACAGAAAAGCAAGTCCGAAGCCTACACTCTATCTTCGAACAGGGAAAGCTTCGGAAGGAGAATCGATGGCTGACACTTCACAAAGAAATCCAAGCGAAGTCTATCAGAAAAGACAAACTTCGAACCCAACTTCGAAGCCTAACAAAGTGTGCACTTCGAACAGATAGATTCGGAGTATGCTAGTTCGAAGTATGCGATGCTATCCAATACAGGAAGAACTTCGAAGCTAGCAACTCAGACACAAAGACCGAAGTTCGAAGTCTAAGCGAAGTCTTCAAAGATGTTCGATCGAAGCCTGCCTCACGGAGTTGAGGGGCTTCGCACTGAAACCAGCTTCGCCAGACATACCCAGAAAAAGGTAAAAGAGACTGTCAGCTTCGATCAAAAAGCTGGGCGATAGAAGGTGAAAAGCTGCAGCCGAACACTGTAGCTACAGTAAAGCAGTACTACTTGCAACAGCAAGAACTAGTACTACCACCGTGAAGAACACCAACAACAGAAGAAGCTTCTCCCCAAGAAATAAAATCACCAGCTCGTGCCCAAGGCATTAACTTCCCAAACCGAACAAGATGCAAGCAATAAATTCACCAGAGACCAAGGATTAAATGCATCCAACAAATTTGAGACAAAATAATGCAAGAACAGAGAGGAGCCAGTCCTGGCGGCGCACACAGGAGAGAGAAGGGAGACAAAAGTGACCCAATGGGTGGATTTGATTTCAGCACAAAAGGGTAGTCCAAACCCTAGGGATTGGGGTGCTATTTATAGGCAGCCCAACACTAGGAATATTCTACCAGCCCCTTAGGGTTTTACAGACTCAAAAATACAGAAAAAGACTCTACTGCCCTTAGGTATTTTTACAGACACAACTGACTGACTGTGGGCCTAGAGTAACAGATGACATATCCTGAAGCTATTCTTCTGGACAGTCGGATACAGAATCAACGGTTGTCAGTTTTACGCCGAAACTGACAAAGCCTCCACCAGCTTTGCACCAGGTACCCGGATTGGGCCGGCCCGACCCCGCAGCTCTCTCAGCCCGGCAATCGCTCACCGCCCGTGTACCTGAGTCAGTCCTGGTCAACAGCCCAGTGGGTCTTCTACTACTTCTGGCCCATGCACCCGGATTGGGCCAGCCCGACTTCGCAGCCTCCTCTGCCCGACAGTCGCTCGCTGCCCGTGTACCTGAGTCACACGCGGCCCATGAAACAGCAGATCTCTTCTCTTCTTCAGTCCTCTTTGACTATCGTTGACAATGACTCATCACTTCTAGAGCCATGAGGCCCACGCTATTCAGCATGGCTCCTCAATCTCCCCCTTGATGAGTGCATTGTCAACACTCCTCAATTCACAGCTCTTCAGCACCTGCGAACAAATGTGGAAACACGAAAACAAAAAAACACAAGGAAACAAAGAAGAAGAAAAATAAGGTAAAAGTTTAACCCTAATGACCAAAAGCCAACCAAAAGCAAAAAACGGTCATTATGGTTAACCAAAACGTAAAAGCTCAAAATGAGTGTGATTTCAGAACAACAAGGATATCGACAGAGTAAGAACTAACTCCCCCTTAAACTCTGATCCCAAATTTTCTCCCCCTTGTTGACAAGTAAACTCATCAAGCACTCAAAAGAGACACAGACTCCCCCTGAAAAGCAACTCCCCCTCAAAATATGCAGTGAATGCAACTGGGGTGCAGGTGGAGTTTAGAAAGCATGCTTCTCAGATATGATTGACTGCAAATACAGTATCTAACAGGTATAGCAAAAGAGATACTGTCTAAGATACATGGCATGATCAGTGCAAGAGATGATATCTAAAGAAAGTCATTTAGCACGCATTTGTCAATTTTTGCAAATAAAGACATCACCACATTGTCTAGTAAACAAGCAAGGTAAAGCATGAGATGCAGAAGCTAACTGATATCTACCAAGATAAGCATTGTTCAAAACAAAGTGCTTTAGCAAACTTGTTATCCCTTTAAAGTTCAAGCTTTTTCATTTTCCTTTGTCATTTTTGCCAAGGGTTATTTGCAAGTCAAACCTTATGCTAACCGACCAAGTCAAGCCTAGGCCAGAACTGGGCCATCAGAAGCTTAAGACAATGGTCTTGGCATACACTACACTGTCCTAGTTCATACCAAAGTGCTATGGTAAGCAATCCAGAACAATATAGTGCGACAAAGCAAACCCACTTGGATCTTTTCAACTTAAACACAAAAAGGCATGGAATTTTTCATTCATTTTTGATTTTTATCATTTTTATAGCACATTTTCCATGTTAAAGCATAAAGATGTCCAAGTTGCATATCTGCATCTATGTGATGAACTAGCTACAAGGCATGTAACAAATAGCAAAAGCATTCAGCCTACACATGCTAGTTACCAGAAGCAATGGTGATCATTTTTCAAGTTGAAAGCGTAAAAGCCATGCATATGACAGATATCAAACATGTCAAGCGAACTGAATCAAAGCATGATCATTGACAAGTAATCAAAAGCATGTACCTGCTAGAATAAGTAAAGCAGTTCAATCATATAACAGAAGCATCTCTAAAGTGTGATACGTGAATATGCAAGATATGAACACACACAAAAAGACTCAAGAGAAGAGTAAAGAAGCAAGAAAACTGACGCAAACTATCCTAGAAAGGATACACAACACCCAAATCCCCTCTTAAACGCTCAAAAGTAGACTGATCTAGGGGTTTGGTGAAAATGTCAGCCAACTGATGATGGGTATCAACATGAATAAGGTCAATGACACCTTTCTCATATTGATCCCGCAAGAAGTGAAAGCGTACATCAATATGTTTGGTTTTTGAATGGAGACACGGGTTTTTCCCTACACTAATAGCACTCGTGCTGTCGCAAAACAATGGAACTCTGGTAGGAAAGAGCAACCCAAAGTCTCGTAGAGTAGAAATCATCCAAACCATCTGTGAGCAGCAGCTGGCAGCAGCTACATACTCAGCCTCTGTGGTCGAAAGAGCAACTCCAGATTGCTTTCGAGAAGACCAAGATACAAGGGAAGAACCAAGAAACTGGCAAGTACCGGAAGTCGACTTGCGATCCAACCGGCACCCACCAAAGTCGGCGTCCGAAAAGCCAGATAAATCAAGTGATGATGATGCTGAATAATAAAGACCAAGATCAGGCGCATAGGTGAGATACCTGAAAATGCGCTTGACAGCCTGCCGGTGAGACGCGCGTGGTGAAGACTGAAAGCGCGCGCAAAGTCCCACGGCGAACTGTATGTCTGGTCTTGTTGCTGTTAAGTACAGCAGCGAACCGATCATCCCTCGAAATTCTTTCTCATTGACCTTGACACCGCTCTCGTCCTTGTCCAAACCTCCAGAGGTACCCATCGGGGTCATATGCGGCTTCAATTCACCACCAAAGTCAAATCTCTTAAGCATGTCACGAGTATACTTACCTTGGTGGATGAAGGTGCCGTCCTTGGTCTGCTTGATCTGGAGCCCTAAAAAGTACTTAAGCTCACCCATGAGGCTCATCTCAAACTCACTGTGCATTTGCTCAGAAAACTTGGACACAAGAGAATCAGTAGTACCGCCAAAAATAATATCGTCCACATAAATCTGAGCGACTAAGAAATCTGAAGCATCTCTGAGCAGGAAAAGAGTTTTATCCACAGAACCCATCACAAAGCCCTTCCCCAACAAAAACTGCTTTAACCGGTCATACCAAGCCCTGGGGGCTTGCTTCAACCCGTATAAAGCTTTGTGCAACTTAAAAACATGTCGAGGAAACTTAGGGTTCTCAAAACCGGGGGGTTGCCTAACATATACTTCCTCCTCTATGAACCCGTTCAGAAAAGCACTCTTAACGTCCATTTGAAAAAGCTTAAAACCCTTTGAAACGGCAAAAGCTAGAAGGATACGAATGGACTCAAGACGGGCAACAGGAGCGAAGGTTTCTTCGAAGTCAATACCTTCCTTCTGGCAATAACCCTGGGCAACTAGTCGAGCCTTGTTGCGCACCACAACCCCATCTTCACCTTGTTTGTTCTTGAATACCCACTTGGTGCCTATGGGGTTGCATCCTGGTGGCGGCTCAACTAGTGTCCAAACCCGATTGCGGACAAAATTCTCAAGCTCTTCTTGCATAGCATTAATCCAATTAGAATCAGAAAGAGCATGAGAAATGTCTCTGGGCTCAAAAGATGCAACAAACGCAGATTCAGCTAACACAGCGAGAGAGGCAGAAGAACGCAAAGTCCTCTCAGTCAAATCACCAATGATGAGCTCTGAGGGGTGGTCACGCTGAACTGCTCGGGTTCCCTGGTGATCTGAAGTCACCTCACCGGAGTCAGCAGCTGGCACCTCTGGACTCGACTGAAGGGGCTCGATCGAAGTGGAAGAAGTGATCAGAGGTCCGCCTTCATCATCAGTCGAAGTCACAGAGGGTGTGGGCTCTGCGGGGGATGCAGAAGGCCCGCCCTCAACAGCAGCTGGAGTATCCTCATCTTCCTCAAAGATGGACTCTCCGAGCTCATCATCACCAGAAAGCTCAAAAGAAGGAGTCAAAGAAGGCAAGGACTCATCAAAAGAAACCTCACACGTCTCGACAAGCAGCTGGGATTCGAGGTTCCAAACACGGAAGCCTCGAGAATGCAATGCATAACCAAGAAAAATACCATCCCAGCAACGAGACTCAAACTTGTCCAAATGCCCTCCCTTCTTGAGCACAAAGCACTTGCAGCCAAACGCTCGCAAGTGGGTCACTTTGGGCTGTCTGCCAAACCGCAACTCATATGAAGTCTTACCAATGTAAGCTCGAAGAAAAATACGGTTGGCAAGATAACAAGCCGTGTTCATGGCTTCAGCCCAAAAACGCCTAGGAGTCCTGTGCTCGTCGAGCATCGTCCTGGCCATCTCAACTAGCGTGCGGTTCTTTCGTTCCACAACGCCGTTCTGTGGGGGAGTGTAAGGAGAAGAAAACTGATGGTCCAGACCCTGATCACCACAGAAGCTGACGAACTGAGAGTTCTTGAACTCAGAGCCGTTGTCAGAGCGAATTGCTCGCATCCGACCATTGTTCTCATTCTTCAGCTTCAAAATCAGATCATGGACAAATTGAAAAGTTTCATCCTTAGACTCCAAAAAGAAAACCCACGAGAAACGAGAAAAGTCGTCAACAATCACAAGTGCATACCACTTTCCACCGACTGAGCGTACCCGAGCTGGACCTACAGTGTCCAAATGTAAAAGCTCGCCTGGATACGAAGTCATCACCTGAGTCACAGGTGAGTGAGAAGCGGCAACCATTTTCCCATGACGACAGGGATGACAAACCAGATCCTTCTCCATCTTAAGCTTGGGCAATCCTCGGATGAGGTCCATAGAGCTTAACCTGACTAGGAGATCAAAACTCAAGTGACCTAACCTCCTATGCCACTTCCAGAGCTCAGAAGAAGATCCAGCAATCAAACAGCGAGAAGGGCCAAAAGAACTAGAGAAGTCAATTCGAAAAACTTTACCGAAGGGTAAAATCTGACAAACCAAAGACCCTCTAGAATCAACCACAGAAGAATTGCCCTTCTTAAAACGCACTTCCAAACCATCCTCAAGAAGTTGCGATACAGAGATTAAATTAAAGTTCAGATTTTTGACCAAAGCAACATTCTTTAAAGAGAAATGGTCTGAAATGCTAATTGAGCCTATTCCACTTACTTTCCCTTGACCGCTGTTCCCGAACGTGATGTACTCTTTGGAGCTCGGGGGAGTGAGACTGGAGAACCATCTGCGATGTCCCGTCATGTGGCGAGAGCATCCTGAGTCCATGATCCAAACGTCCTCCAGTCCCCGGTCCTGCACAATCAACGTCTGTAAGTGGGAGCAAATGGTCCGGCACCAGGTTTAGCAAAAGAGCTAAACCAGTGTCGAGCCATCTACTCAAAAGATGTTTAGCGAAAACCATCAAAAGAGTTTGGACCAAAACGCGGCTCAAAACGCGGTCCACGGTTCTTCCTAACCCTACGGCCACGAGGTCCAGAACCGTAGCCAACACGGTCTGGAACTCTGCCGGAACGAACACCACTAACTGGAGCACGGGCAAGAAAGCCGTCTCCTCTACCACCACCTACACGACGCGGCCTGGCCTCTAGCCTCTCCCCGCGCCGAGGAACACGCAGTATACCACCCTGCTGGTAGAACTGCACCTGATCACTATGAGCCCTCTCTGCTCTCTCAACCCGCTTCCTCCTGAAGCAAAACTCCGCAAGATGCCCGTCTCTCTGACAGAACTCACAATGATAGGTAGGCTTCTTGGGATGTGGTTGAGGCTTGGGGTTCTTGGGCTTGGTAGTGTTTGGTGTGGTCTTCTTGGGCTGAGAGGGTCCAGGAAGAGAGTCTAGAGAAGAGTGGAGGTGTTTGGGCTTAGGAACCCAGATAGGCTTCTTGGGTGGAGCTTTGGGTGGTTCATGGATCACTCCATCCTTGGGCTGACAAGCCTGGGAGGTCTCAGTGGAGTGAGTCTTAGGATACCTCTGTTCTGGAGTCATTTTACTCCACTCCACTGCCCGGCTGAGGGCACTCTCAATGTCAGCCTTGGTGTAGGTGTAACCTACTCCAAACCCATCCTTCCTCTTGAACTGCTGGATCATCATGCCAAGCTGTGGCTCTCTGGCACTGATCCAACTCAAGATGGAACGGAGGTAAAAGTTCTCATTCTGAGAATCTGCTAGCTCCTCTCTCAAGGAAGCTAGAACCTCCACCTGAGACAAGCAGGTCTCACACTCACTCTCTTCTTGGACAGACTTCCCGGCTTTTAGCTTAATCAGCTCCATTCTAAGAGACAGGCAGTCCTCACAGACAGTGGGTGGAACTGACGATGTCTCAAGCTCTAGCCTAGTCTGCGCAAGCTCAGCTCTCAACCTCTCTAAATCACCCAAATGTTCATCGCCCTTGGATTTCAGCTCAGCTAAGGTAGCTAGATGAGATGGGCAATCAACACAGGGTGCGACGACAGTGGCTTGAGCATTTTTCAGCTCCTGCTGAGCGCTTTCAAGCTCAGTGGCCAAAGCATCCCTCTCATCAACCCTTTCTGTGTACCTGGACTTCAGAGTCGACAGGTCACACAGAAGCACCTCACACTTCGGGCACTCACTGCTATCACCCAAGCAAGGGGAAGAGGATAGACTCACAATTCTACCGTTGGCCACGGCAAGCTCACTTTCTAACTCGTCTATCCTTTTCTTAGCTCCCCTAAGCAGTTTCTCCCGATACTTCAATTCCTGACGATTGCTCTCAAGTAAATCAACAATTTCGCGCTCATAAGATGATACCTTGCTATCGTCGTCGTCGGAGTCGTCGGAGGAGCTCTTTTCTTCTCTATCCCCAAGAGCCATGGAGCAGAAGCTCTTGCGGGATCTTCGGCGCTGGTGTGAGCGGCTCTTCGGCTTGTCTCCGAAGGCCATGAAGCAGAGGCCTGCTGGATCGTCCTTGTCCTTCCCCTTCCTGATGGCGATCTCCTCATCGCTTGAGCTCGATGAAGAGGAAGAAGTCGTGGACTGCTTGGAGTAGCTCTTCTCCATCTCGGCGAAGAAGGCCTTGTCGCGCTTCTTGTTCTCTCGCCGGTAATCCTTCAGGGCCTTCTTGAAGAACCGGGTCTTCGGCTTGCCCTTGCTGAAGGAGGGGCTCTCATGCTTGCCGGAGTCGTGGAAGCTGCTGCCGGTGCCCTTCTTGTATCCACTGCGCTTGGGGCAGTCGGCGATGAAGTGTCCTGGATCACCACATTCAAAGCATCCGGATTTTGTGCCGTGTCTTTTGAACATTCTTTTATCATAGACACGACGCACCCGGTTGTTAAAGAGACACAAATCATCATCTCCCAACAACTCAACCTGGTCCTCAGTGATAGACATCAAAGAGAACCCAGCACAGCTCACAGCAGAGGGATCAACAGAAGGTGTAGCAAGGGCCAGGGATTTTGATCCAGAGCCAGTGAGATTTGATCTCAACTGGATGTCTACCTCAGTGGCCTTTAGCTTGCTAAACAACTCAGAAATGGTCAAGGTATCGTAAGAAGTACTCTCAACGATAGATGATACCTTGATCTCCCAGATCTTTGGGTCCAAGGTATGAAGAACCTTGAGCGCCTGCTCGTGATCTGAGACTAACTGAGCACCCTCAGCCTTGTTGTCCCGAAGCTTGTTAATGATCGACTGAAAGCGACCAAACAAAGCCTCAACAGATTCACCCGGCTTCTGTGTGAAATTCTCATATTCACGCCGGTAGGTCTGATAGAGCCGAGCCTTGACCTGTGCGGTTCCCTCATGGTGTGCCTTGAGGGTAGCCCAGATCTCTCTCGCAGTGGAGAGATGACTCACACGCTCAAACTCAGTGGGACCTAATCCAGAAA